>VBSM01001124.1:23844724-23857138 GCA_008086735.1 Cheirogaleus medius
GTGGGGCTGGGCAACATTTGCTTTCGTGCAGAAGATCAAACTCTTTGTTATGCCAAACTCTTTGTTATGCCTATTAGTTAGGTAAACCTAAGTCAGAATGTATGACTCTTATGCCGCTCTGGGTTGGGCACATATTCCAGTAACTCTGCAGCCTGGAGTAAGTAATGCCCAGGCCTAAAGGGCACAATGGTCAAGGAGAGTCATGTGCAGGTGGCTGCTTCAGTGACCTTTCCATGACCGCAGCTGCACTGTCTCCAGCACCCTCTAATTAAGTAAAAGGGTAAGAATGTCAGAGCTACGAGCTAGGGCCAGTGCTACGTCACGAGGACCCCAGTGTTCTGGGCAGCAGCCGTACCCCAACTTTCCCGTGTCCAGAACAGCTTCCGACAGAGTTCTCCTGTGGGTCTGGTCCCATTTCACCCCCTGCCCCGGAGGGCTGGCAGCCTCCTACGTGCCCTATTGTTTGTTTTGCACTCTCCAGAGAACACGATCTTATCTGCTGATCACCTTGTTTTTTCCTTTTTTGAGAGTCCTGCACTGAACCTCTACGGATTCTCGATGCTTTCCTGTTGAGGTGGAGGGAATCCACTCGTGTGTAGGAGACCCAGATCTATGTCTCCTTTTCTGGGAGTAGGAATCCAAGGGGTTACCTTTACTCTGCCATTTTTTCTCCCTCTCTCTCATATGTTTATTGGCTGGCCATTTGTCTATCTTCTTTTGAAAAGCTTCTGTTCATGTCTTTTGCCCACTTTTGATGAGGTTGTTTGCTTTGACCTCAGCCAAAAACCCTAAAGCTCACAACTCTTACAAACCAACAGCACCAGAGGTAAAATAAAGCTACTGAACATGATGAACAGAGCAGCATCCAACCTATCAATTCTATCTCTCAAATTTAACAATTTAAATGCTCACTCAAAAGACATCCGCTGGCTGAATGGATGAAAGAACACGACCCAAGTATCTGCTATCTCCAGAAGACACATCTAAACCACAAGAACACACACATGTTCAATGTGAAAGCATGGAAAAAAATATTCCACACAAATGGAAAGCAAAATATAGCAGGTGTTGTAAAAAAAGACAAATATGCTCATTATATAATGGTAAAGGAGCAACTCAACAAGATGATATAACAATTCTAAATATTTATACACCCAACACAAGAGCTCCCAGATACATAAAACAAATTCTATTAGAGCTAAGTGAGGAAATAAACAGTAGCATCAAAATTTCCAGGGACTTTAATACCCTACTGTCAGAGTTGGATAAATCATCAAAGCAGAAAATAAAGAAACACTGGACTTAATGAGACCCTAACACAAATGGACCTATCAGATATTTATAAAACAGTCTACCCAATGACTACTGAATACACATTCTTTTCAGCAGCACATGGGACATTCTCCAAGACTGATCATATCTTAGGCCACAAAGCATGACTCAACAAATTTTAAAACATCAAAATCCTACCATGTATCATTTCAGACCATAGTAGAATAAAACTAGAAATTGATTCCAAGAGAGACACTCAATTCTACACAAACTCAGGAAATTAAACAAATGGCTACTGAATGATTATTGGGTCAATAATGAAATTAAGATGGAGATCAAGATTCCTTGAAGTGAATTACAAAGGCAGCATAGCCATCAGAATCTGTGGGACTTAGCAAAAGCATTCCTAAGGGGGAAATTCATAGCCTTAAATGCCCACATCAAAAAATCAGAAAGATCACAAACTATCAACCTAATGTCACATCTCAAAGAACTACAAAAGGAAGAGCAAAACAAATCCAAAGCCAGCAGAAGAAAACAAATAACAAAAGTCAGAGCAGAACTAAATGAAATGGAAAACCAAAAACAATACATAGGATCAATGAAACAAAAAGTTGTTTCTTTGAAAAGACAAACAAAATTGATAGACTTCTCTCTAGATTAACGAGGAATAGAAGAGAAGGGACTCAAATAAGCTCAATTAGAAATGAAAAAGGAGACATTACAACTGGTAGTACAAAAATACAAAACATCACCCATGACTACTACAAAAATCTCTATGTACATAAACTAGAAAACAAAGAGGAAATGGACAAATTCCTGGAAATGCACAAACTTCCGAGGCTCAATCAGATAGAAATGGAACGCGTGAACAAACTAATAACAAGCAATAAGATTGAAGCAATAATAAAAAGTAGTCCAATAAAAAAAATCCAGAGGAACTCACAACCAAATTCTACTAGACTTACAAAGAATAACTGATACCCATACTGCAGAAATTACTCCATAACACTGAGAAAGAGGGAATCCTCCCTAACTCATTCTACTGGCTTATTTTATGAAGCCCGTATCACCTTGATACCAATGCCAGAAAAAGACACAACAAAAAAAGAAAAGTACTGACCAATATCCCTTATGAATGCAAAAATACTCAATAAAATACTAGCAAATGAAATTCAACAGCACATCAAAAAAATAATCTACAATGACCAAGTGGGCTTCATCTCAGGGATGCAAAGATGGTTCAACATATGTAACTCCATAGATGTGATTTACCATATAAACAGAAGCAAAAACAAAGACCATACAATCATCTCGATAGATGCAGAGAAAGCATTTTACAAAATCCAGCACTCTTTCATGATGAAAATCCTCAAAAAACTAGGTAGATAAGGAATATATCTCAAAATTATAAAAGCCACATATAACAAATCCACAGCAAACATCATACTGCATGGGCAAAAGTTGCTTTAATTTTATTTTTCTAGGAGACAATCATGAAAGTTTCATACATCAGAAACTTCAGAATGAGTGGCTCTGGGCATTTGTGATTGGCATCAGTGAGTTTGATCTGAAGTAGAGGCTCCTCCACACACTAGAGAAGGAGTCCCTGACACCAGGATCAGGGGGAAGGATCTTCAAAGAGATTGTACTGCTTTGCATGCCTACCAATATCTATGATGTAAAAAGTAGGAGACTCAGGAAGTTTCTGCTTTGGGTATTTGATGGCCAGTATCTCAAGAATTTGGAATTTTCCCCTAAAGTCTTTTTTTTAAACACTATAACTTTACTTCTTATTTTTTCATGATGCTACATGTCTGTACAGGTTTGTCCAATAAGCAGACATTTGACAAATTGATTACATTGGTTTAAAAAATACTTCACAATAGTGTGAGGGAAAAAACCGTGGTATAAAATCCATGTGTCAGCAGATAAACTTAAAGCATGCAATTTTGGTTACTGAATTCAGTTTGATGAACCTTAAACAATAGTTCTCAACTAGGGGTGATTTTGCTTTTACAGTTTTATTCTTCGGCATATGGAAACCCAATTTTCCCAGCACCATTTATCAGATAGGGTATCTTTTTTCCAGTGTATGTTTTTGTCAACTTTGTAGAAGATCAGTTGGCAGTAGGTATGTGGCTTTACTTCACGATTCTCTGTTCCATTCCACTGATTTATATGTCTATTTTTGTACTAATATCATGCTGTTTTGTTTACTTGTAGTGTAATTCAATGTCAGGTAGTGGGATACCTCCAGCTTTGTATCTTTCTTAGGATTGCTTTAGCTATTCAGGCTCTTTTTTTGGTTCCATGTGAACTTTAGGGATTGTTTTATCTAATTCTGTGAAAATTAATGTTGGTAATTTGATATGAATTTTATTCTATAAATTGTTTTGAGCAATGTGATCATTTATTTTTTGAGATAGAATCTCACTCTGTTGCCTGGGCTAGAGTGCCATGGCATCAGCCTAGCTCACAGCAACCTCAAACTCCTGGGCTCAAACAATCCTTCTATCTCAGCCTCCCAAATAGCTGGGATGACAGGCATGTGCTGCCATGCCTGACTAATTTTTTTCCATATATTTTTAGTTGTCCAGCTAATTTCTTTCTATTGTTAGTAGATACAGGGTCTCTCTCTTGCTCAGGCTGATCTCAAACTCCTGAGCTCAAACAATCCACCTGCCTCAGCCTCCCAGAGTGCTAGAATTATAGGCATGAGGTCATTTTAATGATATTGAGTTTTCCAATTCTTGAGCATGAGATATTTTCCATTTGTTTATGTCATCTACAATTTCTTTCATAAGTGTATTGTAGGGTTTTTTTTGGTAGAAATCTTTCAATTCCTTGGTTAAATGTATTCCTAGGTACTTAATTTTATTTTGTAGTTATTGTAAATGGGATTGGCTTCTTGATTTGGTTCTCAGCTTGATTGTTATTCGTGTATACATATGCTACTGATTCTTGTATGTTGATTTGTACCCTGAACTTTTACAGAGTTCATTTTTCATGGCTAGGAATCTTTTGGTGGAGTCTTTAGTGTTTTTTAGGGATGAGATCATATCATTGGCAAACAGGAATGATGTGACTTCTTTTCCAATTTGAATGTCTTTTATTTATTTCTCCTGCCTTATTGTTCTGCCTAGGACTTCCAGTACTATGTTGAATAGGAGTGGTAAAAGTGAACATTCTTTTTTCTTGTTCCAGTTCTAGGGGGAATGCTTTCAATTTTTTCTTGTTCAGTATAATGTTGCCTGTGGGTTTGTCATGTATGGCCTTTATTATTTTGACATTCCTTCTATGCTTAGTTTTTTGAGGGTTTTTATCATAAAGCGATGCTGAATTTTACTAAATGCCTTTTCTGCATCTATTGAGATAATCATATGATCTATTTTTAATTTTGTTTATGTGGTGAATGCTGTTTATTCATTTGTATATATTGAACCATCCTTGCATCTCTGAAATAAAACCCACTTAATAGTGGTGTATTATCTTTTTGGTGTGCTTTTGGATTCAGTCTGCTACTATTACATTTTGTTGAGGATTTTTGCATCTAAGTTCAATAAGGATATTGGTCTGAAGGTTTGGTTGTTTTGTTGTTGTTGCTGTTGTTTTTGTGTCTTTGCCTGGCTTTGGTATCAGGGTGATACTGTCTTTGTAGAATGAGTTAGGAAGGATTGCTTCCTTCTTGATGTTTTGAAACAGTTTCAGTAGGATTAGTATCAGTTGTTCTTTGTATGTCTGGTAGAATTCATCTGTGAATCCATTTGGTATATAGTCCTATGAGATATTTTAAAAGTTTAAAACTTGTTGGAATAAAATCCTCTTTAATAGTGTTAATTCTTTATTAAAAATTTAACATACAATATCAAGTTTTAATAAGAAAAAACTATTATCATTTCTTTCTATGTGAAAATATTATAATTTTTTCTTTGACATAAAATCACACTAATTTTTCATATATATAAATGTATATAATAAATTAATACATTAAATAAACCATTAAGTTGTTTAATATTTAAAATAAATTACATTTATTTACATAAAATTATAATTATTTAGTTCAAAGAAATAGGAAAAATTGCAGGGAGGGAGTATTCTTTATTTCTTTAGCAAAATTCATTTATAAAGTATATGTTTTTAACTATATAAGTTGAAGGAAACTTATGCTTGCACTCTTTTCCTCCCATAATATTTTTTCTCAAAGTAAAAAGATAAATAAAACAGCAATGTTTGTAGAAATTGACAAGCTGCTTCCAAAGTTTGTGTGAAAATACAAAATAACTAGAATAGACAAAACAATTTTGGAAAAGAATAATAATGAATGACTCTCAGTACTAAATATCATGGTTTACTTTAAAGCTACAGTAACAAAGACAGTAGTACCACTGGGATAAGAGTAGAATATGGATCAATGGAACAGAATAAAGAATTCAAAAATTGATTAACACTTATTAAATAGTCAACTAAGTTTTCATAAATATACCAAAGTAATTCAGTGAGGAAGGACTAGTTTTTTTCAGCAAATTGGACATCTGAGTATGAGAAAATGATTCTCTAATCCTACTTCACAAAAAATTACATCTAAGTATATCTTAAGCTTATATGTAAGGTCCAAAGAGGAAATTACAAAGGAAATTAGAGAATATTTCTAACTGAATAGTAATAAAAACACATGTTAAAATTCAACTATAGCAGTGCTTAGAAGAGCATTTATAGTTTTAAATACCTCTATTGGTAAAAAAGAAATTTGTAAAAGCAATGACTTACTTTTCACATTAAGAAATCAGAAAAAGAAGAACAGAATAATTAGAAAAAACAAAATAATAAAAATAAGAATGGAAATTAACAATAAAGAAATAGAAAACAATATTGAAAATATTGTTTTTGAAAAATCCAAAAGGTGGTCTTTTGAAAAGATTAATACAAATGATGAGACTGATGAAAATGAATAAAAAGAGAAAGGGAGAGAATAGTTTTACTTCTATATTTATTCACGATTTCCACAACAAAAATTTTTACAACAATGTGTATAGTATCATTATTCATAATAGCCAGAAATCTGAAAATACCCAAATATCCAAGTGGAAAATGAATTAAAAATTGTAGTTTATTCAAATATTGAAATACAGTTCAGCAATAACAAAGGAAAAATAATGCACAAAAAGCATAGGAAAACATCAAAAACATATTGAACAAAAGAAGGCAGACACAAAAATCACACACTTTATGATTCTATTTATATGAAGCTATTGACAAATACAGGCAAAATACATGGCAATAAGAATTGGAAAGTGGTTGCCTTCAGGGTTGAGAGTATTGACTGGAAATATGTATAAGCCATGTTTCCAGAATGAGGGAAATGTTCTCTACCTGGTGAGTTATGACAGTCACGTGGGTGCATACAATTGTCCAAATTCATCTATCTAAACACTTCAGATCTGTATATTTAATTTTATATAAATTATACCACAATACATCAAATAAGTGGACTTTAAAATCAGTATGAAACACTCCAACTATATATAGGCTATTAAGTACATATTTTAAGATTTTTAAACAGGTCTTAATATGAGAATTCTTGACAGCTAGAATCTATGGTTAAAGGGCTAGTATTGAAACTATTAGAATAATAAACAGATGGAAATCATGTAATATACTTTCTTAAGTTAAGAAAAAAATGGTTTCTGATTAAGCAAAGACAAATCAAAAACATCCTCAAGGGTTAAATCATGTAATTAATATTAAATAATTGTTTATATTTTCTATCTTATATGATTATTTTTTATGACTTTTAAAGGTACGATGTTTTTAATGATTTATAATTGATTCTCACAAAATTTTTGTGGGATCAAGTAGCCATATTTCTTGCTACCTTTTCACTTTTTTCCATGCAACTGATATTTAATATTTCATATATATGGTAATACATTTAATTTACATCAAACTTAAAAGGATGTAAGGAAACACAAGGGTAGCTTAAGTAATATATTATAGGTAGCTATGAAAAGCATACTATGAGCAATCTTAGATCATGTTGTAATATCTAATGGCTTGAATATATGTTGGGAAAATGAGTGATCATATTCTTTACACTTGATCTTAGCCAAAAGGCCAAGAAGCAATGATCATATCCTTTAAAGAGCTCTTAAGAGCAAACATTTAAGACAATTACAACACATTCTTTTCAAATATATCCTTGAATATTTATAAAAATCCTTAGTCTGCAAGAGGAAAGTCCAGAAAATAAGTAGAAGCTTTTGTGAGGAATATCAACACAACTAGAATTGGGAGACATCAAAATTGCAGGCATAATCTACTTTTAATAAATTTACCACCTTTTATTTATTGCTTAAGCTATATTACCTGTACATTTTAATTTTGCTGTGAATGAAATCTTTGCATACTCTTAACAACAAAGAGACAAAGTCTAGGGCTAGGCTATCAGGAAAAGAAGCCACAAAAGCCGCTGCTCAGTGTGCTGCAAGGTTTCTGAGTTTTACATAAAGAGGTCACAATTTTCTTGGACAGTCACTTTCCAAGTATGGTGTGCTTACAATAATTAGTATCCTGACTACTCAGAAGATAGTTGTAGACACAGCTGTTGTTTAAGGTAGCAGTCACATCAATGGCAAGTCACTAGGTATTGATTTGTGCAGTGACATCCTTCTAACTATGTCATGTAAGTGGAAGAAACCCCAAATTAACCAATAATAAAGTGTTAGAAGTTGTAGTAGCTGCTCTCTTGGGACTTGTTCTACAAGAGTATAGATGCCACTCCTTCATTCATGCCATCAATCCTGCTAAACGACTCACATTGACATTAAGTTGGCCAATAAGACAATGTAAAGCCTACAGTAGTGCCATATCCCATATTAGTAAGTGTATATGTGCATGCCATTTTTACATTAGTTTTCCAAATATATAGATAATAATGTATATATATCCATCTATTTAAAATGCCTATAAATGCTATAATAATCCAAAGAATTCTTAATTAATGGTAATAATATATAAAACTGTCAGGCATTATACATCACATTTTATAAAACTATTTTCACAATTCATTAAAACTAATTTGAAAGACAAAACTAAGTTACTATATTTCCCTCAGAATTAGGTATGGATAAACTTATTGACAAGACTTGTTTTTTGTTATCATTGTTTTAGTTTCTGATTTCATCGTATTTTCTATTTTAATATAAGCCCTAGCTACACAGTTCATAAAGAGATCACAAATATGTCTGGACTGGATTATGCTAATATCACTAAAGCTAAAGACCATGCATAGTTTAAAAAGCAGTCAACAAAAGATTATAATTACATTTATATTTTCATCGAAATTGTACTTAGACCATGTTTATATTAAAATAATATGCAAACTTCTGTATATTGTCTTATTTTCTATAAACTTTTAGAAGATAACTTTTCTAACCTTAGCCTGAATTTTTGTGGTCCTTTTGAGGGTACTCCCTGGATAGCATGGACCTACTCTTTTAGCTTTTGTTTGACCAAAAATTAGGATTCTATCTTAGCATTTGACCCATTGCTTTATCTCATGCATATGAGGTTTCCCTGTAACGAGTATGATAAAAGCAAAAGCAATTTTGCAAAACAGGTCACAGTTTTTAAAAAGTAGATGATAATATTGGCAGAGATGACATAGGCATCTGTAAACACAGGGTTCTGGCTTGCAGTGGCCTTTGCAGCTCACGTGAGAATTTCAACAAAAGCCTTCAAATTTCTATGGCCTGACATGTGGGGAAATTAGCTTTATAATACTACCCAGGCAAATGAAACCACTTTCTTCATTTAAGTTGTTTTTAGTTTCTAGGGACATTTATAGCTGTTACTGAATGCTCCTGGCTGTTGGACAGTACAAACCTAAGACATAATTTTCCTTCTGAATGTTATCAGGCAAGAAGAGAATGATGAAGCCAAGTCTTAGCTGCATTATGGCTATGGGACACATCTTATCCTTGGCTATTATCTTTGCCAATTTGATTAATTGGCAGCAGGCATGGGAGTTGAGATTAAATTTTAATCTAAACTATGTCCTCTATCAGTGAATCTTGGTTTGTCAGGGATGATTATTCTCCAGTTGTCTGTTTGAACCATTCACTGCCCTCCTTTCCCCTACACTATGCTCCAAAAGTCTGGCATCTGCAAATTCCCCACTTGGGCTTTCTTGTTCTCTAGATTCTTACTAGGTTCTGGTAATGTGAGGCAGCAAGAAGTAAGTAGAAAGGAGGAGGAGAGAAAGGTAATTCCAGTATACTGTTTCACTGGTCTCATTCTCTTGCTGTTTCAGGCAGTGGCTACCTCCTTTGATAGCCACAGTCCTGTTTGGTGACCTCAATTTTGTGGCTCCATTTCACTGTGGGTTCCATTGACATAATTCCCTCACCTTCTTCTTCAAGCATGGATGGAGTGGTAAGGGCTGCATGTTCTTGCTCTTCTTCAGGAATTCATCATTCCTGGTTGGTTTCCCTAACTCTGCCAACACTACTATAAATAACCCCTTCATTAAACTCTTCAGTTAAACTGTTTGTGTTCTCAGCTGGTCTATCTAAATCTACCATACACACACATATATACATATTTAAGGGTTGCTGGGATGCATTCCCATCTTGAATTGAGAACAGGATTATCTTTGTTAATAAAGTTATGATAATTGTGCCATCAGAGGCATTTATAATGTCAAGTTTGATTTATTGAGTGTATACATATATATGTGTTAAACTTTCAAACAGGTCTTCAGCATATCTACATTTACATGATGAAGAGCATAATATTTGTCATATTGGTTCTTCCATAGATCCATGTGATTTGTCAACAAAGGCAGTGTGTAAGGATGGTCTACATGTCATGATTATATTTCCTGAGGCATAAAATTAGAAAGTTTGATTCTTGTCTTGGATAACTTTACTTTGATTTACTAAATTATTTAAAAGCTACCAGTCATTCATTCTTCTCAACTTATCTATATCCTAAATTATAACCTGTCTTAGATAAAAGATTTTGCAATTGTGTTATCAACTGCGTATTATAGTAACTGGGTTAGGCAATGAGGCTGAAGATATGGATATCTACGTTCCTCTGCCTTGAACCGGGGCAGAGGCTTGTGATTGCTCCAACCAGTATTAGTGATATTATGAGGCTTTGTAAGTTATTTTATAAAAGGGATACAGCTTTTGCCTAGCCCTCTTTCTTAATACAAAAACCTTTGGGACCTTGAGCTGCCATGTAAGAAGACAGGTCACCCTACAGAAACATGCTAGAGGGATCAGGTGAAGAAACCACATAAAGATGAGAGATGGCAGAAGAGCCATAGCTATTGGTGTCTTCCCAACCAGGTGACAAGTGTGTGAGTGTAGGAGCCTTTGAGAGGACCCCAGCCACAGTCACCATTTGACTGCAACCTCCTGAGAGTCCCCAACCCAGAATTACCCAGCTGAAACACTCTTAAATTCCTAACCCACAGAAATCTGGATAGGTAATACGTGGTTGTTTTTGTTTTAAGCTGCTATGCTTTTGAATAATCTCTTACACAGCCATATAACTGGAGCATGAACCAATTACTACAGAAGAAAAGGAAGAATAAGACTCTCATGAGATTTCTCAAAATTACTTTACCACCTACATTAGAATGTCCTAAAATGCTCATTAAAACACATATTTCTAGATTCCAGCTCAGATTTAAGGATTCAGCATCATCAGCATCTTTTGGCCTAAAGGCCCAGGAATAATCTCACTCTCACTCTGTCTCACTGTCTGTAACTCTATCTCTTTTTCTCCTCTCCACCCCCTCTCTCTTTCCTTTCTTTCTTAAACAAAAATTTCCAGATAATTTTTATGCACATTAAGTTTGATAACTATCTCAAATCTCTTAATTTATTAAATAATATTTATTATTATCCAGAAACAAATCCCCTGTTTTAAATTGGGAGATAAGAGAATTACATAAATTGATTACAAAATACGATCCAATAAGAGAAATACTATCAAAGTATATAGAGAGTCAAAATGTAGAATTTATATCTGGTTTTTGTTTAAGAAGTATATGTAAGGAAAGAATAAGATTTTGTTCACCAAATATTCCAGAATCCAAACTCACACTGCCCTTTTATATTCTTCTAATTTGTACAGATATTAAAAAGAGTACTTATTTTCATCTTCTTATCTTATAGATACATAAAAAGGATTCTGAGAGGTTAAACAACTCACTCAAGTTCATACAATCTTTCACTCACATGAGTAAGTGACAAAAAGTTTAATTTAATAACAAAAACAACCTCATTCCAAATATTCATTTCTTACTTCTCTAAGACAAAATAAGCGAAAGATATATCTATAACCTTTTATGCTTACCATAGTGTAGTATAAGACGGGGAAAATTTTGTGTTATTTTAGTATGTACATTCATATTGTAAACACTGGGCATATTTTATACATGCATATATTAGAATGTAATGAAACTTTTATGAGCCAGGAAAAGATATTTATGTTTTTAACATGTATTTCTAGCTTCATCTTTCACTTAGAATATTCTTTCTTCTTTGTTTTCCTTCCTCCCTCCCTTTCTTCCTTTCTCGTTTTCCTTCTATCCTTTGGCATCACTATCTTCTCCACAAGAAGGTTATTTTCTTTTTAGGAAATAAATACAAATAGTTAAAATTTAATTTATTACCTATTTAAAAGGAGATATGTACAAAACACACTGGAAAGAAGAAAGGAAAAAAGTTAAATTCTCCTGAGAAAGTAAGGTACAGAGAAAAAGTTCACTGTGTAGCTAACATTTGGGGATGAGTAGTCCAATGTTAGGTGAAAAGAGAGAGGATGACATTTTAGAAAGGGATCAAAAGATGCAAAGAAATCAGCATGTGGCAGGACATGATATTTGGGGGGAATTGCTGTTAGTTTACTAGAGCATAAGGAATCATAAAATTAGTAAAAATGTGAAGTGATTAAAATGAAAAATTGCAAAATGAATGTTTTTTTAAAATTAATTAATTTATTTTTTTATTTCAGCATATTATGGGGGTCCAAATATTATGGTTACGTGTATTGCACATCCCCCCTCCCCCTTTGAGGCAGAGCCTCAAGCATGACCATCCCCTAAACATTGCACATCTCACTCAT
>VBSM01001124.1:23858999-23908128 GCA_008086735.1 Cheirogaleus medius
GGAATAAAAAAAAAAATTAAAAAAAAAAAAAGAAAAATTATTTTAAAAATGTAAGACAAAAAATGTAAAACATTAAGAAATTCTAAAAGCTATAAAATTTATCTTTGTGAATACTCTAGAAATGTTAAGTTTCAATAATTTTGCTTTATTATGATTTATTTAAAAGTAGGAAAAATGTAAGTGAATCAAAATAGGTATAACTGGCTGAAAACAAATAGAAAGTATGATCTAAAGGACAAACAAAATACTAAGATCATCGAACACTGAAAAAAGCTTCTGAATTCACAAAATTATCAAAATATATAGAAATTTTAAATGAAAAAATATGCTTAAAACTATATTTAAAAAGTAATTAAAATAGAATGTGCCATACAAATGTCATCATTGTATAGAAACATCATGCTAGACATAATTATGCTAAGTAAATCTCTGGTTTTGGTCAATAGTCTTTCATTTCAACCAATGTGGCTTACACAATTTTAACAAGTTCATATGGAAGACTGTGGGCTGTGAAGATAAAGATCTTGAAAAGCTAAGGGTTTATGTTTTGTCCTGTGGGCATGAGGGTGTATTGAAAATATTTGGATAAGAGGGTTTTATATTTAGATATGTTTGTCAGAACAACACTTGGGTGGCGGTGTAGAGAACAGATTGGAAAAGGCGACTCTAGAAATAGGGAAAATGTTTAGAAAATTATTGCAAGAATCCAGCAGAGAGATGATGTGGCTTCAATAGGGCAGTGCCAACAGGGTTAGGGAGGAGCATACTTGTGGGACAATAAGAAAGATCACTCAATTGTGTTATACCAGGTAGGTGCTTAATAAATTCAAGTTAAATTAAATTTATTATTTTTTATAGAAGGCTCTTTCTCCAACATACATACATACAACCATACATACTCACATTGTTACTCTGTTTGTTTGTTTTTTTTCTCAATCTGTTCTGAAGTAGAGCAGTCTCTGGAAAAATGATTCAATTTAGGAGATCTTACCGCCTAGGAAAAAGTACGCATCGAAGAGGGCAGAAGCCATTGCAGTAAAATCACAGACTTGGAATTAGACAAATCTAAGTTCCAAGCTTGACTCTATTATGAGTTGATACTATAAGTGTGTAATGATATAAGTTAAATTTTTGTACTAAGGTTCTTTATAACATGGGACTATTGCTATCTGCCTTGTAACAGGGTTGTGAGGGTTGTAACACTTGCTACATGAAGCGGCAAGTATAAAGAGCTTAATTCATTTCTAACTTAATGCTGATTCTTTCCATTTCTAGTTGTGATACTCCAAATAGTATGTCACAAATGTTCGATAATACACAAAAAGCTGACGTCAAGATAAAATAATTAAAGATGAAATTGATAATATGTATATTTTTAGTTGGATATATTAAAGCCTACAGTCAGGTTTTTCTTTTTAGTAAAGGTTCTTTATAAAGCTTCCCCAAATCCCATCCCCAAATTTTGTTAGCCTCATTTGCTTATTTCCATCTAGCTAATATCACTTATGATTTTTTAAAGACTTCAGATACAATTATAAGGTTTACAGAAAGATGACAAGGTATGATTTGATTCTCAGAACAAGATTACAAAACTAAAATGAGATTAAGCCTGAAAACAAGTAAATTTTTGAGGATTTAATTAATTTTTAACTAATCGTAAAATCCATGCGTGTTTCTTATTTAAATTTTTAAATGTGATCATAAAATGTACCATTTATAAAGATTATTTGAGCAAATTAAGATCACATGCCACTGTATATTACATGGTGATGTTGACTTTCTTCAAACATTTCTTAGCAAAGTTTCTTCAACCAAAATATATTTGAACTTTTCTTAAATTCACCTTTGAAATAATGTCAAATATATTGTTACAATATTGTGAGCAATGGATATGAGAATATAGATGGTAGACAAATACTGGAATATTGGGATATACAGATCTGATTGAAACACTATCATTTACCCTTCAGTCTTGTTGCAGAATTTCACTGTGTTACCATCTGCCCTTGGATTCTATGTAATAAACTTTCCTGAAAGTATAAATGCTTTTCAAACAGAACTTACTGGCAATTGACATGTCTTCAGAATGAGAAGTGACATTAGTTGGACCATGACTCTGAAAAATATAGGCCATCAGTCTGGAATCTAGAACACTTCTGGAATAGCAAGAGCGTCCAGTAGTATCCCTGACATGGAACAAAATACACAGATCTTTAGGTGAGCTTTTACATCAGAGTCACAGAAGACACTCAGTCCCCATAGATGTTATTCTGTAAGATCTGGATCTACAAATATGCGCAAGAAGCCAAGTGGGCTCCCACGACCTGCATGCTAACATAAGACATAGCCATGCATGTAAAGCAACTAATATCCATATGTATTTATTCTTTTTATTTTCTCATAATCAGACATTTAAGTGAAAATTGTGTCTTAGATGTATTCTCATTCATCAAGTTAAAATTTCTTTAATGGCTTTAGGGTACAACTTTTCCAGAAAGACTGTCTTTACAACATTTGACCCCATAAGTCTAGACTCTAGGGGGATAAACTCCGGAGATGTACTTAAGTAGCACTTTAAGCCCAGAGAGACTTGGCACATTAAACTAATAAAAAATGACTGTAAAACCATCTGTAAACATGAAATGCCATATAAATGCTTATTAATAAGCATTTTCCTCCAATTTATATTTATTTTTATTCCAAGATGCTTCTTAAAAATACATTATGGTTTATTGTGTATAATGTCTTTCAAACAAATTGTATTCAAGACATTTTAGAGAGTTAAATACATGTCACTGTGTGGCATAAATTATAGAAGGACACTTTGAATGGTAAATGAATTAGTGCATTCAGTCATAAGGCCAGAGAAAAATGGGTTGTGTAAGCGTCTGGTTTGAAATATCTAGACTCCCTGGAACCAACACTTCAGATCCCAGTGGGGCAGCTCTGTCCTTCATCCTTCTAAGATAAAAGTCCATTCAGTTTACAGTCTGCTGGTTTTTTGAATGATCTCTTGGAACAGTAGGCATGTCTGCTCTGTGTGAACATTTTACAGAGCCAAGACAAAGAAAAAAAAAAAAACATTGAAGAGAGTTTAAGCAGAACGAAGGTATTATTTTATGTGAGCAATATTTTAGTGGTAATGAGAGGCTGACTTAGAACACTAGGGCTTGAGAAGTATATTCAAGGTTTGAAAAGAGAAGTTGGAATCTGATTGGTTGCTACTTCTGACACCTCGATCTGTTTTTAAATATGAGAAAATGGACTGCAATATAACTGTAGAGTTCGTAGCGGCATGGAATTGACCTACACTGGATAGTTGATATTTTGGATTTCCTTATGCTTTTTTTATTAAGCATTAATCTGAATCCATAATGCAAAGCATTTATTATCTAGACAAACTTCCAAGATTTTAAGTGTGAGGCAGAAGAACAGGGCCCCCTAACGGAATAAAAAGGATAAAAGTCACATTAAATGTTTTCTTAACATTTGAGCATAATTATTCTAATGGGTGACTCTCAAGTTTACCCAGCCTCCCAAAATCCCACCGAGTGTCAAACATGATTTATAAAAAAGTGGAATTCAAATAAGCTAATACAGAAAACTCTAATATTTCTTATTGTGATATGTGATGGATTTTCCCAGGTTCTTTTTTTTTTTTAAGACAGTCTCGCTCTGTCACCCTGGGTAGAGTGCAGTGGCATCATCTTAGCTCACTGCAACTGCAAACTCCTGGGCTCAAGGATCCTCCTGGCTAATTTCTCTATTTTTCTAATAGAAATGGGACCTTGCTCTTGCTCAGGCTGGTCTTGAGCTCCTGAGCCCAAGCAATCCTCCTGCCTCAGCCTCCCAGAGTGCTGGGATTACAGGTGTGAGCCACCACACCCGGCAAGATTTTTATTAGGGTTTTGAGAAAGCTTATAGTATAAATCAAAACTGAGGAAGGAGATATAGTACCAGGTTGCTTTTCACTTGGAGACACTCCATAAGTCTTGATAATAAATAAAGAGATGAGATAATCCAGGTATATTTTTAAATTTCATCAGTAAGGCCAGGTGTGGTGGAGTGTACCTACTGTAGTCCTAGATGCTCAGGAGGCTGAGGCAGGACGATCACTTGAGCCCAGGAGTCCAAGGCTGCATGAGCTTTGGTCATGCCACTGCACTACAGCCTGGACAACACAGTGAGACCCTTTCTGGGAAAAAAAAAATCGCCAGAGTAGATCACTGACTGGTGATTGTGGTCAACAGTTTAAGAAAAAGTTTTTACCTTAAAACTGAGATTTGATATTTCACTCCTGTAAAACACTACCTTAAATCTATCTCTTTAAGCTTCCATTCTTTCTTAATCTCCCTCTTTTTTCAAAGATTGATAAAATCAATACTAAATACTGAAGAGGTATCCCACAGACAAGTTGGAAGGCTTATGAACCTGTTGGGAGGAGTGAATAAACTTCTTGGAAGGAGTAAATAAACTGAAATAAAATAGAAGCATGAGATCAGCCTCTGGTCTTTCATTAAATACTTTTTTACTATAATGCTAGGTATATGTGTGTACAATCTTAAAACAATAGAGCTATTGTTATCAATATGAATAAAAAAGTATCATATTATCAAACCAATGAATAAATTTCTGCCCTTGTTTAAAATTTTCACCTACTCAATGCTTGTTGTTTTTCAAAAATCAAGGTTATCCTCTATCAAGAATTTTACTTAACCCACCTGTCTGGTTTAGATCTCTTCCCATGGCTCAAATAGCATCCATGTGTCCCTCTCCTCAGATCTCTTATCTCGCTTAGCAGTCATTATCAACCTCTCTATTTTTCCCCTCTACTTTAGTCCCCAGTGTGCTGTGCACTAAGAATAATATACAGAATATACAACAAAAATACAATATGCAGAATAGTTACAGACTTCAGGATATGATTTTCTTTCTGCCTTCTTGAAATTCAAATACACGTATCAAAGAGGGCACATATATTTTTTTTAAAATCTCTCAATACAAAGAACAGCAACGTGCATTCAGATTACATTTTAAGTAGAAGAAACAGATCATGAATATTTATATGGTTTGGAAAAATTTGTATTACACTTTTTGTATTGCCGAACCAAATAATTATGTAAAGATAGTTTCACTTAAAATTACAAATGCCATATTTTAGTTTGTGTTCAACAGTTTTAATGCATATTGATAATGGAAGGAAATAGCTTCTATTTAAAAACAATACATTTAAGTTGGAAAAATGCCATTACAGCATATTTTAAAACGTTAAAATGGCTGGAATTGTGTTAGAGTAAGAGCTAACAAAGGTCCAAATGCTGACTGATGTTTAAGAACAAGGCATAATTGCCTCTTTTGAAGAGAATATACTTTTAAGATTTAGTCTGATAATTCCCAATGCTCTGGTTTATACATTCCTTCTGTTTAGCTTGTCCAGTTTGACCTGTGCATACAATAAACTCCAAATAGAGGTTATTATGGGTTAGGAGCAGAGTGACATATCTCTAATAGGAAATCATGTGAATGACAATTTATGTCCTTTATCTTTTTTCCTGATAGATCATGTAATTAATCTTTAAATAAAAAAGTTTGCAGTCTTTACTGTCTACAAAATATGCATTTGGGGATGCTAAAAGGGGATAAAGAGCATGCTTGGGAAATAGATAAGAATACAAAGCACATCTGTGTGTTTCACCGAAATATAGGATGGTAAGTAAGATACTAATGTCTTCACATTCTCTCAAGTAGGAAAACCATGGAATCAGGTAGATTTAGTTTCAAATTCAGCTCTGTGCCCTTGAACAAATTGTTAAATGTTTTTAAACCTCAGTTTCTGTGTATTTATAGTTTTTGTTACATAGGAGAGCATCTATGCATGCTACTTCCCACAATTTCTCCTCTTCTTCCTCCTCTCCTGTCGATAAGCTGTCACCCTGGCCAGGGCTAATATACCACTGTATTTTGCACCTGGAATTCATGTTCACTTTTTATCACTATTAAAACTGCAGCCCATTCAAATGCTCTGCTGTTGCAAAATATTTTCCTCTCTTCACATAAGTCTAGGGGCAATGCTATAAAAACAGTATATTTACAATAAATATATATTTCTGGAAACCTTCTGATAGTATTAGAAATATTTTCACTTTCCCAGGAGAAAAGAAAAATTCCTGAATAATTGACATTAATGTCAGTAGCAAAAAGAACTTGATGAATAATTTTCTTCTCTAAGTATACCCTCCTGAAATATGGAGACAGATTTTTTTTTTATCTCAAAGATTTAATTTTTATTCCAATTAAGGATAGGTGCTAAGATTAGAGAGGCACAGAGATCAATTGGCATAGTTCTCTGCTTTCAGGCTTGTATTTCTTTATTATGGCAAAACATAGCTAAGGCACCTGAGGTTAAATTGGAAAAGGGGAGAGGGAGCACCTTACAAAAAAGACCTTAATAGCATTTGTTGAGCTATAATACGAAGTTGCAATAGGATGTTCCCCTTTGATTTGCATTGTTTGTATTTCTTACCTTCTCAAAAAATTTCTAACACCCTATTCAGAACTTCAGAGAACTTCTTATGTTCTTCTATTCTGAGAATTTTTCTATCCAGCTGTGAAAGAGTTATAGGTTCTATATAGAGCAATTTCAGTCAGAGTTTCCATGGCAGAAGCTAGCTGTTTCTTCTTTTCCTGGGCATAAAATTAAACTACATTTTCCAGCTATTCTCGCCATTAGGTGTCCATGTGACTGCATTCCAATCACACGTTCTAATTACAATAGATTATGAGCCCAGGGGATATGTACCCCTTCCATGCTTCAGAACAACCCCTTGTCATGTGTCTTCCAGACTCTTTCTTCATTCTAGTAGCCTGGAATGGAGACTATTGATGACTTTGGAAGCAACTTGTTACAGGTAGGAATACCAGATGAAAAAAAGGCTTTTGGTTGACAACCCCACCACTACCACCACCACCACTGGTAAGACTAGCATTGGATTCCTTCTTATATTAGCAAGAAAAAAATGTCTATTTTGCTAAACAAGTGAGATTTTGTAGTTTAACTATTACAGCTGTTAGATTAGATTAACCATGAATTTTAAAATGGTTAGACTAGACTAGACTAAGATAAATCATTATTACAAATGAATTATGACAAATGTTATGAAGAAACACATATACTATATTCTTCTATTTATTTAAAATATTTGTTTTATACATTATATGTTATACAATGCATATTAATATACATGTAATACATGTATGTATATATGTATTATATAAGATGTCTATGTAATACATATTGTACTGAAGAGAATTGAAGAGGTCTGTGAAACTGACCATAAGACTTTAGCACCATGTGGTGGGAAGAGAGTGACAAAACATTGAATGGTACTATCAAAGTTATTTGTTATTTGTTAGAATGGAAAAGGGAGGCATTTCAAACGTGAAGTGTGAAATGGGAAAAATGGTAAGAAAAAGTTGTCAAAATTACTACTCACTCCCTCTGTCAGAGGCACTAGAGACTGTCTGGTATACATATGTACTAGAATTAAGGATTTTAGATATAAGGAGACAAAATGTGAGAGATCTTGAATTAAGGCTATAGATGTGGGAAAAAATAGAAAAGAGAGGATTTGAGATATGCTATTAAAAGTACTAGCCAAAGATCAAGGTTTTATTAAAATGTCTATCCTGTGTGGTACTAAAACCTTGAGAAATATTTGTTTATAAGAAAGATAATGACAATGAAAATATTATCTGTCCTTGTTAGTGAAATAAAAACTATTCCAGTCACTGATGTACCTTGACCTTGGCTTTCATATATTTAAATAACTAATTCTTATCCTTGGGGAAGTATGTGGAAACTAAAACATGCAGTTGTTTGCAAAGACATTATTACAGATGAATAATCCTAGAGTTTTGTGACTTTAAATTAGTGTAGGGTTTTTTGTTTTTTTTTGCACAAAATTGATCAATGTGTTTAATTCTGAAAAAAATTAAAGAACATAAAATACATGAACAAGAATCAATACAGTGTAGAAGTGAAGAACATCTGTCCTGGAGCTAGTTATCCTTGAAATCAAGTCAATGTCTGCACTGGTTGTCATAATATCTCAAACAATTTGCTTTACTTTTCTGAGCCTCTGTCTTCCTGTCTGTAAAATGTGGATGGATATCTATCTCATAGTGTGGTTATGGGATAAAATGAACCAATATTTGTGAAGTAATGAGTTTTATAAAACCAGATATGGATTAAGCTCTAACATAATCATTTAAGGCCCAATGAACATTGACATTTTCATTTCTTCTTCCAAAGGAAAGCTCAGATAGGGTTCTGTGTCTTTACATAAACATATGTGTATATTGTGTACCTACATGTTTACACATTTTCGTAAAAAAGAGTATATTATTTATATATAAATTTGTTTATATTATATATGCATATATGTATGTGTACATTCGGTGTCCCTATACATGCTTATGTAAAGAAAGAGCAAGAGAAACTTGGAGTCTCTGTTTACAGACATAAGGTGAAATGAAGCAACACAGATAATAGTATAAGAATTCACAGAACTAGACAATGGAAGCCAACAATTGCTGCTAACAGTAATGCGAATGTTTAAGTTTATACTAAATGTTAACATTTCTAATCCTGAGAGTTGAATATTTTCAGATCTTGAGAATTAAGGCCTTAGCACTCACAAAAACCTGAAATATTCAGGTGGTTAAAAGGGTGATCTTTTATATCTTGTATTATATATTCACTTTAACATACAGATATACGATCAATTTTAGCAAAACCTTCCAAAGCAAAGTTCCAAAAACTCAAATTATGGTTAGACATATATCATTAGCTTTGGTTTTGTTAAACCTCACTTAATATTTATTTCTTCAGTTGTAAAACAGATTGATATGTCTGCCTACTATTTCTTCTAAGGAGGCTGTAATTTATGAAATGTAGAGAAATTGAAGATTAAAATCTTGTAGAATACTTGATGATATTAACATTATTGTGAAATATATAATACCAAGAACATAGATAAAATAAGCTTGTATAACATTTTTGCCAAGTACCAATAGATCATAAACAGAGAGCAGTAGGCACAAAGGAATAATGAGCAAGATGGTTAAATATTCCTAATCAAAAGAATATTGGGGACATTGACAAGGGTTCCAAATAGAACTATAAAAAAAGAGATGGAAAACATATCTCATGGAGACGAGAAAAGGAAATTGAGGTGTTTTTGTCTATAAAATAGAAGAATAAAAATTGGCTTATCTTCAGAATATAAAGATAATTTGTAAAGGGTATATTATTCTATATGTGTTACTAAGAAAAGAGAAATTGATGTAAGGGAAATTTTGAATGAATATAGGAAAAGTTATACATGACATGGATAATACCATAGAGTAACTATAAAAATTAATTCAAACTTATTTTTTGAGAATCTTTCTTTCTCCCCACCCCCTTTACTTATATGCTTTTGATTATCTGTTTAAAAATCAGTAACTATGCCAATTTATCTCTGGAATCCTTTCCAGTTCTATAATTTTCAGGAAAAAAAATTGCTAATTTCTCATGTTCCTTTTTAATAAATCAACAAGATAAAGGACAATTGATCACTGCTAATCACTACCTACAATTATTATAAATACCTAGTTCTAGACTCATTTGGGGTATGTCCAAAAAAATTTGATGATTTTACTAGCTTTTCTGTAAGGGTTTTTAAGATTATAGGCGAAATGAAGTTATGCAGGAAAACATTTAAAATATAGAGATCTCTGTGTTGTAATAGAACTATTTCAGATGAGATGAAAAGAGGGATGATTATCGTAAAATATAGGAAATATTATTCCAATCATTTGCTTAGCTTCTTTGAAAGTGAACAAGAAAATCAACAGACTGTGAAAAATAGGCTAAAATAGAATATATTTGGGCATTAAAGATAAAGTGTTTAACTCTGAAGTTGTGATTTCTTTTTAATTATATATGATAATGTTTTCCATATTTGAAATTCAAAATTATCCTGTTCTGTCTTGATTGACATAAAATAGTCAACAGTCAACAGAAATAGACAATTCTGTTAAGACAATTAATTTTCATTTCAATAATGACCTTGAGCCTTTGCTGCCTGGAATGCCCTCAGATCATGTTGTGGGGCTCTAGTAAAGATCTATCGTCAAATCAATTACAAAAAGCATAGAACATCTGATCCTTCTCTTGAAATTAACTAGTGAAAGTAGGTCAGTACACCTTCAAATGACACAGTGAATTATTATGTTCTCAATGACCCAGGAAGGAAAGCACTAGTGATTGATGAGAGGTGATATTTAAATGAGAATTGAACCTTTCTGGGATTAAACATGTAGCAATAACCATGAAAACTACCAGAAACATAAATCTCTTATGATAATTTCTTTTTTTCATAATAGCCAGGGAAGAATTTTCTTCTCACTGTTCTCTATATGCACAACGATAATTCTGGGAACATGTCTATATATTGAGTTGATTGCTTTACTATTTGAAAGTAAAACTATGATTATTTATAGCACATTTCTCAGTTTTGTTTTTATCACTATGTGGAGAAAATATACAAAATGGTCCATCATATATTAACTGATAGCATTTGTTTCCCACCATGTAAATTCAACTAAATAAAATTCAAAAGATATGGCCAAAGATGACTAATATGATGACAGTCATTCACTTTGCCAAATGAAAATTAGTATGCTTTGGGTACTGGTTTTATTCGGTGTATAAAAAACAAAACAAACAAATAAATAATAGGTGCAACTACCTCTCTTCCCCGCAAATCCCCAATATTTCTTATTTGACTAATATTTAAGTCGTTACTGTGTTTTTATATGAGCCTGAGAGTCTTTACCCTTTAATTTGCTGGTCTAGTACCTGGACTCACCCATAATGGTAAGTATTCAGAGCTTAATTTTTATATATCTTTTGTAGTAAATGTAAATTGGGATATACATTTATTATAAATATCTATAATATATGAAAATTTAGTTCATATGTTAAATTAAAGAATAATTTCATTGAGTTCCATGTAAAATATAAATACTTATAACATTGTAGACAGCAATATGGTGATTGAACACATGGCCTCACGCATTCAGACCTTGCTCCCTTTAAGTTTGAATTCTGTGGCCTTGGTTAAACTACTTATTCTCAGTAAGCTTCAGTTTTATATGTAAAATGGGATTAATGATAGCTGCTGTTTCATAGATTTTTGTGAAGATAGCATTAGAAAATGTATATAAAGTACTTAGCCCAGAGTCTGCAATGTAATTAAAGAGCATTAGGTATGATGATGGTCAAAGAGTCAATTAATAAATATTTCTTTAATTATGTTAAATCCTTAAACATTACTGGTTAATTATGAAGACTTCAATGTGGAAATGCAGTGCATTTTATTTATTAACATATGCAGTGTAGTTTTCTTTGTAAATTTTGTTGAAATCATTAATAGGCCTATCACAGTATTTAATAAATTTGTGTATAGCACTTAATATGTTATTATGACTTTGTGTATATTACAGGGTGACAGTGAATCAATATAGTTATTTGACTTGTGCCAACAGTATAAATTATTATACTGTATTTGTAAGTGAAAAGCTATGTTCAGAAAACACATTCCTAAAGTACCAAATTTCACATTTTTATTCCCAATTATGTTAAGGCATTTTCTATCTTATTAACATAAATTCCTTAATAGCAAACTATATAAGTTAGGGATAGAAAACAACATCTAAGTATGATTAGAAGTTCATCACACTACGAAGTAGAACAGACATTTTCTCATCTTTAGTTTCTGGGGTTTCATGAGTTTTAGCACTAGTATTGTAGCATTCTTAGGACAGAAGCGGGAGGTTTTGATGAGAATGGAACCTCTTTCAAGTATCTTTTCCTTCCTGCCTACCAAGGAAATCTCAATTCAACCTTGCTTTGTACTCAAGGAAGTTCCTGCCTGTAAGATCTGTTAGGTGCTAGAAGGTGTCATAAAGTGTCCTGTGGAGTGCTTTTCTCTCCAGATATCTTAAAGAAAAATGTAGCTCTTATCCTTATAGTCTTGCTCAGTCAGAGGTCAAAAATGGGGGAAAAAGCTCTTCAAACTTTCAAGAAGAAATAAGGAGAAAGATGAGTGAGTACTGGAGCAGGGTCTTTCATATAAACATGAATTCACCATGTGTACTGACAATTAGGCATTAAACTTTAGATATCTGTCTTGAGTAGTAGTAATTACTCTTAAATGCACAAATGTGGAAGAAAGAAGAGAGAAGTAGACTTTTTTTTTAATCTTTTCCCAAATAAAAGGAATTCTTATTGACTATCTCTTAAGTATCTAGCAATCTGCTTGGGAAACAGACATAAACATATACAACCCAATAATACTAAAATATTTAAATGATATTTGAAGACAATAGTAGCAGAAATACAACAGGCAATGCACAGCTAATTATCAGATGGGTTTAAAGGTCACAGAGAAGTGCAGGAACTTCACGTCTCTAGGTTAAGCCAAGAGGTTACAATAGAGAAAATAGGACTGGTGGATAACATCAACAGTAAAACCCTAATGAACTGTTAAACCTACAATATATTTCTGTTAAAGTGCATAAAAGTGTCTCAGGTAGTACTAAACAAAAATACCTCCTCCAGTTGTAGCAAAATTAAAGGTGAAGACAAAGCAGAATGAGAAAAAGCGACGAGTCAAGTCAACACATTCTCCGGGCAATACTGGGCTAACACTTCAAAGAGAGCTCTGTAAAGGAGAGCAAAGTTCTCACGCTGCAGGATCGCCTAGGACTGCACGCAGGTAGGTAGAACAGACATAGAGCTAGGGAAATGCTGTCAAGGACATGCTCAATGTGAATTTTGTGCTAGTGTAGACAGAAAGACTAAAAAATATATATTTTTATACTTAGTGTTTAAAAACTCTGGTATTAGCAGATATTATGAAGTGAGAATACTGGAGGGCACAGAAGAAGATTAATAAAAATGAATGATCGATAGTGAAAAGCTGAAAGTGACTCAGATAAGAGACAATGCAGATTCATGGCATCAGAGACACACTGTGTATTATTTGTCGTTTATTTTATTGGGAATTTGGCTTAATTGATCTATAAACCTTATATTTTATTCTGTGTGTTTAGTGATTATCAATTTGGCATGTGGCCTTCTTTATAAAGTGATAAGCTAAGAAACACTGCTGTATTCATTCAGTATCTGGCGGTCTAAACAGAGAAACAACACATTTCAGAGCAGTGTCGTGGTGAAGTCATAGAGGTGTTTAGGCAAATCTATACTTCACTGCCACTGAAGAAAAACAGGGTGGATAAAACCATTCCATATGCATATAAGGATGAGCTAAAAACTAGGCAAATCCAAGACCCGAGTTAACTACATCCATTGGTTTTCCATTGCTGCATAACAAATTAGTGCTTAAAACAGCATACATTTATTATCTCACAGTTTTCATGGGTCAGGAGTCAAGGGATGGTTTAGCTGGCTTCTCCACTCAGGGTCTATTTAGGCTGAAATCAAGAAATCAGCCAGGCCCCCATTATATGATGAAATAAAAGGAAAAAAAATAAATAAATCAATAATAGCTAATCTCAAAGAGGTTAAAAAAAAAAAAAAGAAATCAGCCAGGGCTGCAATTCTCATCTGAGGCTTGGGGTCCTTTTCTAAGTTTACTGGTTCTTGGTAGCACTCAATTCTTACTTAGCTATAAGATAATGGCCCTTAGTCTCTGGTGGACACCTGTAGTTCCCTGTCATGTGGTTCTCTCTACAGCACAGCAGAGAGGACCACAGTTTGCTTGTTCAATGTTAAGAGGTGAATATCTCCGTTGCTTGGAATCTTTTACTCACGCAAAGTTTAGACTGTGCTTTAAAGGGTTCATGTGATTAGGCCAGGACCACCAGGATAATCTCCCCTCTCTGCTTTGTTGAATTTAAAGACAACCAGATTAGAGACCTTAATGACATCTGGGAAATCCTTTCACCTTTGCCATTATAACACAAACTAATCATGGGAAGGAAATCCCAACATATTGCAAGTCCTTCTGATACTTAAGGTAGGAATCTTGGAGTCCATCTTAGAATTCTGCCTACCACATTACAATATTATATGATATTTATGCAGAGAGGGATTACAGACAGTGTTGATAACTTCTCTTACCTCTTTTCCCTCATTTCTATAGACGGGGTAATAATAGTTTTGTTTCCTGTGATTGTAAGGATTAAACAAAGTAATGATTGGGAAGTACTTGTAATAGTGCTTGCACAGAGTAAGTGCTACATAGTTATTTGTTAAAGGAAAATAGAATATTTAGAGCAGTTACTGGTATATACTAAGCACCAAGAATTTTAGCTGATATTATTTTTTAAATTATTATTAATTACTGAAATGTAATGTTTGTCAGAAACAGTAATTGGTGCTTTGTTTGTGTCCTTTTTGTAGTTACGGTATAAGACATAAAATGATATTAATATTATGCATTTACCTTCATATTAATACTGTTATTTATACAAATAAGGTATTTGAAATTAATACTTACATATATTTTAAATTTGTATACTATCTCAGTAATTAAGAATGGTGTGTTTGAAGAACTGATTAATTTCAGGTAATGATTTTCCAGTACGCAAGAGACATGGGGCAATTTTCAGTATAATTAGACTTTGAATGCCAAGGTCATGATCAATAAGAGTTAAAAGACCATCTGCAAAAGCTTTATTTATGGAATTTATACAGGCAATCAGATTTTTCTTTAAAAAATTAAACCATTGTTAAAAATGTATCTGATGAGATTATTTAAAAATATCTCTATTATCTTACTTCCATCAGTATTTAACAAGAAAAGAGGATGATATATAATTTTTCAAGCAAAAGAAAAAAATTTTAGTTTTAATTTGACAAATGCCAATTTAATTAATAATCAACAAAATGACATTCTAAATTTGCTTCAGATGGCAGTTCAATGACATCTATTGATTTTGTTTTATTGGACTGAATATTGTCATCATTAGTTCTGTGTGGCATGCTTCAGGCAGAATTTGAATTATGTAATATCGCACAATGTTCTTTTCTTTGAGACATATATATATGTATAATATCCAAATAATATAAAATTTCATACTGCTATAGTAAGAATCTCTGTCTCTATATATTATATAATATTACATATATTTATATATAAATGAGTACAAAATATTTTTCCAATACAGTTTGCAACTATTAAATTATCCTTCTTCATTCAGCCTCTACTGATCACTTTCTATTAAGCACTTTGCAGAACATAATATGGCTGTTATATGTGATAAATAAGGTTAGAAAGGCATAGAGTGTAACATTTAATATGATCTTAAATAGCACGCTAAAGAATATGGACATTGTCCTTTAGGAAATCAGAAGTTTTGACATCTCCACATGGCCACCAAATACCTTGAAATCAATTATTTCTCTCTTTCTTTCCCATTTTCTCTCTCCTATCAATTCATATTGGCTTTAGCTTGAAGCTATATCCAGAATATGACCCCATTTTGCCACTATCACTGGCAACTTCAATACAGGGCACCACTGTTTTCCACTGGGGTTGGATGGGCTCCCAACTGGTTTCTTACTTCTGCCTCTGCCCACTTCCAGTCTGTTCTTCACACAGAAGCCAGAGGATCCTGAGAAAACATAAGTTACAACATTCCTTTCCTTAATATTCTCTGGTGGCTTCCTATCTCACACAAGAGTACAAGACAAAGTTGTTATTGTCCATAAGGCTCCATTGATTGGGCCACTTTCTTTCTGACCTATCTCCAAGCTGTGTTTCCTTTCACTTTTCCTGCTTCAGTGACAAAGGGCTCCTTGAGTCCTTAAACATCTCAGGTCTATTTCATTTGTTCTTATGTCTGCTTGGTATACTTCCTCCTTCAGGTCTGTTAAATGTCACCTTGTTAAAAGAGGGCTTCTCTGAACACATTCTATGAAATGGGTCCTTTTTGGTCAAACTTACTCTCTTCTTTATAACAATTTGACACAAATTTGTTTATCTGTATATCCTTTGTCTCCCTCTCTGCCCAAACATTATCCTCATGGAGCATTTTGTTTTGTTCCTTGATGCACCTCAGCACACAAAATAGTGATCCGGTACTTAGAAGGTAATCGATTTTTATTTAATTTTATTAAAACTTTAAAAATTATGTAGGTGTAAAAGAAAAATTCTATTACATTCACAATCATTTTTCTGTTAAACCAATAGATTGCTTTGTCAAAGTTTTTTCTTAGATTCGGATAGTGTTTTTGTTATTTTTACATTTGTGTGTGTGTGTGTGTGTGTGTGTGTGTGATCATTATCATTGGAACTAAGAACATGAAAACTGATTAAGGTAAATTTCCAATCTAACTCAAAGGAGAAATTGAAAGAAAATTGGATTGTGTTGGTTCGTACTTCCTATTTTTATATTGTTTTTTCCCTATGTCATTTCTCCCTTCTCAGTGTTCAGTCATCTTCTTTGTATTTCCTATATTGAACCACTTATAAGAATGCACACATTCTCTGGTTAAAGTTTGAGAAGTGGAGACATTTTTACTTTTCCTCATTACTCCTGAAAAGGAAAGAATAAAAGAGCAAATATTGACCAAAACAAAACAAAACAAAAAAAAAACCCTTTATCACAATAGAATAAGAAAAGTACCAGAACCAGAAACTGCAGTTTAGAAAACAAACTTCCAAGTGTTATCCTGGATGCAGTAGCCTGAGGTGCACCTTTTCAGACCACCTGCAGATTATGGATTTCTCTAAACTTGAAAGACTTTCTCAAGAATCAATTAACTGAAGATAAGGTCTAGAGGTCTAGAGAAGCAGCAGATATTGCTGCAGAGAACTAATTTAGCTTTGAAGAAAGAAAAGAAAGGTGAAGATAACGGAGGAACCAGGCAAACTTACATTATTTCTATCTACAATCTCTTGGCTAAAAACAAGAGGATAGGAAGGCAGTGATCTACAGCAAGACGGAGAGCCTTTGTTACCCTAAACCCTTGCGTGACAGAATGGAGGGGAGATACACCTGCTAGCATAAAGGAAATTGCATGCATAGGGAAAGTTCTAGAAACAATAAAATTAGTTAGAAGTTGCAAGTTGCCCCTCTTAAAACTTCTACAAAAAATAACTATATGTAAATGTATTAGTTTTTAATTGTTCCCACAATAAATTACCACCAACTTAGCCCCAACAGAACAAAAATTTTTCTTATGATTTCTATAGGTTAGAAGTCTGGGTGAGCTTGGCTGGATTCTCTGGGTTGAAAGAAAGGTGTTGACAGAACTACATTCTTTAATGTATGTAACTGAAAGCCTCCACTCTCAAATTCATTTCAGTTGTAGGCTGAATTCAGTTCCTTGCAGTTTTAGAATTGAGGTTCTGATTTCCTTGCTGGCTGTCAGTTTGAGGCTGGTCTTTGCTCTTGGAGCCTTCACGCATTCCTTCTCATGCTTTCTACGTGCAGATGGAGCACCTGCTTAACGTCAAATCTGCCTGACTTCACCTGCATCTCTGACTTCAGCTGGAGAAGGTTTTCTGCTTTTAAAGATGCATGTGGTTAGATTGAGTCCACCTGAGAAATTCAAAATAATACCCCTATTTTAAGCACAGTTACCTTTTGGGTTTAAAATTCTTTTTGTCATATAAGGTAACATATTCACAGATCCAGGGATTATGGCTTGGCCATCTTTAAGGGACCATTTTGCCTGCCCCAGTAAGAACGATTAACTTAACAATAATGTACCTGTAAATATGATGTAAAATAAAAGAAAAAAAAAAGAAATGCAGAAAAGGAAGATACCTTGAAAGTAAGAAAAATCACACAAAAAAGTAGGTCAAATGTTCTGAAAACAAAAGTTCTCCATAGTCTCAACAAAGCTATAGTCAAAATAAGACCTATATTTAAAAAAGGAAATAAATAAATGGGTTAAACAATGTTACAATAAAGTAAGATGAAAAGAGATTTGGCAGAGCTTAACAAAGGCATTAAAGAAAACTAAAATATTGAAAAATGAAACATACATGTAAAGCCAAAAAAAAATTAATTAAAGTACAGCAATGGCTGAAAGCATGAAAAGAAGCATTAGAAAGAGTCCTGAGAAAATTATTCAAAACAAAATAAAGCAAGCAGAAACCTTTAAATAATTTTAGAAAATATAACGTATAAATGAGATGAAAAAGTTATCTATAACTTATATATATAATTATATATATATAATTAGATGTAGGAGAGATTAGAAAAAAGTAAATACAATATTAAAAAATACAATAGAAGAAAACTTTTTGAAAGGATCTGCAGATAGACAAAGACAAAACAATTTCAGAAGAGATTGCAAATGTTCTAAACTTTGAAAGAGTAAATGAGTTGGGATGAAGGGTAAAGTAGAGGAAGTCTACTAGATGTGTCAAATAATTGCACAAATTTTGTCATCTCACATTTCATAGCAAGTAGTCAGTAGGACCTAAAATTAAAATATACAACTTTAAAAATAATAACCTTTAATTTAATATTATTCATAACAATCTTCATGTAACTTTAGAGGAATAAGAGATTTTTAAAAATAATCTATAGTGTTTCACACTGACAATAACACATTTTATTTGAACTTTATCAAATACTTTAGTGTCAGTTTAGTTTATTTTTCTTTAGTTAAATTCAGATAAAATGCAATTTTTAAATTTTATTTCTGTAAATTCTATCTACTTTAGGCATACCTTGGAAATATTGCAGGTGTGGTTCTGGACCACCACAATAAAGCGAATATCCCAACAAAGTAAGTCACATGAATTTTTTGGTTTCCCAATGCATATAGAAGTTATGTTTGCACTATATAATAGCATTATGTCTAAGAAAACAATGCATGAAACTTAATTTAAAAATACTTCATTGATAACAATTTCTAAGGCTCATCTGAGCCTTAAGTGAGCCATAATCTTTTTGTTGGGAGAGGGTCCTGCCTTGATATTGGTGGCTGTTGACTGATCAGATGAGGTGGCTGCTAAAGGCTGGGGTGGCTGTGGAAATTTCTTAAAACAAGACAACAGTGTAGTTGGCCATGTTGATTGACTTTTCCTTTCATGGAATATTTCTCTGTAGCATGCAATGTTTTGTCTGATAGCATTTTACCCACAGTAGAACTTTCAAAATTGGAATCAATCCTCTCAAAATCTGCCACTACTTTTTCAGCTAAGTTTATGGAATATACTTAGTATCTTCAGTAATAGTATATGCCATCTCAAGAAACCATTTTCTTTGTTGATCCATAAGAAAGCATCTATCATGAGTTAAAAGTTTTATCATGAGACTGCAGCAATTCAGTCACATCTTCAGACGCCACTTCTAATTCTAATTTTCTTGCAATTCCCACCACATCTGTAGTTACTTCCCCTACTGAAGTCTTGAGTCCCTCAAAGTCATCCATGAAGGTTGGAATAAACTTTTTCCAAAGTTATATTAATGTTGATATTGTGACTTCTCATGAATTACAAATATTCATAATGACAGCTAAAATAGTGGATCCTTTTCAGAATTTTTTCAATTTACTTTGCCCAGATCCCAACATTGGAATCGCTACCTATGGCAGCTATAACTCTATAACATTTCTTTTTAAAATAATAAGAGTTGAAAATCAAAATCACTCCTTTATCTATGGGATGCATAAAGAATGTTGTGTTAGTAGGTATGAAAACATTAATCTTCTATTGCATTTCCATCAGAGCTCTTGGGTGACCAGGAATATTGCCAATGATCGGTAATATTTTTAAAGGAATCTTTGTATTCTAAGCAGTAGGTCTCAATAGTGCACTGAAAATATTCAGCAAATCATACTGCAAACAGATGTTCCATCATCAGGCTTTGTTGTTACATTTCTAGAGTATAGGTAGAGTAGAAACAGCATAATTCCTGAGGGCCCTAAATTTTTAGAACAGTATATGAGCACTGGCTTCAACTTAAAGTCAGCAGCTGCATTGATCCTAACAAGAGAATCAACCTGTCCTTTGAAGCTTTGAAGCCAGGCATTGGCGTCTTCCAGTAGAAGGCTGTTTTGTATACATTGAAAACCTGATGTTTAGTGTAGCCATCTTCATCAACGATTTCAGTGAGATCTTCTGAATAACTTCATATGGTTTCTTACATCAGCACTCATTGCTTCACTTTGCACTTTTATGTATGGAAATGGCTTTGAACCTTAAACTTCATGAATAAACCTCTGCTAGCAGCAAACTTTTCTTCTACAGTTTCTCAACCTGTCTTAGCATTCATAGAATTGAAGTGTGTTAGGGCCTTGCTCTGGATTAGACTTTGGCTTAAGGGAATGTTGTGGCTGGTCTGAGCTATCCAAACCACTAAAACATTCTCCATATCAGCAATAAGGCTGTTTCACTTAGCATTCCTGCTTTCATGGAGTAGTACTTTTAATTTCCTTCAAGAACTTTTCCTTTGCATTCAGAACTTGGCTGTTTGGCATAAGCAGCTTTTCTATCTCTGTTTTTGACAAGTCTTCTTCACTATGCTTAATCTTTTTTTTTGCTTTTGACTTAAAGTAAGAGAAATGCAACTCTTTTGCTTGAACACATAGAGATCATTGTAGGGTTATTAATTGGCTTAATTTCAATATTGTTGTGTCTCACAGAATAAAGAGGCCTGAGGACAGGTAGAGATGGGGAACAGCTAATCGGTGGAATAGTCAGAACACACACAACACTTATTAAGTTCGCTGTCTTATATAGGCATGGTTCATGGAGCTTCCAAAATAATTACAATAGTAACATCAAAGATCACTAATCAAAGATCAATGTAGCATACATAATATTAGTGAAAACTTTTGAAATAGTGTGAGAATTTCCAAACTGTGACACAGGGACACAATGTGAACACATGCTGTTGGAAAAATGGTACCAATAGACTTGCTTGATGTAAAGTTGCCCAAAACTTTCAGTTTATAAAAAACCTAATATGTACAAACATGATAAAGTGAAGCTCAATAAAAAATCTATGCTTTTATCTATCTAACTCTTTAGCCATATTTAATTTATCTACCCGGTCATCACTTTTATGTAAATATATGCATTAAGGACCATTTGTACATATATTTATCTTAAATTGACTATGGTCAATCCTAGTTGTTGGGATTTGGGATGCATGTATGATTTTTTTCTTTGTGGTTTATTGTAGGTGTTTTAATTAAACTGTGAGCATGCATACATTCTTTTTTTCTTCTTTTCTTTTCTTCTTTTTTGAGACAAGGTTTTGCTCTATTGCCTCAGCTGGAGAGCAGTGGCACAGTCATAGCTCACTGCAACCTCCAATGCCTGAGCTCATGCAATCCTCTCTCCTCAGCCTCCCAAGAGCTGGGGCTTTAGGAACGTGCCACCACACCAGGCTAAGTTTTTAATTTTTTATAGAGATGGAGTCTTGCTATGCTGCTTAGGCTGGTCTCAAACTCCTGGACTCAAGTGATCCTCTCACCGCAGCCTCTCAAAGTGCTAGGATTACAGGCACGAGCCACCGCACTTGGCGCCTGGCCACATACATTCCTTTAACAAGTAAACTATAATTGAAATTTTATTCTTAAAGTTTCATTCAGCTTCTTAGTTTGTGCCTTCTCCGCTGCAAAGGCAAACTGTATAATCTCTTAAGGGTCCAACAAAACTCCTGAGTGTCTTCCAAAATTTATATATGGAGGTTTTTTAGGACTGCATTAGTGTGTATCTGAGACTATAGGCCCCAATTCTGCTTTTGGACTGGACCAGTTCCAGTAATGGAAACTTTCTCCAAAGTAAAATGACTCACAGACTGGCTCTAAGAAAGTCATATGTAATCTGGAAGTTGGTAAGAGTGGACATCTTTGTCCAGATTTTCTTATACTTACTTAACACATATTGCTTCAGGTTCTGAATAGTTTCCTGCTGTTTGTGCCTAGTGAGATTGTGAGTTTGACAATTTCTGTAGCACCTTCTTACCATAGCGTGTCTCTTGAGCCTTCTCTATAAACACAGAGGTTCATGTACTGGCAACCTAATATGATCTGTATCACTTACTGTATTACTTTGGGTTTTACGGTACTACCGAAAATAAATACATATTGCTTTTATGTAATAAGATTCTAGATAGCAGGATTTCAGAGACTTGGGAATAAAATCCCCAATAATTAAAATGACCTTTTATATATTTAATGATCCAATGGGCATTACCTAACAGGAACTGATTTGTAAAGGGGAATAACTGTAGGAAACAGTGGGATTCTGAATTATCTTTATCATGTGGAAAAATGAGTGTTGTAATGCTCACCATTATTCATATTATATGACCACCACAATTTAGCTCTGAAAACAGCTTTTCTTGAGAGGCTGAAAATAAAATTATAGAGGTACAGCAGGTCACAATAACACACGATTGCAATACTAAATTAATCAGTATTTACTAATAAGTTTTAAACAATAGTTTTTTTCTTGAAGTTTCCAATCACAAGATCTCTTCTATTGTCAAATCCAGATATAATATTAAATAATTTTATTCCCATGATGCCACTAACAAATTTTTAATCATATTTATATATTTCTCAAAATGGCATTTTCTAGTATTTCTACATTTTATTTTTTAATTTAAATGGTTAAATAAATTAAACATATACAGTAAAAAAGACCTTTCAAATACATTTTCTATAAAAGAAAATTGTTTCACAGCTAAGTTCTTGTGAATGTTTTTTTCTCTTCTAATTCACAGCGACATACAACAAAGAAACTATTCTAAGTGAAGAGAATGATACAAGCTGCATCTATAATGCCAGCCATCAAAACAAAACATAGATCAAAGACCTGAATTATTGTCAGACCTCTGCCACTTGCAAGGCACTTTATCTCTTAAAACTCACCTTCTCTACCCATACAATGGAAGGGCTGAATCACTTTAATTGAAGTCCAACATTTTTTTTAGTCCTAAATTTCCATGATTTTCCATTTAATTCAAATTATCAAGAAAGGAATATGCAATTCATTTTACAGTATAGCTTCCTAATTTATAGCCTTTTCCAATGACTATGATAAAGGATATATAATTAAGGCTCACAGTGAGAAATCTGGTTTGTTTGTCATAAAAATTTGAGTCTTTGGATAATTCATGTAACCTTTTATGTTTCAATTTTCATATTTACAAATGAGACTTTTATGTAGATGATAACTAAAGGTATCTCCTTGGCCTTTATTTACCATTTCGTGCTATTGTTCACATACAGCTATCCTCAAGGGTTCACATGGACTTTCCTCTTTCCCTTTCCTCCTCAATACCCCAATTCCCTGCTCCTCACATTGTGGTTTCATGATCCCAGCAACGTTCTACAAAGAACATGAAGCCACTGGGTATTTTGCATGTTTCTGATCATCAATTTTATTTCAAGTATTTTGGGAGTAGGAGGAAGCATTATTTGTAAATGTTATGGAAACACATGGATATTTTGAAATAGACATCAAAAAACATTAATAGTTAAGGTAAAAGACAAGATATGAAATAATCCGGTTACTATTTCTTGCAATTATGCATTACTTGCTTTAAAGTAGTCTTCCTAGATAGTGTTCCAATGACCAAAATTTTTCTCAATTTGAAAACAAGTATGTCTAACCATATATTTGCCACTTTCTACATAGGATGCATTATATTTATATCTCCCTGTATTTCTGAAATATGGTCATTTTATTTGCCAATGAGCATTATTTAAACCATTTTCTGCTCTCTACTTAAATACACTAGTTTGTTCAACTTAATTTTTTTGGTATATACTCATTAATCAATGTCTTAAAACCAAGGAATTAAAATGTCCTTTGTTCAAGGCCTGGGACAAGAAAAGTGCCTTCTCTTTTTTTTCTTTTTTTAAATTTCAAAATATTAAGGAGTTACAAATATTTTTGTTACATAGATACCTTGTATAATCCTTAAGTTAGGACCTTTAGTGTGCCCATCCCAGAATAGTGTTCATTGCATCCAATGGATAACTTTTAATCCCTCCACTCTCCCCTTTCTTGGTTTCCAATGTCCCTTACATATCTTGTGCCGGTGTATATCTATCATTTAGCTCCCACTTATTAGTGAGAACTTGTGGTGTTTGTTTTTTTCATTCCTGAGGTATTTCGCTTAGGATAATGGTCTCCAGTTCCATCCAAGTTGCTGCAAAAGAAATTTCATTCCTTTTTATGGCTGAGTAGTACTCCATGGTATATGTATGTGTGTGTCTGTCTGTCTATCTGTGTATATACACACACATCGCACACTTTCTTTATCCACTCATGAATTGATGGACACTGAGGTTTATTCCACATCCTTGCAATTGTGAATTTTGCTGCGATAAACATTCGAATGTAGATGTATTTTTGATGAAATGACTTATTTTTACTTTGGGAAGATATCCAGTCATGGGATTGCTGGATTGAAAGGTAAGTTAACATTTATTTCTTTGAGGAATCTTCATGCTGTTCTTCATAGAGGTTGTACTAATTTGCAGTCCCATCAACACTGTATAAGTGCTCCTTTCTCTCCGCATCTATGCCCGCATTTATTATTTTTTGACTTTGTGATAATGGCCATTCTGAGAGGGGTAAGGTGGTATCTCACTGTAGTTTTAATTTGTTTTTCTCTGATGATTATTGATGTTGAGCATTTTTCATATGTTTTTTGGACATTTGCCTATCTTTACTTGAAAAATTTCTGTTCATGTCCTTTGTCCACTTTTTGATGGGGTTATTTGCTTTTCTTCTTGCTGACTAGTTTGAGTTCTTTGTAGATTCTGGATATTAGCCCTTCATTGGATGTATAGTTTACAATTATTTTCATTTTCTAATGTTTGCATTTTTAATTGACTTTTGATACAGTTAAGTTTTATTCCATATATCTTGAATTACATCACTGTCTAGTCTATCTAATCCAAATTGAAGTCAATTAATAAAACAATTGAAATCACAATACATAGTTGTTTTTTTTTTAGAAAATATTGGACCACTTCAAGTTTTATTAGCTCATAAATTTGTAGGTGATCAGGGTTTGAGTTTCTGCCATAGAAGATAATTTAAAGTTATTGAAACACTTCACATATTTTTAAAACCACTTCAGTGGGGGAAATGATGGTATTCTGAAAATGACCGTAAGGGTGTAAAATTATCAGAGAGCTTAAGTGCTTCAGTGTGAAAGTGATCAAGCTTCTTTGCTTGCACATCACAAAGCAATTGAAAATTACTGAAGTGGTTCAAGTGGCTTATGTTTCCAGAAGAGTTTTTTAGTCTTTCTTTTCTCAGAGTGTTTTAAATTTTTGAGTGTCTGAATAATTCCATAATGTTGTATGTCTATCTCTGGTCCTGATTATCAGTTTGGGAGTCAATGCTAACATTGAACTTTTGAGCTGAGTCTAGGTAAATATAAAATGACTGGAGATTATTGATTTCAAGCAGCCAAAATAAATCCATGAAGCCAAGTCTACATATGAAAACCACAGTGCAAAATTTAGCTTGTTACTCAGAAAAATGAATCTGGAGTAGAGAAACATTTTGGGGGGGAGGGGACTCAGAATGAGGTAATAATGTTTTTGTTTTGTTTTGTCTCCAGTTAATATGGATATCAGTTTCAATTTTTTAAAAAATTTAGTCAGAATGTAATTTTCTAGTAGATAATGGAACCATAGCTATAAAATTATTGAAATGCAGAAATTGGTGATATAATTTCAGATTCTAGAGCCATAAGAATCTACATCTGATCTTTAAAATTGCCAATGATAAATAATACAATTTTAAAACGGTTAATGCAGAATCTTAGAAGGATTCCATAAACTTATTTTTGCTTCATCGTCTACTGGATTAGTCAATACTCAAACTACTTCATTTGTAGGTCATCTATCTCATGCTTTTAACACATATGATCTGAGAATTAGCCATTCAACACATATTTATTGAGTGCCTATATAAATACACTGCGCTGGGTACTGCAGATACCATAAAATACAGACAGAACATATGCCCTCATGAGCCTTAGAGTTAGAAAAAATTTTAGGATTCTTAAACCCCCATCTTATTTCACAAATAGGAAACCTGAAGGCTGGAGAAGTGATGTGACTTGCTCATCACGATCCTAGTGTGATAGGCAAACCAAAAACTGTCTTTCAGCAAAAGTGCCTCTCCACTGAATAGTGCCACTTCCTTTTCCTGATTCCATTTTAATTTTAATTTCCTGGTATTAGTAGTTTTCTGAAGTTTGTGATAAGATAAAGTCAAAAGGTCAGAGATTGGCAGAAATACAATACCAATAATTACCAGGGATAATTTGGTCTTAGCTCCAGCCAAAAACATTATCAAAAATTAATATCAACAAGTATATCACATCATTCAGAGTAATTGCTCATATCTGAATATCACCTTCAGATAATTTGGATTGAAAATCTGACGTTCTGACAGTCTAAAAGTCAGAAGAAGCATGAATGCATTATTGAATTAATTTTATAAGAGCAAAATACAAAAAAAGATGAGCACAAAATTTATGTAAAATATAATATTTAGAAAATTAAAAAAAATATGTAGGAAATAGATTGATAATATAATATCAGATAATTTTAGCCAGAAAATTATATATTTTTAAGCCAAAAAATTTTATTAGAATATAAATAATAATATAAGGAAATATATTAGAAATATATTGACAGTCCTTCTACATTATACAGTTTTTATAATATTTATAGTATTATTTTATATATCCAAAATATCTCTAGGACCACTTTTTAATTTTTCACATTAGGACATATTTTCACATAAAATTTATTTTTGTGAATTCTTCACATCTTGTGAGAATGAATTAAAATTCAAGTGTCAAAATTTCATGAGAAGGAAAAACTTTAAAATAAAGCAAAAATGAAGTACATTTGATCCAGGCATAATAAAGAATATAAAATAATGAAGTAATGAAAAGAAGTTTCAGAGAAAATTGAGTCTTTCTAAGTCAAACTAAGTCAAATATTTCTAGGCCCACCGCAAGAATACAAAAAAAAAGTCGAGAATCATACATCTAAATATTTAAGTGTTACAGGTCAAGTTTACAAACTTCTTGATAATATAGCTTCATAAAAACACAACTGAGAAGTAAGTATAAGCCAATAGTTTCTAATAATTCCAATCTATAAAATGTTAAAGATAATTGGATTTATTGACTTATTTCAGTTAATAATTGCTTAATAAATGATTTCACCAAAAAATCTCTTAAAATATTTTAATTCATTTAGGAAGACTAATTATTTTTCTGGTGTATTGACTTTGTCAGCTTCAGTCTTACTAAAAAAATAGGCTAGGCTACAAGTGCTTTGTCAACATTATAAAGATTAATATGACAAATTGATTCATATAACAAAAGAGAATATGTTATTTTGGGTAGCTAATATTGTATAAATGTCTACCTAAGCAAGATGAGACAGGTAACAGGCCCAGGAAAATACTTTTACTGCAAAACAAAGACAAAATACCAAAGTGCTTTAAAACATGTGGGAATAGTCTCTGCTTACAACAAAGGAATTTGTAGAAGATACTACCTCTTTATCATCTTTGCTTAAAACACATATGCAAAGCAAACTATTTTGAAACATGGCCTGCAATTCAAATTTGGTCTTTATGAGATACCGTCTCGAAACGTTTGTGTCAAATAAATTTGGTGATCGTGATTTTGCATGAAACTATGAAGTCCAAATACTACTTCATGCTGAAGTCAACATACAAATGACTAAACAAAAATGTAAAACTTGACAAATATTTCCAACAAATACACCAAAAGTAAAAACTCAGGATACAAAATTGTATGTAGAATATTCTTAGTAATTTCAAACATACTCATAGAAAGAGGCTAGAAGAAACATTACTTTTAGCATTGATGGAATTTCTAAATATTTAGTAATTATTTTTATAATTTTTCTATATTTAAATAATTCAAATAAATGCTACCTTTAAAATATGCTGAACATGGAAAAGACTATAGAAAGCAATAGAAATATTCATTTATGTTGGCACAAATATATTAATTAAAATGTTCGTTTTGTACGGATGATCAACTAGCTTCAATTCTACTTAATAGTATTAAGACTCAGCTCACTATCTAATCCCAAATAAATTCTCATGGGAAGTTTTGTCAACAGTTTTGCTTAATCAAGATATTCTACATCTACTTCATGCCACATTTGGACTGACATGAATTATACTAACAAAATTTAGTAAATGTTAAGTTTACAAAAAAGTTTATTGATTTATTTGCAAGATATGAAGAATGCTTCATGCACTTGGCTCATTTCACATACTTAATTCAACAAGTATTTTTGAGAACAATTTATTTCCAGGTGTTGTGTTCCAGAGATGGAAAGAAGAAAATACGGTTTCCTATCAGGAGCTCATAACCTTAGAAAGGGATGAGGGAGCATGTATATATTTATATTCTCTGTGTGTGCATGTAGTGTATATGTATAGGCAGTGGATGTATAGAGGCTATATATTAAATATATATCTGTGTGTATATACACTATATGTGTGTATATTTGTATGTGTACATGTATATGTGCATACACATTCTGTGCATATTAATTCATTAGATAAAGAAAAAATTTTGTAAAAACCATATTTATATTTGTCAGGACTTATAAATCCAATACACAGTACACTTTTAACAAGAGGTCCTAAACTTGGTGAAATAAATCTGAAATTAGAATCTTCTCTGTGCTTGTACATGTCTGACTGTGCTCTCCTGGTTAGGTCTGGGGGTGAGAGGGAGGAGAACTTAGTGTCTATTGCACCCAAATCCTCAACAGGGAAAGAGTGATTGGATTTGACCCTCAGTGCCGACACTTATGAATCCTTTGACAGTAAACACTTCAGTTCCCTTGGCTGGGGCTTACTTTCTTCAACTGTACAATGAAGATTTATTTCAAGGAACACATCAGAAATGAGATTATATAAATTAATTGGTTGACACAGTGTCTGATACATATTATACATATTATCATACTAAATGCTCAATTATAGGCATATGTGTGTATACATAGATATATATGAAAAAATTAAAGTGCAGAAAGGTTAGTAAATTGGCTGTTGATCAAACAGCTAAAAAACAACAAAGATCGTGTGAATCCAAATTTATGCCATTTCCACAGCCACTTGAAACTCCTTTCTTGATTGTTCACCTACTGTGTGTCAGGCACTGTTCTAGGCATTTTACATAGGATTCATTAATTCTTTGTAATTGATATTTGATTTTGAATTTTAATTATATGTCATGCATTTTATCTATTGTTTCTTAGAGGTTCAAGTTTTTTAATAATTTTCAGTATAAAAATAACAGAGTCAAGAAATCTAGTTTTCTATACAGACTCTAAAATGAAAATGTGTAGTAACTTTCCTATATTCATTCAAATGAAAATGTGTGTTATTCCCTAGAAACAAAATAGCAACTTTTCAAATATCTTGAAATTTATTTTGTACTTTACACTGCCCATGGCTAAATCCCAGTCATCTCATCTTGCTAAATGAAAAGAAGTATTATTATTTTAGTTTGCAGTAACATGCCTGTCAGTTAGAAATGCCTGCAAGACAATCAATAACATTAATTGAACAACCACTTTGCACAAAATACTGTACATTACAACATAGCCTTGATGTTACCAATGGAGCTAAATAACCAGCCTGTCACAAATGTTCTGTTGGATATTGTTTTGACATTTTTGTTAATATTCTGTTATTTTTAATAAGCTATCTGTACAAAATGAAAAACCCAAGAGTCATACCTCTCACTACTATAATCTACCATCTATCTATCTCTAACTGGAATGGATTTTCTCAAACACAAATGAAAGCGTCAAAGCTTTTAAGAGCTCTCCAACACCTACATCACTTTTTCTAAAGAAGTGGTTCAAGAAACATCTGTAGCAGAATCCTCAGCAATGTATATCTTTAAAAAATGCAATTCCTTTCTACTTGCAGAAGTAAAATTCCTAAGGATGAGGCCTCAAATCTGTTTAGTAAACAGATGATTGTTTTGCACAGTAAAATTTCTTGGCCTCTGGCTGCAGAGGATCATGCCCGTGATACACAGTGTGATTTGCAATGATCTTGGGTATGAAGTCCCTGTGGAGCAGGTCCACTGTGCACTGGTTATCAACCTGAGTCCAGTAAGACAACTCATGCACACAACAAGTTGCATGCTGTGGATTTATTACTTATAGATATACAGCAAAAGAGAGCAGAAGCCAGGGATTCATCGTGAGCCAGTCAACCACGGCTCAGAAAAGCTGGTCAGGGTAGATGGAATCTCTTCTCTCTATACCCCATATGCACTGTAGCTGACGGATCCCAGAAGGTAGTCTGCCCTGGGTTGTATACCCCAGGGTCATACGAATTGCTGGGCCAAATCACTGAAGGACATCCTGTTCCTGAAATGGAGTCTGGGCTCTTCTGGCAAGTCCCTCTTTGTCTCAGGATGTTGTATTCTGAACACATTATACAGTTACTCTGCAGAACGACAAGCGAGAAAGAGGGGAGAAGTAGGTTGATCCAAGGCCACCCAGAGAATTGTCCTGAAGTCTTTATCTGCCTTTTCCAATACTTGTTGTGCTGGTTTTGAATTGATTGTGCCTCAACTCCAAATCCACCTTTTTCGACCTGCTTTGTGATACTGAAGCTGGACCCTGTAAACATTTCTCTTTGATCAGCTGATGTATCATGAGACATTATATAGAGGGGGATGCAGGGATACTGCAAGGCCATTATCAGGGGTGGTTCTCTTTTTGGTTCTGAGTGCTATTTTTCCAGGCTGCTTCCCAGCTTCTGTGGTGAGGCTGCCAGAGGCATGACCTAATAATGTCCCGTCTCCCGCAGGTTTTGCTGACATACCAGCAGGTGGCTTCCTGCTTGCCTGCTCTATACTGTGGCATCCCATGACCTTCTCTCCCATCAGCGAGCAGCAACCACACCTCTCCAACAAAGTCTCAATCTCAGCCTTGGGGGAAACCCTCTTCCAACGTTGTTTCTTCCTTAGGTTCTTTTTCTCAGTGCAAAGGGTAGTAGCTACTCCGTACATTTGAAATTACTGTATTCTTTACCGGTTTTTGTTTTTTTTACTATTTAATCATTCTTTATGTTAAAATTTTCATGGTCAACTTACAGTGGCTTCTGTCCCCTGACTGGAATTTGATGGATACATTTGCCCACATGTAGTCCTTCTTCTAGCTATGAAGAACTATTTGCAGGGTTCTAAGAGATTTCATATTTTTGTGCAAACTTCCTTCTGGATGCCCACAGGCTCACTCTTGTTTTTCCGTTGCTTCAAGCTTCAGATCAAATCACCTCTTCAAGATTGCTTTTCTTAGTATCTTCAGAAAAAGAGAACTTTCCTCTCCATGCGCTCATAACACCTTAGTCCCTTCTCTTCTATAGGAGTTATCTCCCGTAATCAAATGCATGTTGAATTCTCTCCCACTCTCCACAGTCTTTGAAACCTAAACAGCAATTTTCTGGCATCTAGTTGTCCACATTATTAAACACTTACTAGGTATCTGATAAAGCATTTATTGCCTATTAGAAGAAATTACTCTTCTTCATCTATTTTAATGGTGAGATTTTGAGGTTTTGAGGTTATATAATTTTAGGAAAGTGTTCTTTTACCTCCATTCTGAATAGTATTCATTAGAGCTGAATGAGCTTTTTTTCTTGTCTAAATCCATATAGCAATATGCCTTGTAAGTAAGGAAGTTAACACACTATGATTTCTGTAACATTGAACACTGTGCTGTTAGAAATTGGACCAATGCCAGGACACATCTCTCATTGACAATTAAACACCCATCAACTGGTAATGATGACTCCCAGTCACTTATGACACAGACCAGACAGAAAGGCTATGATCTAGATAGAAAAGGTATTTGATCTCATTACTCATCCTTGGAGCTATTCACTGCCTCAAAATGTTGAATGACTAGAGCCCTCAATGAACAGAAAGCTACAAGATATAGGGCGATTTATGAGACATATGCACAATTTATTAAAAAGTGTATAAAAGTGCTTTCTATTTGATTTATATATGTATGTTTTTGGTGAACATTAAATATATTTTTAGTTATTAAATTCTAGTTTTCAAAAGTTACAAAACTTGTATGATATACACACAGAAAGTTGGTATCAAAAGAGACAATTATTTACATAGTATTGGCTTCTCAAGAGTTGATTTTAAAATATTAAAATATTAAATCTGAAAATATTTAACTTTTGCTTTAGTCACAAAATGAATATAATGGCAAATAATGTTTTTCAGAACATAAACATTTAGAAATCTGCACTGCACACAAAATAAGTTCAAGTTTGCCTCCTCAAGCAAGTAAAATTCAATTGATTTTAAAACATTTTTAAACACTTCTCTAGCACTAATAATATGTAGCTACTTCATTATTTTTGACACAGAATCTATGCTTTATTGAAGGATTTCTGACTCTTCGTGTTTTCACTCTTCTTTTGTGAGGAAATTAGTCAAGTTCTCAACTCTGAAGAATAATTTGACAATCAATGGAATTGCATTTGTCTCTAATAGGCCATACACCATTGGCAAGAATATTGTGTCATCGTGTGAGGCTGTGCAGTAGATAGGACAACTTATTTTGTTTGTAAAGTATGGGTATTTAATATTGTAAAACAAAAAGAAATAACCAAAGGGTATGTATTTCTGAAAATATCTTCTTTGCATAACATTTATCTTTTAACTTTTTGGCATACATACTTCCATAAAATGCCATTATCCTACTGTATATAACATGTTTGTTGTATGTTTTAGAAAGTTCAAAATTATAAGTAAAACAACTATTTTTCCTCTTTTATATAGGTCATTGAACCCCTGGCAGTTGACTTTTACCTTTAATACCAAAATAATGACTCTTGATTTTAATTTATTTTACTTAAGTTAATTTATAAGTGCTTTTACTTCTACATATTATAACTAAATTATTTTATTGGAAAATAAACAAAGGAAATATAATCAAAAAATCTATATTTGACTGGTGCAAAGAGCAGAGAGATATATGAGACAGACATTAGTCAATGTTAAAACAAACTTTGATGATATAGTAGACCTTCATAAAAAAAATGTTCAAGATTTCTCCAAATTATAAGAAAGCTCAAAAGTCTGTAATACACATAAGTCAACAAATACTTATCAGATATTTATTATCCTCATATATTACATACTTATTTCTTTTTTTCTATGTTATTTAATTTACTCCTTGAAAACTGTGAGGGTAATAACATAATTTACTTTATCAATAAGAAAAGATTTAGAGAAGCAAGGACCCATTAATTCAAATTAGGTTCTAAAATAACTTTTGGGGGGCTAAAAAGTATATGAGATATGAAAAATTAAACAACAGTTGGTACAGAAAAAATTTCCTTTGTCTAGAAAAAATTGGGCTAAAATCTCCAGTTAAGGACAAGTTTTAATAATGTAACACCAGAATCTACCTGTATGAAAATCATACGTACACCACTGAAATGATGCCTTATTTGGTATCTAGTAAAAGTTTACCTTCTTCTCTCAGATCTAACAGCACATTGCGTGGAGCCGAATTAGTAAAGTAAGATTTGCGCTATGTACCACAGCACAGCCACAGCTAGTGGTTAAAAGCTTGGAGTCACACTGCCTGGGTTCGAATATTTGCTGTAGTTCTTATTAGCTGAGCATACTCAGGCATGCTATTTACACATTCTGCCCCTCAGTTTTATTATTTGTTAATGGAAATATAAATATCACCTACTTTCAAGTTTCATTGTGTGAATTAGATGATACATTACTTGGCATTTATTGCTAGCTCTTAATCTTTTCTTTAAAATTATTAAAGTATTATGATTGATATTTAGTCTTTACCAGATAGCTTAATTATAAATATATATACATTTTATTGTCACAAGTTCCCTTTACATAATTTTTCACTAGGTTCCATATTAATTTTCAAAGAAGATTATATTTTTTCTAATGTGTTTTGCTTAGAACTATGAGGTACTTTGTCTACTCAACAATAATGCTTTAAGTAGATTTAATTGATTAATGAATGGATGCTAATAAATTGGATTGTCTGCCAGCATTGCTTAATGCCATGTAACAAATCAAGTAATGATACAAAATTTGCAAATGTTACTGAAAAACTGTGTTCTACTTAGGAATCTACAAGCATGACTTTATAAATATTCATTCCAAAAACAGATTATAAAATGCATAGTCATTTCTGTTTTGATCTGCATATAATAATTGTAAGGAACTTCAATTGCTACAATATTCAAATTGATTTTTTTTTTTTTGCATTTTGAAGAGTTTCAAGGGGCAAAGGTCGTAAATATACACAAATCAGGATCATATTCTGATTTGACACATTTGCTTGACATGCCTCCATATACCAGAACTTACCTTTCAAAATGTGCAAAGAACTAGGTTGTGAAAGATCGTGAGAGATGTCAAACTACAGTGCCTAACAGCTCTTATCTCTGGACATGTCATGGTCAGTGATCATTAAGGTTCCTTGATCTTGCCCGCAACAGTGTGAAAATGCAAAAATAGAGGTCGCACTGCCAATCATTACTTAAGGTTTTTGTTGCCTTTTGGAGCAGTCACCATAGCAATGGAAGTGAATTCATTAAAAGTATATGGTTTCCTAATACACTTGAGAAAAATACAGGCTATGGGAGGGAGGAAACCTTAAGTTTTCCAGTTAATTTCATCTGGCTTAAATGAAGTCACAAAATATCTAATACTTTTCTCATTATAAAAGAATATAAGATATAGCTTTTTTCTTAAGAAATTATATTTTTTAATACTTCCAAAGAAACATCTGAGTATGTGCTTATATGGATGAAGGAAAGATAAGACAAAATTTCAGGAATGAATGTATAGATACTTTATATAAGAATTTTGTACATCAAAAAGAAAAACTGTAAAATTTTACCTACTAAAACACTTGAAGTTCTTACCTCTTCAAAGTAGTATCAGTATAGAAGTTAGTATCATACATTCACTTTACATTGATGAACAAGGTTATATCATTCTTTCTCCACTAGTCTTTTAGTAGTTTTTTAAAAAGTTTTTGCCCTCTATTTGTAAATGACCATAATATATGTAAAATATTTCCATTTATTGTTTTATTGAATGTAATTTGTCCCATATTATTAGCAAACATGAGTGGGAATCTCTTCTTCCTAATAATATCAACTAAAATTTATAACCTCATATATAGTAATTAACAAAATATTTCCATTGATAGTGATGATGATGATTCTATTTTAAAAGTTTGTCTTTTCATTAGTACACTTGACTCTTATTTTTCTTCCAATTGCTTGGTGACACCAGACAGGTCAAAATAAGTTTTCTTACACATCATCTATATACCTGATTTCCCATTTAGCATCTTCTAAGTATACCAATTACTTATTGTGAATATTTGTATTCAAGATACTTTACTTATGCCATCTTCAATCTTTGCAACATGTTGTAAGGTGGGCTCTATCATTTAACATTGATGAAAACAACTGAGACACAGACAGGGTGGGCGACTTGCCCTTAGCTGCCCAAGTAAGATATGGTAGATCCACAATACCAATTCTGGTTTCTCCTTTAACTATGTGAAAAAGGCTTTACAGAAATTGACTCCTGTTTTCGAAGTCAAAAAAAAAAAGTGAATGTGGTTGCCTTACTAACTGTGTAAACCTAAACAAGTTGCTTTACCTCTGAATCTGAATTTCCTCCTCTGTATTAACTGTGCCCTAATACCCAGAAGTGATATACAATAGTGAACATAGCTGCTGTCCAGCAATAGATACTAAAGGTTTCAATTTCCTTTGTTGTTGTTGTTTTTTCTCTCCTTCTCCTCTGTTTCTGCATTTCCCCCTCTTATCCACCTTCTCTAGCATGAAAAAGTAAAATGAATGTCCAAGTTCAATTCCATTTTGTTACAGCTAACGTGATATTGGGGGCATTACCATCAGAACCAATTTTCTTACTTTATAAACAAAATATACAGAGACAGAATATGTATGATGTCTGGTAAACAGCAGGTACTCAATAAATGTTGGTTCTCTTTGCTTTGTTAAACACAAAGATCTATGCAAATAAAGGTATTATTATTATTAGGAACTAAAAGTGTGTCACCAAAATTACATTTAATTTAATGATCAGAGGACGCAGAAGAGAACAATTAACTTCTTGGGTTCTAATTATTCAAGTTCTGTTTGCCAGGGGAATGCCATGGTTGCTTGCTAATTATTCAGGATTCAGCACTTGTCTGTTCCCTAGAAGAGGAAGAAAAACTCCCTCTTTTTTGATAATCCACCTTTGCAGTTGCCTATTATACACTGATTTGTCATAAATTATTTGGGCATTGGTCCTTTTCAAATACTCTTCCAATGCTGAGATTTTATTACTCTAGCTTGAAATCTTTTTCCTTTCTTTATGTATTAATTCCTTTCATCCTATCTATGAAATCTAAAGATTCAGTTCTCTTTGTTAAATTAGTTCATTTAGTATTTTCTTAGCTGTTTCACCTGACCTCTGCTCCAATCCCCTTTGATCACTCCACAGTATCCCCCAAATAATCATTTCACCTATTATTTTTCCAATGTCTGTTGTTCCTCAGCATTTTACTTCATTCCTGGGCCTATTTTCCTCACTTGCTATTTGCCCTACTCCTTCATCTCTCTTATTTTCTATTTCCTGAGTCTCCTCCTTTTAGGTCCTCTAATATTCATAGTTATCTTTCTTTGCCACTTATTCCCGGCTGTGATCTAATCTCACGTTTTCCAAATCACAAATGACTATTTTCCACAAGATTCAGAGAAGTTGGATTAAAGGAGGTAGGTAATATACTTGTAAAGATTTTAAGTGTTTATATAACATAAAATTCATGGCGAAAGAAAGATTCTAGGCTTGGAAGTGATTCGTGTGCGTAGTTATAATTTTCTGTACTGAGTATATTTGAAACATTCAATTTCCAATGCTAACGAGTGAAGGTTTGATGTGTGTCCAGTAAATGAAAGCATGTCTGGGGAGACCTTGGAGAAATCATATCCTTGCTAGGAGGTAGTGCAAAATTAATTCTGCATTTTTAGTGCTTTCAATTTCCCACATGTGATTCCATTGTTATGTCCCTCCTGTCACTTGACAACTATGCAAGGTGGCTTACTGATGTTATCTTTCTGTGTTTCATTGTTAGTTGCATAAAATGTATTTAGCTATTCAAGATGCTGTCTGTTTTCTGATGTTCCCGGTGCCTTTAAAGTCTTTTTTCTTTTTCTGTTCCTTGTTCAAGATGAATTTGCAATATTTTTCTAGGTATTTGTGAGGTTGAAACACATGATGTTGACATCTCTTTTTGTTAAATGTCAAATTTTTGAGGATTTTTTTCTTAAATATTTTTGAAAGCAGAATTTATGCTTGAATGTGTAGATAGGTAGCAGATCCAGGATACTGCTTTAATAAATTCCCTGCTAAATCCTCATGAAATACTTATTTGATTTCTCAATGTATATAAATATACACTTCTGTGAAATAATTCCAATACCTTGTATTTATAGAGAATTGTAATAAAGTTTCATACATATCATCTTTTCTCAGATTTGTATCAACACTGTGATAGGTAAAGCAGATATTGTTCCTTTTATAGATGAGGTAAGGGCTTCCAAAAGTTTTATGACATTCTCAAGTTCAAATGGCTAAAAAAAAGTTGAGACTGGAATACTTAGATCCACTATGTTTACTCATAATTCATTGCTTTTTCACCAAAATTTAATACCTCTTGCCTTAGTCCATTCAGACTGTTACAGCAAGAACATATAAACTGGGTAGCTTACAAACAACAGAAATTTATTTTTCTCAGTTTGGGAGGCTGGGAAGTCCAAGATCAAGGTGGATTTGGTGTCAGGTGAGGTCCCGTCTTCTTACTATAACCGTATATGGTGGAAGACTAGGTAGCTCTCTTTGGTCTCTTTTATGGTTTTATGGGACACTGATTTCAATCATGAGGGCTCTGCACTCATGATCTCATCACCTCCTAAAGGCCTCACTTGCTAACATCATCACCTTAAGGGTTAGGATTCAACACATGAATTTGGTGAGGACACAGACATTCAGAGCATAGCACCTCTCATATATATTTATAAAATATGTAACTGATTTAATGACTATAATAATAAATCATTTATACTTTTATCATTATTATCATATAGCTATAATTTACCAGTCACTTTCCTTATATTATTTATTTTCCTTACTATACACCTATAAGCCAAGTCTAATTAGTCCCCATTTATAGATGAGAAGATGGCATCAGAGAATTTTAATAATTTTAATAACATGTTCAAAGACCTAAAAGAAGCTAGTTTTGCATTTTAACTTATTCTACATATGTCTGAATATGCATTATTTCTACTGCCTTATACCACCTAATTTCTAAATAAATTATTTAGTGCCACTTTGTTTTACAGTTAGGAAACACAGTTTATAACTGTTATCCACTTAAAAGAAAAAAAAAGAAGTGAAAAAAAAAAGATATAACACCAGTAGAATTTCCAGCTCAGGTCCTCTCTAAATCTACTTGCTTAATATTTCCTTTTGCCTCAGGGAGTCTGTGATCTTATCAGAGACTTGGGTACATATGCAGTGGTCTTCCTCCAAGTGACCACTGAGGCCAACTGCACATTGAGATGGATACATGTCCCCCTGAGGTATATCAGCATAACACATGCACATAAACACATGCATGTGCACATACACACACACATTGCTCAAAATCCAGCCAGTCACATTTCAATTATATCAACGCTATGTTTTCTACTGAAGTGAAACAAATGATCACAAATTTAGATGTGTAAAGCACCATGAATTCATTTTCTTGGTTTCCATGGGTCAGGAGTCTGAGTACAACTTATCTGGGTCCTCTGCTCAGGGTCTCCCTATCTTTCGTTAATTTGTCAAGTCAGTTGCTTTTCTTCGTGGAGCCTGAGGTTGTCTTTCAAGCTTATGTGGTTGTTGGTAGAAATCAGTTTCTTTCAGTTGTAGGACAGAGGCCCCAGTTTTCTTGCTGCTGGCTGCCAGTCGAGGGTCACTCTGAGCCCCCAGAGGCCACCCACATTTATGTCCCACATGGTCTTCTCGCATGTTCTTTCCCAACGTGGCCTCTTACTTCAAGTCCAACAGGAGAATCACTCCTCCGGTCTGGTAAGACAAAGAATTATATAAAGTAACACAATCATGGGAGTGACTATTCTGTTACCTTTGCCACATTCTTTTGGCTAGAAGCAAGTCTCAATTCTACCCACACTCAAGAAGAAGAGACTACAAAGATTGTGACTTGAATGTCATCTTAGAGCTTTGTCTAACATATTAATACTAACTCACAGGTCAGAATTTTTTTAAGAGGAGCAAACAAGTGCCACCTTCACTTTTCCACTTAGGCTGATAGGAGAATGACTTATGAATCATAGAGAATCTGACACCAGGTATCTGTTTATAAAAATCACAGAGGAGAATCAAGTTTTTTCTTGTCCATCTATAGTAAATAGCTGATGTGCTTTCACTCACTACTTTCAGTTGAAAATTATATCTTGCCATTGTCTTTTGTTGTTTCTTCTCTGATTGCAATCTAATGCATTTCTAATCATGGGAATAGATTAAAATAAGGAGTAATAATTAATGTCAGTTAAGTTGCATATATTTTTAAATCTGAGGATGAACGTTCATCAACTGTAAAGAATTTAAAATTATATCTCCAGTGTTTTTTTAAAATTTGATTATATAAAATAAGAGTATAGGTAGGTTTTAAAGTATTCTTAAAACATTACCTTATATCTTTTGTTTTCTGTAAATTGTTTTTAGCTTTCACCAAGACTACAATAGAATAACTTCTCACAATAATAGCTTTTCTGAGAAAACAGTTTCCCAACTGGTAGGTAGTTATATTCAACTGCAAGAGTTTCCAATATCCAAGCATTACAGAGTCACAGTCTAAGATTTGCTAGCAGACTGATACATTATGAGGAAAGTCTTATTTGTAGCTCAGTACCCTCTGTTAGCTGAGGGTATGAGTGACTATAATACTGATGATAATTTATTGCATAACAATAAGATTTTACTATTGTAGCATTTAAATTAATCATGTAGCAGGGAGGGGCTTTTCTGTTCCTATTCATTCAAAGGCATTTGTTCAAGTTGTATCTCTACTTTCTCATGTCAGAAAAAAACATTAGACAGGATCAGCTGCAGGTATCTGCGCCTCATGATATCCAAGCAAAGCCCTTTTTATATTTCATCTTATAATTGTATTTGCAACTTAATGTTTGAAGTGTCAGTCTTTGTAAAATTAGCTCATCTTGTTATGATTTCGAGCTTTGATGTGAGCGAAAGGCTTCGATTGCAATGCAGAGTCACATCTGAGAGTAAACTGTATAGACAAAGAGACTTGCAAGACTAGTAAATCAAATACTCTGAGCTGTCTATGTGGATTATGAGATAGTATTTGCATAACTTTGAAGTATTTATACTGATGAAATTACAATAATTAAAATCATTGCTGTGTCAATTGCTAGATGCCACAAGGCATAGCAATTACTAGCATGCAAATCAGACTTTGTGTAAGCATTTTAAAGAATAATTACCTTATTTGATTCAGATGTGCCTGAAAGGCACTAAGAATCATTTGAGCTATTTTCCCTTTAACAATTTTAAGGCTCGTAGATAATGTTGTTGTTATTATCAATTATTTACTTTTGTGTATCACTTTTCCTTATTTTGGTTGAAATTTAATGCTGCAGATAAAATAAAAACACATAACTTTGCTGTAACTAAAAACAATTTACTATATCAGTTAAATCTGCATCTTAGTTCAGCAAACATTTTTCTTACTAATGGGCTTTACTTTGCTATGTCATCAGTTTCATGCCAAATAACTAATGTATACCCAGTGTCTACATTCACACAATTTAAGATCAGTGCTGTGAATTGCAGGAAAATGCAAGAGTGAGAAATCAAGACATAAAAGGTTGCAGAATACCCTCTCAAATGTATTTGTCACAAGATATGTATAGATGGTCACTTAGCCAGCTGAAAATTTTAGTGTTTAAATTGCAAATGTTTTACTTTCTAAAATTAACACCAAACTTTATATAACACATGAAATCTGAGTTGACATCTTGTCAGAGTATGTGATAATTTAGAAATCATGAAGTACTTTATATGGGGTATAGTGATGGTTAGTGCAGGTTTACCCCATATGATTGCTTTTTTTAATGAAATATCATGTCCTTATCTGTTTTTGGTTTATGTGATAAGTAATTAAAATACAAAGATATTTTGTAAAACACATATCAGGTAGAATAATTGAGTTGTATGTCACTAAATCAAGGGAGGGATTTTTATGAAGACTGTTGCCCAACGTATTTTCTTGCCTGAGGTTTGCTTAATTTCCTCATGTCTCTTAATAAATAGTGTCTCTAAATAGACAAAGTTTTATATTATTCCCTTGAAAATTAAGAGTGTTTTCATGAGCAAAGTTTTGCTATTTTAACATGTGTTACTTTGTTTTATTGTCTGAAAGCTCCTGAAAACGCACTAGATTTAGTATTTAAATTAGTTTAAAAATTAATCTAAAATTAAAATTTCCAGGATTATTTGGCCAAATCATCTTTCCTTTAAGGATAGCCATGGGAATAGCATCTACTTCTCATTTTATAAAAGGCATAAATATCTGAAAACTGTAGGACTCGTTCAGAATGTATTTTTGAAAATTAATTTTGGTTTATTTAAGTTATCATAATAATTTTATTTGAAAAATATATTTTGTGAAAAAAATACTTAGAGAGTTCCATGGAAGCTAAGAAATTAGTAATGCACATGAAAGGTTTCTGCTTTTCTTTTCTAGATCTATTTGTATCTGTATAGATGTGCTCTCTATAGTGAGATGGAAAATACAATACACAAACGTCTGTTCCTCTCTAAGAAAAGCTCATAGACAAAAGGTCATGGAATTATGTCACACATATTTTAGATACTCATTAAATATTTGTTCCTTAATTGAGTAAAGGCATCCATATAAGAAGAACCTACATTTACTAAAATACATATTTTTGAAAAAATTCAGGAGAGTAAATTTCTTCAGCAGCAAGAAGTTCCAGTTGCCATATTAATATTTTGCAAGTGACAAAGAAAGTTCGGATTTTATCATGACAATTCTAGGTGCCATTCATAATGGAATAGCTAAATTCGGATAATATTATCTTTTACAACAGAAAGTGTTGAAATATAGAAAAGAAGTATAGGGGTATAGAAGTTCTTATTAAAAATAAAGCTTGTGACAAATTCTGGTGTCTGCAACCACTGGAAATTAAAAAGATTTATTGTTTTTCCATTTTAATATATTTTTAATACAGTCTTCTTTGTTCTGGTCTCTCTTCCCTATTGAGTAAATGTGGGTAATCTATCTGATTCTCCTCATGTATTTTAAACCTTATTTTTATTATTTTAAATAAAGTTTTCATAGATATATTTCTACTAATTCTTTTTTATCTTACAAAGACCATAGAAAATAAAGATTCACTGATGACTCTTAATTGCGTTGGTTTACAGCAACATTTTATGCAACTTAGTTACAGAGCTTGTTACAGCCCATATCAAAGTCAAAAATGTTTCTTTGTTCCCTGTGGAAAAATAAATTGTACACTCTGGGTAGAAAGCTGGGCAACATGAATACTATGACCATCACAATGCATTTGAATAATAGTGTCATTACTGTCAGTTCTCTCTTTAATAAAAGATGTATGTGCTTAACCACAATGTATCACAGTTCTCTAGAACACATTCAGTCAAGACTTAAAAAACAACTTAACTTTTTAAAAAGTAATTTCTCAAAGTTTTCTGCAGAGATCCTGGCTAAAAATGATCACTGGCCAAATTATACACCATTTTTTGTCTTGATATGCTAAAAAAAGGAAAGGGTATAGTAGAACACCTATATGCAGATGATTTTATTTCATTTCATACATATTTTGCATTCAAAACGTATGCTTATAGCATGTGCTCTAGGATGTGCTTGTATTTATATTCATATTCTAAATTACTACGGAATAGCATTATGCTATAGAGCTAAGCATATAATAAAGTATAAACCTTACATGGCCCAAAGCGATAATTTGAAACAAGCTCAGTCTCAGCATTCCTTGGCAAACATTTTAAAAATGGAGTCCTGTTCTCGTTCCCAGAGTTGCAGAAATTCTTTGTCGATGCTTATTCACAGCCAGGTTTGGCAATCACCGTCAGGCTTCCATCTGCATAGAGGAGCCCTAGGGAGTACATATGTGTCTCAGAGACCACAAAATATGTGAGAGATGGGGACTTAAAGCTTGGTTAACCATATATTTTCCCTCCCCAAGACAAATAAACTTTTATCTATTTTATACACAGCTTCAGTGCGAAATTTCATTGTGCAAAAAGATTTACAGTAAAAAAAAAATTGGTGACCTGGTGCTTTTTGAAGTTGACTTTGTAGCTTTTAACAGTTTTGTCTTTATACAGATCTCTTTTTCTCTAAGTATGTAGGAATAGGTGGGTATCTTCTTAATATGAAAATAAGCAAATATACATCAGAAAACAAAATTCAGCAGCATGCTTAATGATAAAATAGCAGAATTTTCAAGAAAATCAGAAACAAGACAAACTTATATGTGATCTATGGTATATTTTCATATTGTTTTGGAGGGCTACTCAATGCAGTGAAACTGAGAATAAAATATAAGTTTTATATACTAGAAAGGAGAACTCAAAAATAGCATAATTAAGAAGTCCAAGAAAATCAACTAAGAAATCATTAGATAATAGATTGTGTGGCCAGTAAAATGAACATGGTTACCACCTAAAATTTAAAGTATCAAAAGCAAAACTTTTCTCTCTATATATTCTAACAATAAAGATAAATCATTAGAGAAAACAGATAATTAAAAATAGCAGAAAATACTATAAAATATTTAAAGCTTCACAAAAAATGTTCAGGATCTATATCAAGAAACCCATGTAAGTGTATTTTAACAAATAGACATGAAATTCTAGCCCCCCAAATTAATATAATACCAGCATTGCAATTAATAGACAAGGGAGTCCAGAAATTAAACAATATGTAAATTAGAATATGATAAAGATAAAATTTCAAATTAATAGAGAAAAGACAGCATTAAAAATTATAATGGGGAGGTTCTCTTTCTGGGCAACACAGAGTATCAGGGACCAGAAATACTCTATTGCCTGAAATCATTCAAAACCAAACAAAAATATGAAACAATGGTTTGCAGACATTGAACATTGGAAAAATAGAACAGTGATCACTGAGAGAGGATTAACAATTGAAGTAAGTCCTGAAACTGTTCCAGTTTACTGCCTAGAAAGACATTTGAGGACACAATGAAGCCAGGGGCAACCAAGATAGAGTTCAGCCATCTCCTGAGTTGAGGAGATAGAGCTCGGAGTTCAGGGAGGTCACAGAAGCTACACCTCATAGGAAAGATTACCAAAGAGAGAGCTGCACAGACAGAGAATCCCAGAGTTCTGCAAGGGGACCATCCTTAAGTCTTCAGCTGAGTATTGATCAGTGTATGTAGGTGAGGAAACTACATAAGGCTGGGGACAAACAAAAAGAGCAGAGAAAACAATCCACGCAACTCATAATTAGTAATTTGCATCACCACCTGTCAGAGTGGAAAAACCTTATAATTCATGGGACATTGCATAGAGTACTCAGCAGGATATTGTTTCAGTATTCAGGCAAAATTAGTCTTAGATTAAAGACTGATTTGGTCTTGCATATTAAAGATTAAATGGATTGAGCTGTTTCTAAGTAATTTAACTGCATCCCAGTAAAAGCTTGAGAATATTCGTAGAAATAAAAAAATCTAGTACTCAGAAATTAATATAAAAAATGTTTAGCATACAGTCAAAAATTACTAAGTTACAAAAAACAGCAAAATAAAACCCAGAATAAAGAGAAAACACAATCAATAGCAATATAATGAAAAATAAAGATTGCTGCAAAGGACATTATTTTATTTCTTTATATGGCTGAGTGGTACTCCATGACATATATATGTATATATATATGATATATATACACACACCACATTTTTATATAATTTGTAGAAAAGAATGTAAATCAATTATAACTATTGTCTATAAATTTAAGAATATAGAGAATAAATTGAGCATGTATGTCAAGACAAGGAATATATTAATATAAAAAAGAGACACTATGGATCTAAACAAAGGAATAAAGTATCCTGAAATGGTAAATATGTAGGTAAATATAAAATACTTTTTTCCTTCTTTTTAAATCTCTTTATAATTGAACATTTAAATAAAAAATAATAAAGAAGTTGGGATTTTTAATCTACTGAGAAGTCAAATATATGATAACAATAGCACAGAGGCCGAGAAGGGGACAGTGGAAAATTACCATTGTAAGACTCTTCTCATATACTTCCCACAGAAGTGAAGAGGTTGCTCCTCTTCCTACTCTGCATTTCACTTGCCACCTAAACTTCAAAGCATGACTGCTTGTTTTCCCTGATTTCCAAAAATCGCTTCTTAAATTCTGCCTGAAATTTCTCTCTCAATAAGGCTCAGACACTTGTCCACCCAGCACAGATCAGGAGAACCTACATTTTCATAGTTAGTTGATATCACAGTCCCATTTCCTCCCTCAGATCATCCATGCCAATTGTTCCTCCTTCATTCAAGCAAACTCTCTCATGAAAATTAACCCTGAAAAATGAATCTGATCCCCAGTTCACCAGATATTTTATGAATGAATCCCAGCTAAGACTGAGATGGGTCTCCAGTTACAAAGACCTAGCAGGGAACCTGAATCAATTAGGGAAGTGATTTTTAGGTATAAAATAAAGAGACCTTAACTCAGGTACCAAATTATCAGTCTCTGTATTTATAATACTTTCCTTTATATTGAAGATTCAAGAAAATCACCAATGGTGAAAATAAGTCCTGTGTCAACTCTCCCTTTTGTCTTCTTGCTGTGTTTACCATGACTAGAGAGAATGGAATTCCCCCCCCCCATTAGAACTAAACACACCTCTTTTGAATGCCTGGAATATTGAAATGGAATTTAATTCCATGAAGGACTTTGAAATGGCTGATATAAGTTGCAAATTTGATAAGCATTGTGTAGATCAGCTTTTCCTCTGTAAACGTCTCAGCTAGTCCTCCAGTTGCACATTTCACAGAGACTGTTGACACCTCCTGAGCAGTGTATAATGAACCTGTGAACAATGTGAGATCAGGCCCCAGTTCCTGTTGGGTCTCCAACACCCAGTCTAAAAAGCTTTCCTTTCACGCATGTATAAATGGAAAGGAAAATAATGTCATCCAGACTCAAAGGAGAGTTTCCCTTGATACAAATTTATTCATGATATATAACACCTAAAAAAAGATATTTGCTTTAATTTTTTAATAAATCAAATAGTAAAATGGCTATATTAAGCAAGAGAGGACTATTTAAAAGAACAAAATAGCATGGAAAAAGAAAGTACAATTAAATAAAATAAATAACAAAAGCAATATGCAGTAGACTTAACAATACAACCCAAAGAATCATTTGTAGAAAAGACAAGTAACAAGTACCCACAGCACACAGAATATTATAAAGAAGAAAATTAATGGAAAATTATATTAATAGAGAAAAATCATAGAACTCTACCCTACAAATAATGAATATTCTTAAAAAAGGAAACAGAACACATACAATAAAAGGAATAATCAAAAGTGTATTAGATGTTTTTTAAAGTACTAAGACCATTTACTCAAAATCTTATTATGATCTGGGGAAAATTACTGAAAGAAAATCCATACTTGGATATTACTTGAAAAAATTGCTTGAATTTCAAAAATAAAAAAAAACAACTTGTGAATATCCAGGCAGAAATATATAATTTATAAAGGAACCATATCAGAGACATAAGGAAGTTTAAAATGAAAAATACCAGAAAAATTTTATTAGTCAACCTTTCCTCAAAAGAGCAAAAATAACAATAATAATTGCCTCAAATGCTTTTTGTAGCAAGATGTTAGAAAGCAAATAAATGGTTAGAAAATATAGAAATAATAGAGAATTTAAAGTATAAAGCATTAAACAAAATAGATAACCTTTTTATCTTACTAAAATCTTCAATCACAGAGAAAAAAGAGGTGTCCTTATTATTCATAAGTCACCTTCCATAAAAAATCATGTCAGAGGCTTAACACAATAAACCTCTTTAATGTTCCACACCAATGCTGGGCTACACTCCAATGTACTAGAGGTTCTTAACTCCATTCTGGGAAATAGTTTCCTACCTTTTAGTTGTTCTGTTATCTTCTAGAGCCTTGCTGTCCTCCACTAAATTTTCAAAATATGACTAATGTGCAAGTGAAGAAATGAGAGGGATTTTAGAGGTAAATCCTAAACTGGGGTAGATCAGTTCCCTCCACATTCCATAGGCCAAGCTTGATCATTTGGCCTCACCAGAAGCGAGAGAGTGTGGGAAACACAGTCAAGCACCAGCTTAGGAAGAAAAGGAGAAAAACTGATCTTAGTGAGCACTAGCTTTCTTTGTTACAATTGCTAAACATATATGTCACCAATCACAATATAAACCAGATATTAAATTTGAGGAAAAATTGACAGAAAACTGGAAGTATTTCATATTTAATATATATTTATGTTACAGGAGAAGTTCAAAAACTTTTAACCAATTAAATTAAAATTCTGGATATGGCAGATATAGGCTATACTGTCTTCTGAAGTGTGTAGGGAACATTTACAAAAATGATAACACATTTTGTAGTGAAGAAATTTCAGTGAAGGAGACTATATTGGTCATAAATTAGTTTCAGAAATTAATTTATTTTATATAAATTGTTTATTTCATGACAGGGACTTGTATAACTATTCATAGAAATCATGACAAAGACATGCACCCAAAGGAAGCTTTGGAATAATACATGTGATATCTACAATTGATTGAGAAATCACAAGCAATTTCATAATTTATATAGGTAAGGTTGTATCAGAAATTGGGGAAAAATGAAATGTTATTAAACAAACACATTAAGGTGTCTTATAATTTGAGGAAAATTGATATCTCTTTAAATAACTATAAATTTAATTTATATAAATATAATATACATATTCATATTTAATTTAATTATAAGGTCAGTTTGATTAGTTCAATATTAAAAATTCAAATTTTTGAATAAAAATAGAGTTTCTAAAATAAAGGTTAAAAGAAATATATTCCAAGTTTGAAATAAAAATATCAAAAGGAGCATGTAATTTATATATGATTATTATTTTGAGTGAATAAAGTAATTTTATGACAGTACAACTCAGCAAATATTAATATGTGTGTAATAAATAAAACCACAATCATATAAAGAGGTAAGACAAATAAATATATCAGTATTAAAGGACAAGAATCAAAAAATCACAAATATAAAAAATACTTTAAAATTTAAAATGTTTATTTGCACTAGTATTTAAAGATATCAAATGCAATTTGTTTGAGTAGGAAATTATACCCCTGAAATCACAAAACAATGAATATGATAAAAGTAGAAATTAAACTCTTTTTAAGATGTTCTATGAATTGGTCCAGATTTTTTTCAAGCCTACAAAAGTACTCATAAATTTCCACATATATGTTTTTTCTTCTAATGTATTCCTGTTAAAAATTTAGAAAAATAATTTGTGTAAAGAGGAATAATTTGTTCAGGGCAGGCATGGTGACTTATGCCTGTAATCCCAGCACTTTTGGGGAATCTGAGATGGGTGTCCCGCCCGCGGGACAAGTTATTGGTGGGGTCTGCGAATGGGGGAGTGGGACCTGGGGAAGGAAAAGACACAAGAAATGGAGACAAGACAGAAATCTGATCAAGTCTCGTTTATTGTCAGAATGAGGCAAGTATATATACCAGGGAAAGAGGAAGTGGGGAGGGCGCTTAGGAGGATGACCATATAAGGAGAGGAAAGTCCCCAACC
>VBSM01001124.1:23908228-23918741 GCA_008086735.1 Cheirogaleus medius
AAAAAAAAAAAAAAAGTTCACCAAAGTATTTATACAAATCAAAAGCAAAATGGAATAAGTGAGCCTTGTTGTGTATTAAGTTGGCAGAAAAAATACACAGAGAAAAGTTAATTTTGAATGATGAAGACACAGTCACCTGAGTGTACAGTCAAAGTGATGGAATTTACCCTAAAACAAAACAACTGCTATGTGAATGAATGAAGGAATGAACAGACTCTTTAGTTTGAATAATTATAGTATAAGTTATAGTATTGATATTGTTATTCTGAGTCTGTTGCATACTTATTTCTGCAAAAAAGCAATGATGTTTATATTAATGAGAAGCTACATTTTTGACATGAAAGAAAGAAGACACATATCTAAGATGGATATGGTTAAGTAAAATCCTGTAATTTTGAATTTTAATTGGTAGTAACAGTATGAATTTATGATGTATTTTTCTGAAAAATACATATATTCTAGCTTAATTCTTTGAAAAAGAGAGTATGACTAGGTAAGCATCTCTAAGCATCCTTAGTGCCAAAATTATGGTCTTCTAATTATTATTTACCACTAAGAGAAAGTAGAACTCCTTAGAGAAGTGGCTGATTTCAGGTCTGACACAGGAATTGTACAAGACTTTATAGCAGAGGGTGAGGAATCTATCATAGATTGAGTCATGTCAAAAGGATAAGGACTAGGAAACCAATTGGGATAGCCTCCTATTTGTCAAAAATGGGGCAATCTGAGCTTCAATAAAGTTTACAACAGTAAAGAAATGAACATAACCTAATAAGTGTACATTTATCAGTCCTCCATAATGCTAAAATAAAATTTAAAGGGACACAATCAGTGGCCACCACTGTTAGAAAACCAATCTCTTATTTTGAAAACTGGTAAATAGAGGAAACAAAGAAAGCATTTTCCCCCATTCCTATAAGAACTGTACCCAGAGTATCCAAATAGATGACAAAGTGAAGTTTTCTTTCATATGTTTTCCAGATAATAAATGAAAAAGAATAATTAGAGTATTACCTTTTTGTGACCCAAATCAATTCATGAATCTAGACAATGATCATCAGTGAGAAGGAACAGACACAGAAAGTGCTGAGTGATTACATCTGTATGCATATATTGTCTGGCTGGCTCTCTTTTGGTGATCCTAACAACCACTGATGGCCATTGCTTTCTATCTTTTTTGCTTGCTCTTCCTAATCTCTATATTTTATAATGGAACATTTCAGGGCTCTATGTTTTGATATTCCTTACATAGACTTCTCCCAGGTCATGACTTTAGATGCCATTTATACAATGATGGTTTTTTCAGTGATGGACGCTTATTTTCAAAATTAACATACAATTGTTAAGGGTTGAATTATGTCCCCCCTCAAAAATGATATGCTAAATTCCTAATGCCTCAGAAAGTCACCTCATCTGAAAATGGGTCTTTGCATATATAATTAGTTAAGATGAACTTAGATTCTGAACTCCAGAATTTGACCAATTTATAATGCCTCTATTTCCATGACTCAGTTCCAATCGCTGTCATCACTCATCTGTTTCACTGGCATAATTTCCTAATTGGTCTACTTCTTTCATCTTTCAACCTCTGCTATGGATTTTGAATATATCAGCCTGAGTGATTGTTTTAGAACAAAGTCTGATTATGCTTCTTATTGGTCAACATTCTCTAGTGGCTTCCTACACAAGACAGATTTAGACTAAAATCTTCACCTGGTCTAGAAGAACCTCTATAATTTGCTTTTCTATTTGTCCACGTCTCCCATCACTTTCCATACTTTTTTGACCTCATCTTCTACCGACTTTAGCCCTACCCCAACTACATATGTCACAGAGCCCATTTGCTTGGCGTTATCTGTGCTTAAAGTGTTCTTCCTATAGATAGCACATGACTCACTTCATCTCTATTTAAATATCTTATCACTATCGCATTTCTTGATTTTCCTATTTAATATTTCAACAACCTCAATCCATATCCTTCTTTCATGCTTTATTTTTCTTCAAAGTACTTATCTCTAACTGGCATACTATAAAACTTACTTATTTGTTTATTACCTATCTTCTCCACTAAAATGGGTACTCCATTAAAGCAAATTTTAATCCTTTAGTTACTGCTATATCTTAAATCCTAAAAGAAGGTCTACTACATAAATGCCATTTCATAGATACTTGTATAAATTAATGATTCCAGGTGATACTGATAGTCAACTTGAGAAAACAAGCTATTTTAAAAGACTTACTATGTTTATTATATACATGTGAAATAAAGATTCTATCTAAAGATGACATATTTCTTCATTAGAATATGTCTATCAAAATCAGTTTGGAGAATTAAATAGCTTGATTTATCTTCTAATTTAAACTGATAAAACTGCATTTTTAAACTAATATTATAAGATTCAATTATTTCACAAAATCATGTCTTTCTTTCAAATTGTACAAATTAGTATTGATGACAGAGTGTTTATAAAAGTATGCTCCCCAAAGTAATTAAATTTTCTTTTGTCTAAAATAATCATTAGTAACTTCTTATAATGGGGAGGGGAGAAAGGTCACTTATGGGAAAACAAATGACTTTTTGGAAAGATGAATGGCCCTTAGGAGAATCAATAGAAGACATAGAAGTTTTGTGACAGTGCCTGTTTGGCTGTGGTGTGGACTTCTCCAAGAAGAGAACATTATAGTTACTCCTGGGGAGGGGATTTATGAAAATTAAGTTCTTTTGGCAAGCTCTGCTTTTAGGCAGATGAGGGATTTCAGGAACTCCGATGCTTTTGGTGCAAAATAATTTTTGTGCCACAGTGGCTTATTCTGGACCTCTCTACCTGTCATAGCTTTTTAAAAAAATTTCTAGGAATAATATTTTGGTTTTACATCATGATTTATCCTTTTCAAAGCACTTGTTCATTTTAAATCAATTTTATCAGGTGTTATTTTACATATGGGAAATATATCCATTGTAAACGTATAGTTCAGTATGTTATAACACATTCACACAACCTTGTAATCCCACCACCTCAAGTAAGATAGGGAAATAGAACAGGTGTCAGCAAATTTTTTACATAATAGGCCAGATAGCAAAGATTTTAGACTTTGCAGGCTATATAATCTTCTGTTGCAGCTACTCAACTCTGCCCTTATGGTGTAAATGGATGGGCATGGCTTTGTTTCACTAAAAGTCAACCTGCAGGTTATAGTTTGCCATTTTCCAGTATAGAATATTTTCATCACCATCATGCCCCAGCCCTAGCCCCATCCAACCACTTATTCTGCTATCTAACACTTTAGATCTGATTTATGCATTCTAAAGAATTTAAAATAAATCATATAGTATGTACTCTTTAGTATCTGGCTTCTTTTATTCAGCATCTTTTTGGACTTCAGCCATGTTGTTGCACACACCAGTGGTTAATTTGTTTTTGTTGTTGAGTGGTATTCAATTATATACAAATATTTTTTTGTTGTTTGTTTTGTTTTCTGATTTTTTTTATTTCAGCATATTATGTGGGTACAAATGTTTAGGTTACATATTGCCTTTTCCCCACCCGAGTCAGAGCTTCAAGTGTTTCCAACCCCCAGACAGCACCACACCCATTAGGTGTGAATATACCCATCGCCTCTTCCCCCCTCCCACCTCCCCAATACCCTATGAATGTTGCTACTATATGTACACATAAATGTTGATCAGTTAGTACCAATTTGATTGTGAGTACATGTGGTGCTTGTTTTTCCATTCTTGTGATACCTCACTTAGTAGAATGGGCTCCAGCTCTATCTGGGATAATACAAGAAGTGTTCTCTGTTCTCCTATAGGTAGACATTTGGGTTATCAGTTTTTGGCTATTATAAACAAAGCAACTAGGAGCATTCTTAAAAATAAAACAAAAGAAAAGAATCATTAAAAATATATGATATATGGTTATTACCAACAATTAACTTCCACTTTTTCATATGCATTTTCTTTGTATAAATTGTGTTGCACCATGGAAACATAAGTAACTATGAGCCTTCAACTCACAAATAATCTATCCCCAAATTTAAAATTTGATGTTTCTATTCAGGGAGCTTAATATTTCCAGTCACATAAGTGTATTAAATAATAATATCTGATTACCAGTAACTTCACATTCTCATGAAATGTCTTTGAAATGTTGAGTTTTCATGCAAAGTAGATGTCTATTGTATTTTACTGCCAAAATAACATGTTTCAAATAGTAAAACGGTGGGGGAATACTGACTGAGCTATTAATAAAACACACCAGCTTTTAGCTGGCAAAGCAGCCTTCTTTCCATCAAACATGTCTCTGCCTTTAATAAAGAAACTCAAGTGGTGTAGGTGAAAAATTACTTTTCTCACCCGGTCATCTGTCTGTCATGTATTATTCAGGTCACCAATGTTTGTCCTGAACTGTATCATTCTGTAGTTGTGTCAGGTATGAGATATGTTCAGTGTAATTCCATCAGACTTCGTGAAGTTGATTAGAACAGATCACCTTTCGGCATGGGCACAAGTTATCTCAGCAGATTGAGTGAAAAAGACTTATTTATCTTTGCCTTATAATAAAGAAAGAGATGAGCAAATTTATCCATTAACTTGAAAAGAGTCACATATTTGGTGTGAAAAAAAACTATAGTCAGTAATTCTATTGAAAATACTATAGTACATGGATGTTTCTTCAATAGAAAAAAATACGGGAGTCTACATTTAATAGCATGAAATATTTAAGCAAAGCACACACATTTTATTATAATCCTTAAAATTGTAATTCTTTGTCCCACAACAAAATGATAGAATGTAATAAAAATGCCATATTTTTGATAGTTTCCATTGGTCTTTTTCCATCATTCTTTTTGCAAAATAATCTGTACTTTCATTTTGCAGAAAAAAATATTCAAAGTTTTTGTAATCATGACACTATTAGGTCTTAAGTAAACCATAGAATATTTTGCTATAAGCATTCTAAAATACTTAGCAACTCAAAACCATTGTGAAGAGGACTGGGCTAATAAAAAATATATGTTAAGTGTAAAGAAACCTAAGATCTTGTCTGTCATGACCTGGGGTCCTCTTCTGCCAAATTAACAAGTGACACTAATGGATTCCCAAAGAGGAGAGGGAGCAAATTGATGTACACGAATCGTACAGTAGAGATAGGTATGCATTCAAATGCGTACTCTCCTACTAAGCAAATTCATGATCGTGGATATATTTCTAAAAATGAGAATAAAATAAAAGAACCATATGATAGTATCTCTAGCACATAGTAATGTTTAAGCATTACATATAATGTTTAAGCTTTGTCATTTGCTCAAACGATTTAAGATAGCACAGAGTAGAAATCAGAGTATGTTCTTTACTCTCTTGTCTTCCAATTGTTGATTTTAAAAATTCTTGAAATGGCTTTTGGAAAATATGGAAGATTGTCACTAAAGGCAAACTGGTATATTCAGAAATTTTGCAATAACGAAATTTGAATTACTATATAAAAAGCAAATATACAGATTGTGAAATCTCCTGAGGAATTACTTGATTATTCTTTTTTTCGTAGACTTTTTATCTATAGTAGCCAGAAGACTTTCTGGAAAACAAAGTTGATTTTTCCTAAGATGCTTTTCAAGCCCTGAAGTCTGGAATGTGTTTTGAAATAGAAAACTTTAGAAACTGCCCTAACTCTTCTTCTACGTCATATCGTATATTTGGCTGTAACTCGTTTTGTGTAAGAGAGCAGGGTCTTTTTATCATTCTCCTACTCTGTAAACCTGTACGTTTCCTTTTGCTGTGTGCCATAGCTCAAAGCAACAAGTATTTATTATGCTTCAGAGAGGTGACCAATATTGCGCTGGGCTGTGTAGAATATGTGGCAGGTACAGCCTTTGTTCTCACAGAGCCAAACATAGTTTTGAGCACATGAACAAGAAGTCTTACATATGTGAAGCAAATCAGAAACAATGAGCCCATCTAAATCAAGTGTTAGTACCTCAAAAAACAAGCTAAAGTTGTTAGAGAAATTTTGAGATGAGGAAATATAAAAGATGAATTTTGCGTAAGATATTTATTAACACATTCAAAGAAAGGAACCAAAAAGACAGAACTAAATTTATGCTTATCTTACTTTACATTCTAAGATCTTTTTTTTTTTTTTTCCAAATCTGTTTGTTTGAGATTCTAGCTTATCTCTGTGAATTATTCTATGAAACAATTTTTTGGCTGGAATCTTATTGGTGATTTAAATAAGCCTCCAAATCCTACCTCGTCTATTATATAGGTCTGGGATTGCCTTTAACCCTAGCTGCAGAGGCAGGCTCTGATTGGTCTACCCTAATGCAATCAGGGTAATCTAATTGAAGAATAAGTACATGAGCTAAATTTGTTCAATCACAGTGAAACTCAAAACCTTTTTTCCCTGCTTAAGAGAAAATAAATCAACTGTCTCCTCATGGACTTAACCAAAGAAGTAAAAGCCTTATTGCTGGGAGAAGTTATCCTTCAGCCAGGAGAACTATCAGCCTGAGGATGCATAAGACATGAAGGAAAGGGGGCAAGAGAATTTTGAAGAAGTATCCCAAACCTTGCATTATTTCTGGACTTTGAATAGGACCAGACATATTTCTTTTATTTTTCAATCCAGTTTAGATTAGATGTGCTGCTATGTGTTGCCTTAAGTGCTTTTTGAAAATAGATAAGCACATAAGTTTTTAAATAGAGAAAAAAATTAAAAATAAATTGTTTTTATCCTTCAACAATAAATCCTATTATTATAGAAGTTAAAGTTCTTTTAAATCTGGAAATCAACCTACTAAAAGGACTTGTTATAAAATATATGTTAAGAATACTAAAACATCTCAAAATGCCAAGATTCAACATGAATAATATCTGAAAGCAATCACATGTAAGAGAATCGATATCACCATCAATAATAAAACAAAGCTACTTAAAAAGTAAAAGAGAGGCACAACAGTGTGTGTTGGTGGTGAAGAATTTATGTTCTGGAGCCATATAGAAGTGGGTTTAAATGCTAATTCACTCATTCACTTAGTGTGTGACTTTGGGCAGGTCATCTGTCTATCATATCTAACCCTCAGCTTTCCCATCTGTAAAAGGTAAAAAAAAAAAAAAAAGCCAACCTATTACCACAAAAAAGTGATTAAGCATCCCCTTCTTCTACAAATATGAGCAACTGCTTACCCTTTACCAATACAAGCTCTAGCCTTGCTTTTGTCTCCCTATGTCCTAGGTAAAAATTGAAACACACGGTCACTATATTGGCTTTGTTTTTTGATAGTATCCAATCCAGAATTGGCCTGGGCTTCTTTCACTTGGCCTTAGAATCGACCAGCAGTATCCCAAATCCTATAAGCCTCATCCAAATTCCTTCACTGAGATGTCCTACTGTTTCTTCAGACTGTTTTCTCTTTTGCTATAAACTAAATAAATTGTCTTTTAAACTACCAGTGTGCTCCTGGTGGTGTTTCGTTGGTGAGATTTAACAAGTCATAGGATCGATTCATTCAGTTAATCCTTCAACTGTATTTCTAAAATATTTAAGTGGTAGTTTGAGCTTAACTTTAATTTAATTTTTCCAACATTTTTATTTTGAAAAAAATTCAAAACTACATGAAAATTGAAAGAACAATTAAATAAACACCTGTATACTCATTACCTGAATTCAATTCCAAACATTGTGCTATATTTACGATATTAACTGAGAACCTAATAGTCTTCATCTAACCAATCGTATCTGATAAGTTATGCAATCCTGCAATTATTACCTTAACCTCCTTTTCCCCAAATTTTTGTGGGTATTCTTTAATATCTCTCTCTATACTTTGTTATTGTCTGCAAGACACAACTTTCTCTACTCATCTATTACATGGAGGAGTTTATTAAGGCTTCATCTTAAACCTTGTCTTTTTCTGTTTCCAGAATCTATTCCTATGATCTCATTTTTACTGTTAATTCCAATCAGTATATATAATCAGAAAAATTCTAAATTCATATCTCATATTTTTTGATTTCTAGAGCTGTATACATAACTTCCTGCCTTACCTTATCTTTTAGAAGTATCACAGACACCTAAAACTCAGTAAATATAAATACAAACCCATCATCTTCACCCACTCAGTCCTGGTCCTTTGCCATTGCTATCTATCACAGAGATTGGCACTGTCATGTGTTTGCTTAGAAAAGCATGGAATCTACAAGTCACTTTGTTTCCTAGAGATACCTCCATGTGTAAGACTGATAGATTCTCCCCAATCCCCAAATACCAGTTTACTTGGTGTCTATCACCTTCTCCCTTGTGTTAGCTACCATCATCTCATACAGAACTACTGCAGTAGGTTGCTAATTGGTCTATATCTGTTTTGTTTTCACCCCTCCAATCCATTCTCTAAAATGAAAAGGAATAAACTAAAAGACTATAAAAATAAAGAAAGCATGATCATTTCACACTTCTATCCTTTTTCAAAATTCTTAATTGTCTTCTTACAATTGCTATAACAAAGATGGTATTCCTCAACAGGGTTTATAAAGCTCTAATCTTCATCCTGAGATTGAACCACCCTGTTCTGTCCCATTCCCCACACACTCATCTCATTAGGGCCCTTTATGTCCCATGCTTCCTCCTATTTCTTTGCACACATCACCTCTTCACTGACTTACCTTCTACTCATATTTCATATCCCATGTCAATCATCATTTTCAGGCTGTAACACATCACCCCATTCTGTTCTTTTGAGAAACTATGTGTTTCAGATCTGTATTGCTTATCGCAATTAAAGTTTATGTCAGTAAAGAATGCATTCACTTACAAATACAAACCAAATAAGGAAACAAATACAGAATAGGTGTTTATTGTTTCCTATAATGAGTCTCGAGCGGGGCCTTTCTGACCTCTCACTTTACCAACTGCAGGCTGTTGGCTTTATTTTCATGCTTGTCACTACTAAGCCTCATGATGCTTGTTCTTCCCCCAAGTTTCACATTGGTATTCCAGACAGAGGAAGTGGAAGTGGGAGCCTGCATGCCAGCACTGTTTGTTTCTTTATGTTAGAAAAGCAAAGGCTTTCCTAGCAATCCCTGGAATATTGCCTCTTAGATTTAATTAGTCAGAACTCTTACAATTCTACCACTTACGGTAATAAACACTGGGAAACACCAAAGCAAGAAGGCAGTTAGAATTGTGTAGAAAGAACAAATTTACAATATTGTCTTACAGGTTTATATTATTTATGGGGTTTATATTTATATTTACCTATCCCAATAGATTGGTTTTTAAGCTCTGTTAGGGCAGGGACTTTTTTTCTGTTGATCATGGAGGGCATATCTAAGTAGTTTCTCCCATCCTTTGTAAAGTCTCATAGTTTCAAAGCCTCTTTTCCAGATATTTAAGTGGTAAAACCGGAGCTCTTTTAGCTCAAATTCTCAGTTGCATGTGTCTCTTTCATATGTGAGTGCAGCATAACAGTTTAGTTACAATTTCAAAGAAAAATCTAAAAGACCAATTGACTTAAAAAATTATTTTTCTAGCAACCAGAAGAAGTTTTAGGTTTTGATACTGACTGACACAGGCAAGTAATATATCTTCAGGAAGTACATATGTACATAAGTTCCTAAAAAGATAAATTAATTTTATTTAGTGATATGTGCATAAGAATGAAAGAAATGAGTCTTACAAATAGTCCTTCAGGTCAGATATTTTATACTAGTGGCTTCAAGGGACATAATGTGAGAAATCATAATTGCTCTCCATGACACATCGATACATTATATCAAGACTTTCCTAAATTTAATTAACTTTAATTTATAAATCTAACATGAAATTAAGACAGTAATGTAATGTAATGCAGGAATTAAAAATAATCACACACACTGATATGAAATTTTGTGTGATATGAAATGATATGATTTTAAATTAACAAAATAAAACTGGAGAACAGTAGTTAAAAGACTGTTGGACATAATTTATTTAACTACAATATAACCAAAAAAATATAATATGTTTTTGTTAAAAAGTGACAATTTACTGATATGATGACATCAAAATGAGGAGCTCAGGAATAGAAGATTTTAAAGCTTTTTCCTTATCAAATTCAGTCTTGTATATGTATTGGCACATTGCTTCTACCCAACTTTACTTGAATGATAGCTATTCTCATTCTTCATTATATTTTGGTACCATTTGCAGACATTATACTAAACACAATATACTTTCTGTGATTTGCTATGTTCTGAATCTTAATTTGCACAATAAGAACATGTTTGTGTATTTTTATATGTGACTTCTCAGTGACGCAAAAGGGTTCTTTGTATTTAAATGTGTTTACTGTATATGTTTTAGGTGTACCACATGATGTTTTGATGTATATATGCTTAGGGAAATGATTACTATAATTAAGCAAGTTAACATATCCTTCACCACACACAGCTACTTTTTGTGACAAAAGCACTCAAGAGATGGGAACACTCCTACACTACTGGTGGGACTGCAAACTAGTTCAACCTCTGTGGAAA
>VBSM01001124.1:23918841-23937304 GCA_008086735.1 Cheirogaleus medius
ATTAACTATAGTCCTAATGCTGTACACAAGATTTCTAGACTTATTCATCCTACATAGCTTCAAGTTTTTATTCTTTGACCTACTTTTCCCCATTTCCTCCTCATCTCTGCCCCTGGTAACCAACATTTTACTCTCTGTTTCTATATATTTGACTTTTTAAAGATTCCATATATAAGGGAGATCGTGTAGTGTTTCTGTTTCTGTGTCTAGGTTTTTTTACTTAGCATAATGTTCTCCAGATTCATCTAGCCTGTCTCAAATGACAATATCTCTTTATATTTTAAGATTGAATAATGTTTCATTGTTTATATACACCACAATTTCTTTATCCATTCATCCATCAATAGACACTTAGCTGTTTCCATATCTTGGCTATCATGAAAAATGCTGCAATGAACATGGGACTGCAGATAGCTCTATGAAGTACTGATTTCATTTTCTTTGGTTATATAACCAGCAGAGGGATTTATGGGTCATATAGTTGTTCTACTTTTAATTTTTTGAGAAACTTTCCCATACTGTTTTCCATAATGACTGAACCAATTTACATTTCCACCAACAGTGTACAAGGGTTCTCTTTTTCCTATACCCTTGCCAACACTCATCCCTTGTCTTTTTGTTAACAGCCATCTTAACAGGTGTGAGGTGATACCTTATTGCAATTTTGATTTGCTTTTCCCTGACAATTAGTAATTTGAGCACTTTTCCATATACCTGTTGGTCATTTGCATGTCTTTGGAAAAAATGTCTATTCAAAACCTTTGCCTATTTTTTAATTGGGTTATTTGTTCTTTTGCTATTGAGTTGTGTGAGGTCCTTATATATTTTGATATTAACCCCTTATCATATATATAGTTCTAAATATTACCTCCCGATCTGTAGGCTGTCTTTTCATTTTGTTGATTTTTTCCTTTACTAGGCAGAAGCTTTTTAGTTTGACTTAGTCCCACTTGTTTATTTTTACTTTTGTTACCTGATTTTTTGGTGTGGTATACAAAAATCATAGCCAAGGTTAATATCAAGAAATATAAAAAGGTTTTTAAAGGAGTTTTTTAAATTAGGGCTAGAAAAGAGATAAGTAATAATAACTATCTGTATAATGTTTTTTTGTTGCCTATAAACATTTTTAAAAATTTTGAAATTTTACAGCAAAGAAATTAAACATTAAAAAAGAAACAAACAAAAATCATTTAGAGACTTAAGATAATTTTACAGTAAATACAAAAATGTAAAAAGTTTGAACAGAGAAGTTAGCCTAAGATGATACACAGGCTTTTTTAAATAACGGCTTTATTAAGATATAATTAAAATACTATAAAGTTCACAGTTTTAAAGTGCACAATTAAGTGGTCTCTAGTATGTTCACAAAATTGTGCAGCTGTCACCACTATGAAATTTTAGAACATATTGATTGTCCCAAAAATGAATCTCATAACCATTAGCAGTAAGTCCACATGCTGTGTATGCCCTAGACCCTAGCGGCTGCTTGTCTCCTGTCTCTGTGAATTTGCCAATTCTGAACATTTCATATAAATGGAATCATACAATATATGACTTTTTGTAAATAGTTTCTTTCTTTCACTTAGCATACTATTTTTAAGGTTCATTCATTCATGTAGTAGCATGTACTATTCTCTCTTTATATGACTAAATAATTTTCTATTGTATAATATACCATATTTTGTTTATCCATTCAGTCGTTGAGGGATATTTGAGCTAAATAATCTTAATTGACTTATATTCAACTTTGCTGAGTTTTTCTTTGACCTGCTCAAATCTACTGTTTAGTCCCTCTTCTCAATTTTATATTTTGTACTTTAAAGATTCAAAATTAATGTTTTGTTCTTTATAATTTCTATGTTTTTATTGACAGTATTTGTTGAAATGTCATTATCATATTTTCTTTTAATTTTTTAGACATAGTTTCTTGTAGTTCTCTGGCCATCTTTATAATAGATGACTTAAGCCTTTATCTAATAAGTCTAATGTTTGGATTTTCTTACAAACAATTTATTTTGCCTGCTTTTTTTCTCCTTTGTATAGCCCTTACTTTCCAGTTTCTTCCAAGCCTTTACTGAGGTGCTCTGTGTTCATGTGTGTTGGCGCTTACGTCAACATTCTGCAAGGCAGTTTATAACTCGGCTTGCACAGAGCCTTGAGGCAAGCCATAGGTGAGAAATCCTGTCCTTCTCAGGTCTTTCCTGTGCATGTGCACAACCCTGTATGTGCACATGGCCTTCTAGATTCCCAGGAATATTTCAGTGTTTTGCAAACCAAAAAATATTAAATTGTATAAGAAAAAAGAGCAAAATCATACAATATATAATAGAAAGACATGCCTAAACCTAAATGATATGTAAAAGTTAAAGGGTGGAGGAAGGAGGTTGGGGGGTAGAATATTTCAAGGAAGGAGTAAAGAAATACCAAGTAATTAAAAGGAAAAGAAAAGTTAGCTTGAAAATAAAAAAGTGGAAAGAATTCAGAGGAAAGGATGGCAATAGAATAAGATTTTTTGGATGATAAAAATCTAATTCATAATTGATATCTAATACACATGAATCAAGTAACAGAGAATTGAAATTTATTTAAAATTGAACCCAAAAAGACATTGTTAAAAATCTGTATTCTATTGGATGCCTTTGTTTAATGTATTTTTCTCATTTTTTTTGGCAAAATAAGTGTAAAAAATAAACTTAAGAAGGTGGTTTGGATTTGCATTCTATAAGAGAATATCATGGCCAAATAAATATTCTAAAAATGCTATAATTTCTAGAAAAGAGTTCCCATAGCTTAATTTCATTATATTTTATAATATTTGCTCTACAAATTTTATGTTATATATATAATTATATAAATATATATATAAATCCTGAATGAGAACTTAATAGTGTGGCTTATTGGCTTTGATTTAATCGATTTATTTCTCTAACCTTGTGTAATATAAAGGGAGAATGTATAATATCATCTAAAAACCATAAACCAATTCATATTATAGGTTACAAAGAGGCACTTTATACATTTCAAGCTTTTTTCTTTAAAAAAAATGCTCACAAATTAATTTCTGATTTTAGAAAAGAACTGAAATTAATAACAAGGACTTATTTTTAGCCTAAATATTTTAAAAACACTGTTAAATAAGTGTTGAGTCAAAAAGAATTTGAAATTTGCATTTGTAGAATATGCAGTTTAAAAAAATGCAGTATTTAAAAACTTATCGGAATTTGTCTTTTTTTGAGTGGTTGTGAAAGTATATTAATAGCTTTAAATATTCTTAATATTAAAAGAGAAATACAAGAATTAACTTGGAAGTAAATTCAGGAAACAAAAAAATAAAAATTCAGACATATGAAAAAAGGAGAGTTACAAATTTATTTATAAAATTTAATAAATTAATAATAAAAGTAGTAAAATAGATACAAAATGTTTTAAACATTGTTAAAATTTCAACAAATTGAACAAGATTCTGGAAAATGAATGAAGAAAAGTAAGATAAGTTTAGGTACAAAAATACTAGGTATAACAAAGAGTGTGCAATCAGCAACATAAAGGATATTTTTAAAGTTTAGAAAGTACCAATTATAACACTTTATAATGTTAAACATAGTATTATTGTGTTTGGGCTTCACAACAACTCCTATGGTAGGTACTAATTTTCCCTGCTTTATAGATCAAAACAACTGAAACTTACAGAGGTTTTGTTATTTGCCCAAAGTAAGACAGTTAATAACTATACAAAAAGACACTTAATCCAGTCAATCTGAGTGTACGGACTTAAATATTAAATAATTGCAGTCATTATTATAATAGTAATATCGAATGTTTATTGAGAGCCTGTGTGTCAGGGATTGTGACAGGTACATTGAATGCATTGCCTTGTATAGTCCTCACAAAGACTCCAAATATTAGGATGTATTTTTCCCCACATTAATCTGTAAATAATGTATTACAAAAAAAACTTAAAGAATTTTTGTGGTGGATAGACTTAGAAAATATAAAAAATCTTTATTTAAAAGAACAAATGAATGAGAAATCAAGAAAATGTATAAATATAAATGTAAATATTAACATATATTTTAATTTCCACATTATAATGAAAACATCTTAAGCACATAAAGTCACATTCATGGTGTTAAGGGAAAACATCCAGAAATAAATATGACAAATTTAATAAATTAATAAAACAATGACAGAATCAGTATACAATTTATTGGGGGAAAAAAACCTCATGTATGACATAATCAGCATCAATAATTTAAAAGGCAAATAAATGCTTTAATATCCAGTTTTTATAAATAAGCAAAGGAGGTGGGGTATGGTGGCTCCCACCTATAATCCTAATACTTTGGGAGGCTGAGGAGAGAGGATTGTTTGAGGTCAGGAGTTTGAGATTAGCCTGAGCAAGAGCGAGACCCTGTCTCTATAATGAATATAAAAAATGAGCCAGATGTGGTGGTGCTCCTCTGTCATCCCCACTACTCAGGAAGATGAGATAGGAGGATCGCTTGAGCCCAAGAGTTTGAGGTTGCTGTGAGCTATGGTAATGCCACTGCACTCTAGCCAGGGTGATAGAGTGATAGAGCAAGACTAGGTCACCAAAAAAAAAAAAAAAAAGTTCAAGATAAATGAGCAAAGGAAGACATGAAAATAGATGAAATCATTCCACTTTCAAAAATAAAATTAAGTTATTGTACACTTTAAAATAACTAAAAGAATAGAATTGTCATGTCCCAAACACAAAGAAATGATAAATGCTTGAGATGATGGCTACCTCAATTACCCTGATTTGATTATTACATATTGTATGCCTGTATTGAAACATCACATGTACCCCATAAATATATACAACTATTATGTACTCATAATAATTAAAAAATAAAAGAAAATTTAAAAAGTAAAAAAAACCTAAACATCCGTTTTATATCAAAGGTCAACAATTTATTTTTGTAAAGGTCTTGGTAGTAAATACTTTGGACTTTGCATACCGTAAGGATTCTGCTCCATCTACTCAACTGTACCATTCATCACACATGGACAATGTGTAAAGCACATGGACAATATGCTAACCCATAGGTGTGTCTGACTGCAGCAAAACTTTTTCACAAAAACAGTCACAGGAAAAGTTTGACTCATAGGTTGAGAGCCTCTGATTTATGCCAGTGAGAAATCAATGTTCAATTGTAAATCAGTAAAAATAAGCAAACTAAAGAAAAGGAGATTTTTTTTGGTGTAAAGACATGAATAAAAGGAAAACTGGTGCTATACTCATTGTAATAGATAGTAAAAGTCTCTAAATTTTCATTATCTTATGATTCAGAAATTCCAAGATTTTATCCTAAGAAAATAATAACATTCTTTACCTAAATCTTACACATATTGTTTGCTTATTCCTTATTTATTTTTGGATTCTGCACTTAGAAAAACAGAAAAGAGAAAAGAATGAAAGTGAAACATGATTTTTAAAAATAGTTTCCAAAAATGCTTACATGTACTTGGACATTCTCAATTCTAAAATACTAATAGAAATTTAGCTTAGAATACTCTAGTAGAAATCAATACAGATAACTCTAATTTTTTATTTTTATTTAAAAACTATATAGATAATTCTGATTTTTTTATTTGTTGTCTCAATTAAGCAAAGTCATCCTCTCTCCGACTTATCCCATTTTCATTGCTTGACCATCTTGCATTAGTAAAATGGTTGGCCAGCTTTTTTTCTTGCTTTGTCTATATGCAAACAAGACCATGAGCAACAATAACAAAATAGTTAACTGAAATATGTGTATCTTATAATTTTAAGACACAATTTTTAATGGATGTTTTGCTTAATTGATATTTAGTTAACCCTGCAAAATGCATTTAAATTTTGTTGTTCTAAATAGTATCCAGGTGACCTACACTTGTTAACAGTTGACACAAAATCCACAGGAAAAAACAAATAGACCACTGGTTGAATCCATTTCATGTATGTGGATTGCATCTGCTGCTCCCTAATGGGAAAGGTTGTTCAAGCACAAGAAATCCTGTTTCTTACTTCTTCACAGGAAAATGAGAAGGACTGATCCTCTTCAGCGTACTTCTGAATTCAGAGTCATGTGTTAACAGGGTTACCATTTCCAGGCCAACTGTCAATCTGGGGCATCTGAAACTTGAGGCACCTGGGATCACTGCTAGCTTGTTAAGCCATTCTTACACTCTATGAGGGTATTTTGTTTTAGTTAGAGATCTTTCAAGTCTTTCTTGGATTCTATTTTCATTTCTTTTCTCAATGTTTCTCTACGTTCTCTCTCAATACCACTGCCTTATAACAGCATGCATCACTATAACTATAATTAGACATTGCTTTGTCTTTTCCGCTGCCAGCCAACTGACCTCCACATAGCAAGGGAGATCTGGAAAGTAATCCTTTTCACAGTCGCTCTCCTGTTGTTGCTCTAAGTTCCTTCTCAAGCTGAAAGTCACAATAAAAGCTCCAAACTAGGAATCGAGTACATTAATAAAGTATAGTTCAGTTCAACCAAAACTATACTACTTGAGGTAAAAATAAAGTGATATAATTATAATACTTGCCTTTCTAAATAGGGGATGAGGGAGGAGCTTTGGAAAGAAACAGGGATTTAAAGTATTTTTGGAGACTTTTGATGAAAGTGATTAAACATCTGGCAATATATTCTAAAATGTATAGTTTCATGAATTTTTATCTCTAAATCATTAAGATAATTATACCATAAATTTCAAGTTTAGCATTCTTAAAAGCTGGCATATACTAGGTTTAGAAGTACAGTTATTTTAATTTTGACATGGAGTTACTGCATTGAATATGTAATATGTGTGGTTACAGGTATGTAGCCAGAAACATTTTTCTGATAAAACCTCTTGATACTGGCTTTCTGGACCTATGGTGGTAAGCTGCAAGACTTTTTATTCCTTACTACACCATGAACACATGAGTAAATTGAAGAACGGCACTGCAGAGCTATGACAACCCTCTGAAGCAGCCCCTGCTGACATGAATTATGAGGATCATTATGTGAGAGCTCTGAAGTGAGAGTGAGAAACCTTAAGGGTTTGATAGTTACTGAAATGTTTAGAAGTTTGGATGTCAGTCCTTCTTTATTAGAGTTTTTTAATTTCTTCAGGTTTATATCTTGGACTACAATTTCTAACAAAAATAATCTAATCCACAAATTATCTTGGTTTTTATCTTTGCTCTTTTAAGGTGAAAAAGAAAAATAAAAACCCTCTGAACATGAAGGTTATTTTCCATGAAAAAAGAATTTTCACGTAAAATTTAGTATTCATAGACTAGACAAACTAAAATTCAAGAATATAATTTGTTTTGATAGTTCCTTCTCCTATAGGTAATTTAACACATTAACTTCCATGTGAGTTATGAAGTATTTTTAAAGTTTTCACATTACTTTTTACATTACTAATTATAAAGTTTTTATACTACTTTTTTTTATTGATGTATGTTTTAGGATTGTTTTGTTTTTGAAGTTTGTATTCTATTTTTGTAATAAAACACTGTGGCCCCAAGGATAATTTTTCTTTTCTTTTTTTTCATGGCAGTCAATGTGTTAAAAAGGATTTATTTATGTAATTAATAGCCTTTTTAGACATATATCAAATTAATAACATGAGCAAAAATTAACACATACTAAAACTGTTCCACTATAGAAGTGATACTTATAATTAAAATTGAATTCTATCAATATTTGCCTAATGGGAAATATAGCTAGAGTAAGCCAGAATTAAGCAGTCTTACTTTATTAGTATCACTTCCATAGTGATGTTGGAAATTTGATTCTAATATTGTCAAAAACAAATATAACCCTTGGATTACTTAAGTATGCATCAGAGAGTAGTCTATGTATTTTACATTATTATTTCTACCATTTCTATGACATAGAAGACAACTCCACTGCATATATTTTTTCTGAGAGTGATATTTTCCCATAAGAATTTTATAGCTAGAGGTCATTTTAAAATATATTGTCCTTTAAAATTTTGAGAGTAGCTAAATCAGGGCTCAAATGTACGCATTTCAACTTGAGACAGGATAAGGGTCTTGACTAAGAAATTGGGGGAGTAGATTCCACAAATATGTCCATTGGTAGAACTAAAGGACAAATTACATATAAAGATCTAGCAAAGTAAGTGTAGTGAAGAACGACTGAGTTATCTGGTTTGGATAACCAGTGAAGTATGCAGTAATTTAATGTGAAAAGAAATTCAGCAAGATGAATAAACTTCAGAAAAAAGATACCAAGTTTTGCTTGGGATATAGAATTGAAAAACTGAGAAATCATCAAGGGAGAGATGTCCAGAGCCTGAGTAGAAGATCAGACAAAGGGAAAGATTGAAGACATCCATAAATTTAGGAGTCTATACTCAGCAAACAGTAATAAAGTGTTTAGACTGTGCCAGTCCTGAAATAATCGATACAGTCTTTGTTGAAACTATGGAAATACACAAAAATCCCAAGAAAGATAATAAAGTGGAAAAAATTATCCTGAGGACAGAACACTGATGTTGATGGAAAATGCAAATGAAAGAGAGAAGAGACCTGAGTTGCCAAAACATTGTAGGAAAAAGGAAAGCCTGGACATAACGCTCCACCAAGGGGATTCTCCTTGAGGACAGGAACATAATTTATCCATATTTCATTCTGAGAATTGAGTACTTTAAAGGTATTTCCAAAATATGAAGGGAGAGGTGAATAAATAAAGCAAAAAACCAAGATTCTTGTAATTTAAAATTGTCAAATATTATTCAAAAGTCAAATACCTTTATGCCACATGAGAGACCCTTGGAAAAGAGGGACAAGGCAAGAGTTGCACGTGGCTGATGGAAACAGAAGACAGATTGCAAAATTTTGTGTTAGTTATTAAATTTTCTATACTATTTGTGAATTAAAAAAATAAAAAGTGAAATCTGAACTTTTTTTATCTACCATTAACAAAGATACACACGATGTAACAGATCTTTAGTGCACACAATGTACTGCTACTACATAAGGTAATTAGTGATTTCTATTTTGCCTTTAGGTTTAAAAGAACAATTTATGGATAGGGATAAGAATGACACTGAATTTCTAGGTGTTTCCTCCCTAATATTTTTTCATGCTGGACAATGCAGGGCCTTGCCTGCATGTCTCCCAGCTGATGCTGGGCCCCCACCTGGATCTCTCTTCAGAGGAAGTATTCCAAGGGAGTGAAGATAAATCCACTCCCACCTGAATGCAATTACCTGTAAAGTCTGTGTATACATCAGACTGAGTGAGAGATTGAGGCATGGTGGGAAGATGAATGGATTTAGAAACAGAGAATTTAAGCCCTATCTCTAGAACATTTGGGCAGGAAAATTCATTTATTTGGTCTTCGATTTTCTTATCTACATACAGAGAAAATTGGATTAGAGTACTCTAAATTTTCTGTAAACTTTTATATTCTGGGATTTTGTAGGGAAAAGGTGAATAATTTTTTTACCGCTGATGGCTTGATATTCTTTAGGCCATGACTATGAACATAATACCCAGGTCTTAGAAATAAAAATGTGTGAGAACCATACTATGCATACAGGATATCTGCATAAATGAATGTGTATTTTTCTAACTCTATAAAAAGTTTGGTAACAATGTTTAGAATCTTTTGAGACACCAAAACCATTCTAAGGTTTCAATACATTTTCTTGATATTTTGAGAAGATATATACATATTTGTCTTGAAGTGTTTGCATATACTCCTGATTGGATCATCAGCCATATACACATTTCTCTGTTTCTCCATCTCTCTGATTTTACGGAGTGAGGAGAAAGAAAATGTGAAGAGATATCCAGGGAGATAGATGACTTCTACTATCTTCTTTCATTTAATGACTTTTGCTCCTATAGTATCAACCATTTCTCTCTACACTTTTTGTTAAATACTTCTTAAAACTTTTACTTGTTTTGACCTTTGAGGTCATGTGGGTACAATTACTCAAACAGTGCGCTGATAACCTTAAAGCATAATGCCACCTCACTGACTCTCTAACTGGAAATAATGTATGTTGGTATAGGAAGAATAAAAAGTTACTTAAATGGGAAACATTGTCTTTGTGCCAATTGTCTTGGTCTTTTAGAGATTAACATTAAAGGTGAGGAAATGTTTCAAGTGAGAACACTGAACAGGTTTCATTGTAATTAGTTTCTATATTCAGATTAATTCATGGATTCACTGTCAACTACTGAAATGCCCAGACTAGATAAGGTAATCCATCCCTCAGGGAAAAGAATTAATTCAATGTGTCATGGATATGAACACAGAAAGTACATGGAAAAAAATATTCAGTGTGATGGGGGAAAAGTGAGAGAGAGGAGAGGGTTTATCTTTACAATCTTTTATTTTAATCTGGAAATATCTTTATATTATTTTACCTACATGTTTGGGAGACTACTGTTTTTGTTGTTGCTTATTTTTAACTTGTCATTCTTTAGCCATTTTGATCAAAGGTAAATTGCATGGGAAAACAAGTCTATATGATGGGGGAGGATTATCTTTCTTCTCTTTTATTTTAACCTTGAAATATCTTTATATTGTTATCAATATATTTGGGAGGTTTTTTTTTTTTAATCATCTGCTCTTTAGCCATTTTGATCAAATGTAAAAACACACGGGGAAAAAAGTCTGTGTGATAGGAAGAGGTGAGAGAGAGAGAGGGAAAGTGTTTCTCTTTACACTGTTTTAATCCTAGAGTATCCTTATATTTTTGCATATATGTTTGGCAGGCCATTAATTTTTTAATGGCCATTTTTAGTCATTTGATCACACATAAAACAGTATTCCTATGACTTGTGTTTTTATTGAACCAGATATAATTAAAAAGCAATTCTATTCCTTAGAGATATAGAATGTATTTTTATGGCATATCCCTATAGCAAAATAATGTGCTATGACCAGAGACAATTTGAGTGGTGCTTAGAAAGATGTTCATCCTCATAATCTATTATTTCTTTTCAAGCAACTTTCTTTTTTGCCATGCACATCCTGACAGCTTAATGAGTATGAATTTTTCCCTGCTTTTGTTTTCTACGTAGTCTAAAGAACCAATGACCTCTTTGCCAAGACTGACATCTAATTGAGAAGTCAGTGCTCACGCTCTTATTTGGATGAGGGTTTGAAAAAATTGAGCTTGTTTGTTTTACCACTTACGCATCCTCCACTTGTGTTGACTTTGAGATTTGTGGCATTTGTTCTCAGCATGGTTTCAGAATCTTTAGCAGAGCAGCTCAGAGTTGTCTGGTACCATAAAGAAATCACTAAGTCTTTTGAACAAAGTATTTGAGTCTCTAAGGGTAAAAACTGAGCTCACATTTCTTGACGATAACCTTTAACACTCTTCAGTACGAGTAGAAGCACTGAAAATATTACTTAGAACAGAACAAAATAACTGGAAATATTAGAAAGGCATATTTTATTTCCTGACTGATGATATATTTTTAAAACTTTATTCCTGGTGAGTATTTATAAGCAATACATACTCCCTTTGGAGATTGTTGTGTACCTGTGCTTGAAAGGACTAAAATATGCTCTTCCGAATCTTCCTTACAGTCAAGTTTTCATATTTAAAGTTCAATCATATTGTTTCCTGTCAGGCTTCCAAATTTAGACTGACTTCACTGAGAATACGCCATCCATGATGGCCTTCGGATTGAACTTTTTTCTCCAAACTAAATGTAAACATTGGGTTTAGTCTTTGCACCTCACTTAAGGTTATTCTTTATATTAATACATCGTATGTCTGCATCTTCAGTTCCTTCTCATCATTCCATCCGGTTTTTGGAAGAAACTTAGCAGAATGTGATCATTTGGGTGAAATTGTAGATGCTAAATAATGATATGAAAGTATTTAAATTACAGATTCTATAGAAGTTCTTACCTTGTATATTTGACTTACCATAAATAAAGCAAATTTATTTCCATTTATGAAAATGGCATGCTTTAAAATGTCTACCACAAAAATAGCCAGTTGGCTTTCCAAATTTGCTCTTTTAACAGAATTATGATGAAAGAACAAGAAAATAATTTTATATAAGGAAATAACTCAGTAAAATTTTAGTAAAACTCTGTTATAAAATAATTTCTTTCACTTTAAATGAGGCTAATTTGGTAGCTTTAAAAGTAAGAGCACTTTCAATCTAATCTTGCACCCATAGATACACACACATGTTTGGATAAATTCCACAATATTTTCTTTAGAATACAGGTAGCACCTTCTGCATCCTTTCAATATACTGATGCTATTAAACAACAGTTTTTTGTAAAAATTAGGTTGACAATCTCTATAGAGATTATGCCTCCTGTCTTCTAACTAAGTAATATTCATGGGGCTCTACATAGACCATGAAACCACATTTAGAGTTTAAAATTGGGTATCAAAAACCCTTAATTCCAATTTTACCATACATATTGTTGACTTTCCCTGCAACCTCATTTTATTTAATTTACTTAGAATTAACTTAATTACTTTGGTTTGCCTGTGGAAATAAAAGCACTTGCATACTTCCTGGGGGGTGCCATGTAATTAATGTATTGAAATTGTGGATTAAATAGTACTGGAGAGCTTTGAGTAACTGAAGTGTTTATATAATGGTTACTTTGTCCTATATGTATGCACAAATACAATCCCAGGGGATGCATCAGCACTCATTAGTGGCTGTTTAAAAGCTCGCTTTTGGTACCCAAAGAGAGCTCGTGTGAGGAATTAAATATACTAGGGTGATATCCATAGCAGATGTGCACTGGTGATGTATCACTCTTAGCAGTTGCTCAAATTCTAAAAGGTGCCTCAACGGCATCTTGTGATGATTTTAGTGGATTATAATCAACACACAGTGCTGCGTGGATGTTTTACCATATAAAAATGCATACTGTAAAAAACAGGTTATTTTGCAATGTAATTATAATTAGATACATTCTAATACTATGACAGTAGTCCAAAGATAATAACTTAACCCTTTACAGCTTTACAGTCTTCTTAACATGTCTACAATAGTGACATTGGCAGATTGAGATTGTATCAGTTGTGGAGAACAAAAGAAGCCTCCATTTTGAGGGAAAAAAAAACCCTGAGGAATGCTTTTAAGGTAAAGCTTTCTCTTTGAAAAAGAGAGAGAGAGAGAGAGAGAGATTAACACATTTTTTGATAAATGCAACTGCTTCCATTAAAAAATAGTTAATATTTGAAGGATAACAATAAACTATTATCACAGTGTTATTTGATATTAATACAATTGAATGATTGCATGCCCTAAAATAAAAAGGAAAGGCTCTTTGACATAATGAAAAAAGCATTGGTTTTTGGAGTGACATACTTAAATTGGAGCTTCAGCCCAGGGTTTTCTCCCTCTGTGACCAATAGACGAGAAATTTAACATGTCTGCACTATAGTTTCCTTATCCATCAGATGCAGATATAGCACAGGGCTAGTCTATAAGTTGATATGATGTTTGAAAAAATTTTGCAAAAGCTGTAATACATTTTTGACACATTCTAATTATTATTATTATTATTATAAATGCAAGCCACATTGGAATCTTGCACTTTGACAATTTACAATCATTTTGTGAAAGTTTCCTTTATTACTTAGACATATTCTGAATATTATTTTCTTGGGAATCATAAAATATCATAAAGGCAATAACTCAAGTAATTCGACATCTATCTTCATTTTACAAATAGAGATATTAAATATCAGAAAAAGTAAAATTATTTGCAATGGGTCACTTAGCTATTTAATGGCAAAGCAAGATTGGAATCTACATCTCTTAACTTCCAGACCAGTGTTCATTTTTTGTACGCTGACATTCAAATCATGATTATTGTCAGTTCCTCAAAAGTCTTTGTCATCAGATCTTGATAACCTTGGCTGAGATATTTGCAAAAATGATAATAAAATGGAATACATAAAATATTATTTAAAAAATTCAAGTAAAGATCAATATTAATTTAAAAAGAGTAAATTAATTAAAACAAAAATGTATAAAATTGGTACTTAAATCTGGTAATGTGATGCCTCCAAATCTGTTCTTTTTGCTTAAGATTGCTTTGGCTATTGGAGCTCGTTTCTGGTTCCAAAGGAAGCATAGAATTATTTTTTCTAGATCTGTGAAGTATGACTTCGGTGATTTGATGGGGATTGCATTTAATTTGTAAAGTCTGACTCCATTATGTTTTGATTTTTATATATTTTTTTAATTTGGGAGGATGAATTTTTTCTAAATTGATATTTAGAAAGTTTTAGCAATGGTAGTCAAGTTATGTCTTATAGTCTGCAAAGATTTCTAACTTGAAAACTTCTGTGCTTTGAACTTAACTTCCTTTTTATGTTTTCAAAGCTGACCCATGGAGAATACATTTTTCTTTGAAAGAATGTGTGTCCAAGCCCTGGAGAAGGCTAAGAAACTTGCAATGGTACAATACTCAATGATGTAAAGTATGAGAAATGTGGGCCAAGTTCAGAGTGAGACCAGCAGAGAGTTTTCTAGTCTGGTGTCTGCACGGCCTCATCATCATGTGCACAGTTGAGCAGGTGAGTTGGAGGGAGAAATGTTCTAGTCTTACATAAATTTGGGAATTCCTTAACTAAACAAACAAACAAAAAAACACATTTCCTGACTGCACAACTTCTCACATTCTTTATAATGCAGGTGTAAATTATGAATCTATAAAAAGGGGACATTAGTCAATATTTTCCCATTTAACCATTGAATACTGCTTGTAAGCATAACTCTATTCAAGACATGGGCTCCAAACAGATGTTTTGGAAAAAGGAGTTGTAATGAAGTAAAGGAAGACTATATTTTTGCTATCTTACCTTTCATTATCTATCATTTCTGGTCATAGATGTCCCATTTCCATTTTGCCTTTTCGGTTCTGGAAGTATCATTCTTCTTAAAATTTTTTGGTACTCTTCATAAGAACAGTGAAGACTGCTATTTGTAAACTTGCTGCTATGTTTCACTTTCCTCTAATGCTGGTAATGTCAGTTGAACAGATGATTTTTACATGTCCTGAAAGGATTAAGACAAGAGGCTTTGTTAAAATAGGATGAGGCACAAATTATAGTGAAATGAGCTTTTGGAGAGATGCATATGTTTGAAAAGCCCCTAAAACTCAAAATAGAGCCACAAACAAAACAATGACAGTAATTTCAACTTCTCTAAGAAGTTCAGCTGGAGATTCAAATAACTGTAGGTCTGTAGTGTTGTTTCCTTTGCATGGACTGTTTATTTTTTCCCATTGGTAGGCAGAAATAATTCACCATTGTCATATTGTATTTAAATTAAAATTCGGTATTGGAAATAGGTTGTAAAGAAAAAAAAGGATTTGAGATAAGGTAAAAAACCTAAGTCTAAATAACATACTGAGGAATTTTATTGCCACATGCATTAACAGATTTGTATTCAAAAAGATCATCTGCTTTTTAAAGAAATTGATTTATTAACCTCTTTTAGTAAATGCAAAATCATTTTTTTATTCTCTTCACCTATGATTAAATATGTAATTTGATAAATATCAATAAGACAGAAGCCTATGCGTAGGTTAGTCAAAATAAATTAGAACCATTATTTAGGACTTATGCCAATAAAATTACTAAATCTTTAAGAACATAAAGTAGAGCATATGTGTGTAATTCCTTGCTGTATTCCTCAAAATGGTAACTTATTCCCATGATGAAACATATTTTTAAAAAGTTATGAAAATCTTCAATATCTTTGTGGTAAAAATCTCCACTTTTCCTTGAGTGTACTCAGTGGTATTAGATGTTATTAAACCTGTAGACTTTGTTTGTGATATTGATTTTTTGAAATAGTAAAAATTCAATGAGTCAGATTATTAAATTTCACTTTCAGTAAAAAATGATGAGAATATCCACCAGCTCTTTGTAGGACCTTCTATTTCTCATCACTACAGACTCAGGTAAGATTTTATCACTTCATATAAGTTACCATAGCTAAAGTAGTCCCACCCCTCATCACTCACTAAGATTATTATTTCCCAATATTTCCTTTATAGAAATAAATTAACATTATATTATTTATGTTTATTGACATAGTTAATTTCTGTCTGCTCATCCTAAGCTGGGTGATTCAGGAGGACATAATTTTGACTATATTACTTACTACTATACATAGTAGGTGCTCAATAAATATTTAAGGATGAAGTCTATGTTCTGTTTTGACTCATGGAGAAAATGTATGTGTGCAGTAATGTAATAGAATTTATCCTTCAATATTATACTGTAGAAAAATAGCTAAAACTAGGACTTCAAAAACTCTTAATTTGTAATGGATTGCTAAAATCAGTCAGATTCTAGATGTTTGTTAAAACCTTTGTGTCATTGTTATTTCTAACTTAAGCAAGTATAAAAATGATGATTAAATAAAGTCAGCAAACTGACTTTCTTAGATCAAGAAAAATGTATTTATAAGTTAAATCTTTCTGTAAACTAGTTAGCTTCATCCTGTCAACATACTGCCCTTCACAGGCATATTGTATGTGCCTACAAGATATGAGGGAAAGTGTATAGATGTATCAGTTTAAGTATGTGACTCTCATGGGAAAAATTCCAAAATTAGTTTTGCATTAATATTCACTCTTTCAAATTCAGCAAAGATGAGTTAAAGGTGTACTATATCTAGGCTTTGTATTTTTTATTTTGAATGTTATAGTGACTAACGCAGTCTGCTTTCAAGGGACTCAAGAGAAATGAGCAATGTAGATGAATGAAATAGTCTGTTAATGCTTCTGAGTATATTGAATGCAACTGACTGAATTGCAGGGATAAACAGGTAAACCAGCAATCCTAGCTGTAGTGTCTAACACATCCCTTTCAGAAATTGATAGATCAAGACCACAAAGTCCAAATTAAGAAAAAGAAGATCAGAATAACATGATTATAAACTCTACATTCAGCATCTTATGACCACACACTCTTTACAAGCATTCACAAAATTTTATCATATGGCTGGGCAAAAATAATCCTTAATATAATTCAAAAAATCAACACCATATTATGTTCTTCTCATCAAAATTTAGTAAAAGTGGAAACTAATAGCTAAAGGTAATTAAAAAAAAATCCTATGAGTAGAAGCTAGATAACATACTATGAAATAACTATTCTGTTAAAAAGAAAATTACAAGGAAATATATGAAATACTTAGAAAAGAATGATCTTTAAAAGGGTATATGTCAAGAATTTTGAGACACACTAAAGCAGTATTTAGAAGGAAATTTATTGGGTAAGTATATTTGTCAAGAAAAATGACAGAGATTAACAGCAAGTGAACTAAGTGTTCAAGTCAAGAGTTTGGAAAAGAAATCAGCAGGCAAAACCTAAGGTAAGATAAGGTAAAGAGAATTATAAAGAAAAAGAGAAAGGTAAAGAGAATTATAAAGATAACAGTATATGCCTAAACTACAGACCCCCAAAACATAGAAAAATATTACATTAAATAGAAAAACATTAAGTGGTTTTCATTAAAATCAGAAGCAAACAAGGAAGTATGCTATATCTGATGGGATAAATTATATTAAGATATAGTAACAAAAAAAAGCCAGATCTCAGAGGCTTAAAAAAATAAAGGTTTTATTTCTTACCTTCACTACAGGATACTCTTGCATATAATCCTTGCTCACTGAACCAGGCTGATGAAATGTCCATGATCTGTAATATCTCCAGCTAATGTGCCAGGAAATAATGTATGTGCTAAATTACACCTTGGCTCTTTAATATTTACTTCCATTGACCAACACAGGGGTTAAGGAAAAAAAGAAAAAAAACAAGATTTACTTCCAGAAGTCACGCACATTATTTCTGCTTGTATTTCATTGGCCAAAGCAAGTCACATGCTTATTTCTTTCTTTAAAAGGACAAGGAAACATAATTCTACCATATTCCTTGAAAGGGAAGAATGGGGTAGTGGGGTGAGGGTGCAGGAAGGGTAAGAAAACTTCCTGAATATCACTATAGCATCCTCTTTACTGTTTACATATTACTATGGATCATGGGAAACATGTCAAGAAAAAGAAAATAATGAAGGTTTTTGAAGGTGTATCAGGTAGAAATTACATTCAGCATCTTGCAACAGAGATATAATTATAAAGACTCAAACACAAATTTTGAATCTTTCGTACACCCTGAGGAGTAAATAGATTTAGTTTAGCATGGCGTCTCCATAAAGTCATCATTTACCCAGGCTCTTTTTATCTCTCTGCTCTACCATATTCTAAAGATGAAATATTCACCTTTCTATTCTCTTTCATGAGAGTTTATAAAATGAGCGTGCTGGTGGCATGCATACAAACCTGGAAGCAGGCCGACAAAATAGCAAGTTAAAAAGTAGAGACAATTAAAAGCCATTTAATATTGGGCACCTGGGTTGTTTCCACAACTTTGCAATTGTGAACTGTGCTGCTAT
>VBSM01001124.1:23937404-23963123 GCA_008086735.1 Cheirogaleus medius
GAAAAAAAATAAATAAATAAAAAAAAAATAAAAGCCATTTAATATTATAATATCTGCAGAGAGACAATTCTTATGGAACCTAACTTTTACAGAGGTATTTCAGGTCAAGTTTTACAAAAGTAGAACTTATATCAAGATCATACGACCACCTCTCTGCATTCTACTGCTGACAGGAGTCAAGAGAGCCCAGAATAATAAGACACTAGTGCTTGTCTCCAGCCTACATTTGCCGAACAAGCCTGTCTGCCAAATACAGATCTCCTTCAGAGGAAATCAATAAAATATTCAGAAATGTGTGCTTCTGGCAAGAGCTCCCATCCCTCTTGACCCACGTCACTCATACTCTGGATTAACCATCTATGACCGTCACCAGGACTCATTTCTCCGTGCCTTTTATTCATGTCAGTCCCCATAAGCAGCCTGTGACTCTTAGGTTACCATGATCTCCAATGAAATCTGTACATTATGTTTTTTGTTCCTATCCTCCTTCCTCTCCATTTCCTGAAAGCTTTGCTCTATGTCACCTGAAACTCAAAGTGGCTGTCAGCTAAATCACCTGCATCCTCAACTCTTCCTCTGATTGGCCCTTTAAATGTGTTGCTCTCATTGGCCACTGTCTGTCCCCTGATAATAGCTGCTTCCTTGGTCCTTCTTTTTCCAGTGGTAGATGTTTCTCTTTCACACCTTTGTGGGTCTGAAGGAGTCATAAATATCTTGTTCACTCTCCAAAAATTCATACACCTCACTCTCTGACTGCCACCTCTTATTTTTCTCTCTTATACTCTAGGGCCCTAGCTCCAACCATCCTTTGATTATACTATGACCTGCCACCTCTTTGCTGTCCTTCACCCCATGTGTTCCCACAGTTATTTTCATATCCAGCTTAAACTCTATGTCAATCATTACAGTTACTCCTTAAGTCACTCTAAACTCCTTTGATGTTTTCTTTCTCACTTGACTACACCATAAGCCATCTTTCTGCTCACCGCACATCTGTGCTAACACAGATAAACATAGGAAGAGGGGGGAAAAAGCACACAATTATACTGACCATTTCATTTTTAAATCCATGATCACTAACTTCAAGAGAGCTTCCATGCTGCCTGGCAATCATATTTAATATATTTAACCCTAGTCCATTTACTATCCTTCTCTCTTAGATGACTATTTTATACATTCTCCTCTTTCTTTATGCTTTTAATATTATTCTGTAATCCTTAAACTCACATGAGAAATTTGAGAAAATGGAAACAACAAGAAAAGAATTTCTGTAAGAACCTACCACCAAATGGATACACCTGTTTGCATCTGTGCTCACATACTCTCTCTCTTCCCTATTAAGATGGAAGGTGCCCATGGTGCATTTACTCTCAATTTGTGTGCTAGACACTATCGCTTCTCACCACTCTAAGACAATGCTTCAGACGGTTTTCTCTCTTCTATGTCATCAGTTTTCTTCTCTCTAATAAATCATTCCCATCAGCATTAAAAAAATGCTGGTATTTCTTCCACTTTTAGTTATAGATGACTTCTTTTTGTTTATAACTACATTCACTCCCTTTGTGACCTTATTAATCTTACAGATTTAAATACTTCCTGCATATGCTAATGGATCCCAGATGTATATCTTCAATCTAGACTTTTCACGTGAAATTTGGACTCACAACTCACAGCTAATTGCCAGCTAAACATTTCCCCTTGAATATCTAATGGGCTTTTCAAACCAAGTTTCTAATATATCCTCACCATCACTCCACCTATTTCACATACATTATTTCCCATCCCAGGAATGGCATTTCCATGCTTCCATTTGCTTGATCCATTTACATTTTCATTCTCCCATTTGACGTCATCCATGGCACTCCTCTCATGCAATCAATCACTCCTCTCATGCAATCAATCATTCTTTACGTCCTTCTAGCCTGCTCCCACCTAGGCTGAGCCACCACCCTCTCTCCATGCACTATTTTGGTACTTACTTGATATTGCTTCTTCTGTTCTTGCTTTCTTCCATTCCATTTGCATTATATCATGAAAAGAATCCTGTTTCTGTCTAAGTCAGATCATGTCCCTACCCAAAATTTTCAAGTGATTTTTACTATTCTCAGATAAAATAAAAAAAATTTTAACAACCACCTTTGGCTTCTATATGATTCTCCATCACCTCCTTACTTTTCCAACCCCCGATTCCTACTGTTCTCCTCTCAGTCCTTCCACATCAGTCACACTGGCCTCCTTGCTGTCCCTCCAAATTGATGGACATACGACTGCTTCAGGGCCTTTGCACTTGTTCTTCTCTCCTCCTGATATTTTCATTTTCTAGATGTTCAAATGGATTTCTCATTCACTAACTTCCTGTCTTTATATTATTGTTAAATTTTCAGTGAGTCTTCCCCTAACCAATTCTCTGGAATTTCACAGACAAATTTGACACGACTTAAAACCCTTCCCTGGTTTATTTTTCTTTTTTTAGAGTTTATCACTATCTAACATGAGGTAAATTTTACTTACTTTTTTGTTTACTATCTATCTCCCCCACTAAAATGTAATACAAGCCTCATGATGGCAGAGGTTTCGCCTCTTTTGTTTGTCGCTTGCTCTCCAGTGCCTAGAATAGTGCCTGGTACCTTGTGGTAGGCACTCGACAATGTTTGGTCAAGGAAAGGTGAGTAAATTTGGCAAAGATATCAGATACCATTCAGAAGCCATTTAGTCTCTTAATCTGTTCTGGAGGGAAATGTCTTCCTTTAGCTTGAATCCTTAGAATTGCTCCACATTAGGAACATTTGCCAGAACTCAGGCAGAAATAGGTGTGTGTACGTGTGTGTGTGTGTGTGTGTGTATGTTGAATTTTACTAATAAGGCCAGTCAATACAGTTGAATTTGACTTAGGAACCTCCCAATTGTTAAGCTAAATCTGAGCCTGTATTATGTCATTCAAAAAATTCACAATATACATAAGATTATCTGTAAATATCTTCCTTTTCTCTATATTCAAGTGGCTTAAATCCACAGGGCTGTATATTACTTGAGTTTTTCAAAACAGTAAAAGCTTCATATGAAAAAGAGTTGTGTTTGATAAAACCCTGGGTAGACTGAATTTTAATTCCATTGCTTTACTAACTTTGCCAAATTTTTATTATTATCTTCATTATAATCTTGTTTACATATAGTTACCTAATATTCTTCAATGAAATCTGGCCCTGGAAGAGCAATGCATACTTGCTTGAATACAAAGTTGATAAAACTTATTTAAATTTTTGAATAATCCATTGCTAATCATTAAGAAAAGATTAACTTTCCTTTAAAGTACCAGAAAGTTTTAAGATATATTCATACAGAGAAAGATCACTATGGGAAGCAGAAAGTCTTACATTATCACCAGCCTCTCCTTTACTGCAAATAGACATTGCACAAAAAAATGAGGAATTGTTTTTAATCTATACTTGATAACTATAAATCAGGTGATGAGACATTAGGTACTCAATAAATATTTGATATTTTTAACATTCATAAAAGCTAAATTTTTATTTGGTAAATGTTGAGGGCCTCCTCATATTTTTGACAGTAAAAAATGAATAGTGCTAAATATTAGAAACTTTTTTGTGATGTTAAACTTATCATCCCTATGAATATTCATGTATTTATGTGTCAAAGGGAGGGCAGGTAAAGGCATAAAAGATACCTAGGATTTATATCCAGGCTTATGCTGGAACACCTATATTACATGACTTTATGGAAACAAGGACATTTAGGACATGCATGTAAATAATTTTCAAAGTCAAATGAAGAATCATGATAGAAAATTTTATATAACACCTATCCTTAGGAAGAGTGAATTTTATGTAGAGTCAAAAAGAAGGGCAAATCAGTAAATAGATGATTAACTTCTCATGTAATAGACAACTTGTGGTGATGTGTTTCAATTTATAGGATAAAACTTTAAGACTGATGATAAACTACAACTTTTGCATTACTTTTAATTATTAAGACTCATCCAGTTAAATTAATCCAAAAATGTTTTTGGGTTTACCATCACCTACATTGACTTAGAACTGAAAATTATTTTAACAAAAATGTTAATTACCTTTATAATTATTATAAAAACTTATCAATATCTAAAGCTGTAATTTCAATGGCAGAGATTCAAAAAAACCAACAATCCTATAGAAGAAATAGCAGAAAGGGAAATCCAAATATGCTGTCATATCATTAAAGTTATGTACCAGAGAAATTAAGGAGAATTTGTCTGGTTTGGTTTCTCTTTTTATATGAAGTGATGCAAAAAAAAAAAAAAACACACAATGGGTTTTTATATTTTAAGGTTGAAATTAATATTAATGTAACTGTTTAGTGATTCATAATTTACCATTTTTATAAACATTTCCATAAACTGAAACTGCTGTGGAGGTTAAACAATAGATGCCAAATCACACACCTAGTGATGAGTGGATCACCAACTCCACCTGCAATTCTCCTATTTTCTCAATCAACTGATCAAGAAAAATGATGTCAGCATCCACTATGAGCCAAATTCTGTGCCAGGGTATGACGCAGAGGGAAGAGACAGCCATGGTTTACATTACGGTGAAATTTACAGGATAGTATAGGCCAGATCCCATAATTTTCTCTCTGCACCACTCTTTTCTATACTACCTACATTGAATCTCACACGTTAGAAAACCATTTTAGTCATGAACAATAGAAAGTGGTCCCCTTTAATAGGCAAAAGATATTAAATTTTTATGAAAAGGGATATATTCCATTTCAGAAATTCCATTCATCAAATATAGCTGTGAGTTGAGTATTCAACTGGGTGCTGTGAAGAATGAGATGACTAAACAAGAGCCCTTCATTAGAAACTAATGGGAAACACAGACAGAATAATTTGAGTGCTAAAAGAAAATACAAGCCTTTTCCCGTGGGAAAGTAGAGGACGATGAGTTTCTCATGTTTATATCCTTAGTAAAGTGCTACATAGTAATATTTTAACAAGAATTTGTGGAATTAAATAAAGTAGCAATAATGTCTAAATAGGGGGAGCCAGGGAATATCTTAAGGAAAATGTGGCATCTACACTGACAACTAAAAGATAATACACTAAAATTCCATCTTATTTATGTTTAGGACTAGTAGAATAAAAGTTGTCTAACTGGGAATAATTGCTTTATTTAGCTTTCAAATAACACATTTCAAATTTCTAATTAACAACACATGACTTTGGTGTTATCTCCTGAAAGTAATAAGGAAATGAGCATAAATATCCGAAAGTTAATTGACTCATAAAGTCTACGCCCATTATGCAGTAGAAGTGAAATTTTATATATTTTTAACTTCACCAAGTCTCCTGGTCCAATTCAATGACCAGAGAGACTTTTAAAAGTATTTTTTTAATTTTTAAATTATCTCTTAGGTATCCATTTCAAAATAGAAACAACTTTAAAATTTATACTTTTAAACTTATTTTTTAATATGAAAACACTGATTATATAGATATATTTCATTTTACTTGTGAGATCAAGAACTCTATAACATTTTTAATTTCTTGTATTCCCAGAACTTTTTATAGCAAACAATTTTTTACTGGTCCCCAAAACCGGAGGATACTTAGGAATTATGAATTTCAACATAATAGAAAGCTGATCAGAATTAGGTCATATACAATTCTTCAGAAGGATTTTTTTTAAATATAATTTTAAAACAAACATCAGATTGTTAGTTTTCTGACAGAACTTAATGTTGAATATCATCAGTCTTAAAGTGGTTTGGTTTTGTTTCATTTATGACTGTAGTAAAAGATTAGTTATTTTCCCTAAATTGTTTTGTCTATTTTTTGCTCAAAACTATTAAATGGAATAGGATGACAAAACTGCTCAATTTCAACAAATATGATCCAGAGCAGTTTGGGAAGAAGAAGCCAAGAAATAACTTGGGCAGAAATATCTATATATTAATACTTGTCATAAAACTGTGAGCATTCAGAATTTGACATTCCAGGGAGGCCTTGGTACACATGGTAAACATAAAGAAACTAAGCACAAGCTCACTTATCTTCAGATCAAGGTATTAATGACATTTTGGTAGCCATCAGTAGTTTTCAAAATCTTTATCAATAATCTCGATCAGAGATCTGAAAAATTCTTCCCAAAAAATGCAAGCTTTCACTCATTTTTATTTCTCTCAACAACATTGTTGTTTGTATTTCACCACTTCCACTACCATTCCATATATGTATATACAAAATAAGAGAATTCTATAGATTGGTTAGAAGACATATAATTTGTTTTCCAGTATTTGATTTTGGGATTCTTAAATTGTGCGATTTACCTTCTGACTATACAATTGTCAATTGTCAACAGAAAAAATAGTCATAACCACACGAACAAAACTTTATAAAGAAAGTATACTTTGTATCACAGTACTTCTTAAAACTCCTCCCAATACTGCATCACCTATATTCCTACTACAATAATTTGGTCCACATTCTCACATTCTTAGTCTCAGTCAGCTTCCTATAGGCATGACAAACAAAAAGACAACATATATGACCACCATTGTAGAATAAAAACAAGGTGAATTTTTCTAATTTCATAAGAACTTGCATAGCGAGTTAAAAAATGTATTCATATCCATGTTTGAACTATCACCTATATACTATGACTTTTCTTCTCAGCTGAACTCTGAATTCTTCTAGGACATAGACTAAAACTTAAATATATATTTTTAATTTTCAGTTTCTAATACAATTGTAAAAATGTGCTTGATAGATGTTGGATGAAGTAATATCCCAAGTATCTTATCGTTAAACTCTAATGCTCATATGTATTCTCACAATGTCATCTCCATGAATAAGGTAGAAATATATGAGAAACAGCTTAATTGTCTCACTAGGAATCATCTTCTGCCAATTGGAGTTACCAGGGTGTGAGAAATTGATTGCTTAATTCAAAGCGAGAGGGGTACTCTTTTTCAAATGTGTGTGCCTGTTTGTTGGGCTTTCAGATAATATCCAAAAGAATATTCCTCCTGTTTTTTGGATGGAGTGTTTGGCTTATATATAAAACTATCAATTAAAAAAATACTTCCACGTCTGAAACCCCATCCAATGACATCAATTTAGAAAGCTGCAACATTGAAGATGGTTATCAACAACTGATATTGTGAGATTTGATTTCAAAGCACAAGAAGAGAAATTCACTTTAAATCCCATTGTCCAATAGCTAATTCTTTAGCCTATATAATCTGACGACGGTAGGAAGTTATTGTACAGTAGAAAATCCTAAACAAAAATCTATCAGTTTCTCCTCAGAAGGTTATCAGCTAGCCTACTTGACCCCTGCTTCCGCATAATTGAAGAATTTTTCCAGATAATTCATAATTCACATCCAGCTTCCCTGCAGTATAATCATTTTCCTACTAAGTACCTCTTTCTAGTGTTAGTTTTAGCCTGAGGTATGATATTAATAGAGTGGAAGAAATCCCGTTTTTAGAAATTCAGCCAAAGTAACCATTATACCCATTATCAATATGTTTTTAATCTATCATGTGGAACTATTGAAATTACCATAATTGCTAATTTCTTATGGTTCAAGTTAATAAAAATTATGGGTGGATTTTGTAAACATTGAAATATCTACTTATGGAGAATCAAAAATCATACATACTTATTTTCAAGTTTGTATATTTAATATGTAGTTTGAAAACTATTCTCAAAGAGATTCAGTTCTAAATTTTATATTGCATGTTAAAAAAAATAGTGATTGATTTTATGACCATGAAACATTAATGGAAAGACTTCAGGACACTCACACCCTGGTTTAACTCTGTCTGCACAGTCTTATCTTTCAGAATTTATTGTATGGTTCTCTCTAGCTACTTTAAAAATGGTATGAGGGTGGGGAAACAGGGATTCAGGACACACCACCCACTTTAATCAGAATAATGCTGATTTTATAAAGATTTTGATTTTGAAGTAGAATGTTCTGTGCAGAAAGTGTTCTGCAGTTTACAACAATAATAAAATAATGGATGTTATTGGCGATTGCTAGGTATGCATTCGTAGGTATTGCTCTACATTCATCTTTTCCAAAACCATTGCATTTTGCAATGTTGTCAATTCTTACAGAAAAACAAATTGGAGAATTAGGGGCAGTAAGGGCTTTGGATTGCATGGGCCTCTATTCCTGATACCATCATTTGTCATTTTGTCATATTCTCTGTTAACTATTGGTGTAAGTAACTCCAATATCTTGCAGGACCTGAAAATTATTCTGTTGTATTGATAAGTTTATCCAATTAATAGAGATATAAAACTCTTATTCACACCTCTCTGGTAGATCAGTAGTGAGACCAATCGTCAAAGCAGGATTGTCCAATGCATATATAACATGAGACACATATGTAATATTAAATTTCTCTAACAGCCATATTAAAAGACAGATGCGAAATTAATTTTCATAATATGTTTTATTTAACTCAATATATCCAAAATATTATCATTTCAATAGGTAATCAATAACTAACTTTTCAGACACTCCACAGTATCTGATTTAACTCTGTGTTCCAATAAACTTTATGAATGGGCTCTGAAATTTGATTTTCATCTAATTGTCATGTGTCACAAAATCTAATTCCTTTTTTGGTTTTAGTTAACCATTTACAAATGTGAAAACTGCCCTTGGATCCTGAGCCACAGAAAAGTAGGCAACAAGCTGGATTTTGCTCTCAGCCCATAGTTTGTTGACCTCTGAGCTGGCACATTAGTGGGTATATAATTCATAATGATTTTCAAAATTTATCTTAAACCAATGAATACTGAGTTCGAGTAAAAATCCAAGCTTCAGACAAACTGGAGAATTTCATGCATTATCTTTTGATTTATGAAATAATGAATAACTGAATAAATCCCTAAACTTTTTGGCATTATTTTAGAAAGTCACAAGTTGTCCTGCCTTGTAATTTCCTACTGCTCTATTTCAGTTGTGGGATCAGCTAAATGATCCAGACATTTGGTATCTTTTCGCACAGGGGGTTTGTGGTTCAGGTTTATATGCTGTAGGATGAATAAACTATATTTAGATGTATTCATCATAGTCATTTTTTGAACAGTTGCAAGTATACACTTTGCCTTTAAATATATTCATACTTTGCATCAAATGAACTAATGCTAGAAAAACTTATAAGCCTTGTTCATGATTATTTAATTCATATAGCTTAGTATTGCCAATATTCATTAGGTATAGAAAATACGTAAAAATATTTTTTGGAAGAGATATCAATGTTCTATCATCCAGAAAATTTAAAAAGTCTTTCACCTTTTTGTGAATTCTAAATTGAAGAAAAATTATCAATATAAAAATTATACTACTATATAAATGAGCCTCTTTGCTCCCACTTATTTAGCTGTCTCTATCAATTCTCAGTCCAAACAAATGAAAGAAGTGGAACATTAAATCATGCTGTAATTTTAATTTTGAACTTTTAGAGTCAGATTTCTTTTTTAAAGACTAAACTGCTTTAAATTGTCATTAAAACATCATTTTTCTTTTTACCATCTATTTCTAGGGTTTATCATAGTCTAATAAAATCCTATAGATTAATTAGTCATGACCTGAAGTCATAATTTAAAATATTAGAATATTATGTTAATGTATTATTACATCAAAAACACATTTAACTGAAGTCTAAATGAAATGGATTATTCTCTATTATTAGAACTTTGGAATAATATCTTCAAAGTCAATGTACAATGTGCCATTTTAAAATACCTTACATGTAATTTTATCTTTTTCCTGGGAAATTGAATATATGATTTATTTCTGCCTACCTTATGCTATGCAGCAGTTCACACTTATTTCATATTTGCATTGGGAAGAAATATTAAATCATTTTTCTTCTTTGTTTATTCTCATTATCCTCCAATCTCATGTTGGGCTTAGAGTTAATTTTGAATCTTCTAGCTATACTAGTTGTTGTACTAAAGCACATCTTTTTTTTTAGTAATGTTTTATTTTTTCAAAACCCTTCTCACACACTGCTTTGATTGCCTATGATCTTTTATGTGCACAATGATGGAAATGTCTTATGCTTTATGTTATTTTGTTTCTTTTCTTTTGCCTTAACTAAAAGGTAAAAGGGAAGATGAATAGATTCCAATGTTTGATTGTTAAATGAGTTGCTCTTTGTGTACAAAGGAGATAGATTAGGAGACAAATTACACAGATTTGTGTCTTGGAAGCTCTGCAGATGCAAACAGACAAGCTTAATATTGACTCATAGAGGCTCAGCAGTTTTATGGTAAAGATATTCTGCACATTAAATGGATGTATTATTAGTTGCATTGAATGTGAGATTTTTCCAAAAAGACAACTTAGTCTTAAGTCATTATGCAAAAATGGTATTAACATCAATGCTAGACTCAGATAAGGAAAAAACAGTGCTCCCTAAAACAACTTATTTTGCCACAACCAGTGGGCATAAAACTTCATAACTGAAGGGTTTTTATGTGTAATATAACTTAGCTAAAAAAAATCCAACACTGTAATATTTGAGTGGTTTTTTTTCTTTACTTTCTCACTATTATTGAGTTACTTTAAGATCAACACTGTAGCTATAGTGAAACCAAATATTGGCTTATTTTAAAACAAGAAAGAGCTTTAACTTTCAAGTAGGATAAAGTAGTCTATGGAAAAACAATCCTCTCACTAATAAAAATGGTAAAAATAGGGGAAAATGGTATATTGCAACCATCTTACATTAAAGCTGTCAGAAAGCCATGTAAGCAAGAAAGACCAAAGGAACACAATTCCAGAGAGCAGAGAATAGAGAAGCTCGCAAAGTATGCTAAGAGTCTGCAGATGTCTCTGGGGGAATTTGCCAATTCTGGGCACAGGCTAGACAAAGACGAAGCTTCTATGTCAGGCCTAAACAGAGAGCTATTGCTGAGGATAAACCAGAAGAGGTTTTGATGATTATGTAGGGCTGGATTGACAAAATTGGAGATTCAAGGATCCTCACAAACACTGCTGTTTTTAAGTATCTTAAATTCTGAAGCTCTGAAGGTTAGTAGGTCAAAGGACTAAATAAAAAATTCTGAAAAGCAAGGTATGTCTCTCTCCTTATCTTTTAGGGCTGAGAAGATAAGGTCACACTAGATGTTCATTAAAAAGCATGGAGGGCCATGTCCTAGGAACCAAGGAAACCAGAAGTAGTCTGAGTCTATCAAAACTGGAGCCTAAGTGTTGATCAGTTAATACCAATTTGAAGGTGAGTCCATGTGGTGCTTGTTTTTCTGACTGGGGTAGGACAAAGGCAATATACCTACCCTAAACATTTGTACCCCTGTAATATGCTGAAAAACAAACAAACAAACAAACAAAAAAGTGGAGTCTAGATTGACCCCATTCAATACATTTTTTGATTAAAGGATCCAGCCCATGCTTTTGCTACCTAGCATAGAAAAAGACAAACTCTTTCAGGTAAGAGTTAAATCACTTTCAGCCACTAAAAATTTTAATACAAAATATCCATCATTAAATTCAATGTTATAAGACATTTAAAACAAAGAGGACAATTGAATTGATAATCAAGGGAATAAAAAACAATAAAGGCTTGCCATTGCAGGTGAGCCAAATGTTGAAGTTAACACCAAATGCCTCTTAATTGTAATAAACATATTCAAAAATCTAGAGGAACAGGTACATAAAAATAGAAGAAAAAATGGAGACTTGGAAGAGAGAATGAGAATATACAAAAATAATCAATTGGATGCTCTTGAACTAAAAATAAATACCTGAAATGAAGACTAATTGGTTAAGTTTTCAGCAGATTACACAGAAGGGAAAACAGGATTAGTCAACTGGAAGATATATTAATAAAAATATTCTTATCAAAACATACAGAGAAAAATAACAATAATGGGAAAAATGAGATAACAAGAAACCCATGACATTCTATTGAAGATTTTTCTGGATCCAATATTGGCAAAACTGGCCCCAGACACCTCTGTACTCACATTGTTCCCTACATAAAGGGCATTCACACACCAAAAATCTTTGTTTTACTGACAAATTTGTTTCTCTCTATTAAAATTATCAAAGGATTAGGGACCATTTCTGACTCAGCAGTTTATTCACCTTCAGCACAATCTGTGGCACCTAGTAAATCTTTGCTGAATGTATGAATGACTATAAAGGGCTTTTAAAGGTTATACTGATGCAATTTCTTCCAAAATGTCCCCAAATCCTTGATATTATGATATAGTAAATACACAATTCAATTTTTGAAACAAAATTTAAAGGAATGAAACCAACATATTTTGAACACACTTAGTCTCAACTATAGCTGATTGATATTTTCATGGCCTTGGTTTTTCTGATTTTTTTATTCAAAGATTTTTATCTTTCAAGAATTGAAAATTTAGAGATTTTTATCTTTTATTTTATTGTATATAGTCCTATGGGAATAGAATTAAGGAAATAAAATGTGAAATGAGTTAGAATACATGATAAAACACTATTAAACATTAAGATTGTATTGGAAATCTATAGATTTTTTTCAGTGTTTATTTTGACACCAAAATAGTTTTAACTTTTTCCTGTTTACTATGATGATGATAGTCATTAAAAATGTAAGGTCTTGTGAACTACATATCTTTCTTTCCTCTTGGGATGATGTCTGAACTTGATATGCTCATGGATATATATACCTTGAAGTCTAAAACAATAAATGTTCCTCATTTATTGGATTAAAATGGATATTTAAAAAAATATAGTATCTGATATAATGCTAGCATATTATTAATACTTGTGAAATTCTTTCAGTACTTAAATTAAAATGTGGGCCTTTAAAAGTTCACTTTAAATTGCACATGAACACAAAATAAGGCATTTCTTTTGATAGATAATACAATTTTTGCAATATATTTGAATAGATTTTTATTTCTAACATTTTATTTAAAAACAAATTATTAAATTATAAAGTCTTACATGTTCACTATAAAATTAGAAATTAAGAGACATGTGAACAAGAAAGTCCAACATATTTAATCTCCATAGTGAAAATATTATTATTATTGAGTGAACTTTCTTCTAGTCTTTCATATAATTGTTTTGAAAAATAAAATATAAATTGTTTTGATTCCTATTTTTCAATCCATATCATAAGCATTTCTTCATATTATTAAAATGCTATTAATCAATATCTTTTTATATATTTTGGTATTTTTACCTTTGAGTTCCCTTACATGATAGGTTCTTAAACATTAACAATTTTCTTGTAAAAATTTGGTATCTTGTCAAAATTCTGGATTTATAAGATGACTTGGGGAACTTTCTATAGTTTTTATTTATTTTATAAAATTATCTATAAAGCACTATAATTAGAATTATAATTTGAAAAAGTTCCCAAGTGAAATCCTGCACTTTTTAAGACAATACATTATTGACCTTTCAGTTTTCCTCATATAATGGTGATAATAAATTTTACACTTCCATTGCTGTCTCTGGTAAATTATACTTTTTCAAAAATTTACTCTCTTATCAAGATTGTCAAATATATTCCTATACATTATTGTTCCATAATTAAAGTTAATGTACCTTTAAATCTTTAAAGAATGCAAATCAAAACTAAAATGAGATATCAGATAACTCCAGTGATAATTGCCTTTATCAAAAGTCCCCAAACAACAAATGCTGGCATGAATATGGAGAGACAGGAACTCTCTTACACTACTGGTGGGACTGCAACCTAGTTCAACCTCTGTGGAAAGCAATATGGAGATACCTTAAAGTGATACAAGTAGATCTACCATTTGATCCAGCAATCCCATTACTGGGCATCTACCCAAAAGAACAAAGGGCAATCTACAATAAAGACACCTGTATTTGAATGTTTATAGCCGCACAATTCACAATTGCAAAGCTGTGGAAACAACCCAAGTGCCCATCAATACATGAGTGGATTAATAAAATGTGGTATATGTATGCCATGGAATACTACTCAGCCACAAAAAACAATGGTGATCTAGCACCTCTTATATTATCCTGGATAGAGATTGAGCCCATCCTTCAAAGTGAGGTATCACAAGGATGGAAAAACATGCACCACATGTACTTACCATCACATTGGTATTAACTGATGTTCACATGGTAGTAATACTCATTGGGTGCCAGTCAGGTGGAGGGGGGTAAACCCACAAGTAATGGAAGTGTAGTGTACTGTATGAGGGAAGGACACACTTGTAGCCCTGGCATGGGTGAGGCAAACACATTACATGTAACCAAAATGTTTGTATCCCCATAATATCCTGAATTTAAAAAAAAGAAATAAAAAAAATGTACTGAAGAGATAGACGTATTTTTTAAAAATCCAATAACATTTCTGAAAATAAAAAATTGATTTAAAGAAATAAAAACCTAGTGGAATGCTTTAAGAATGAACTAGACCAAGCAGAAGAAAGAATGTCAGAGTTTAAAGATAACTCTTTTGAATTAAGTCAGTCAGTCAAAAATAAAAAACAAAAAATCAAGAGGAATAAACAAAGTCTACAAGAAATATTGGATTAAGGAAAACAGCTACATATAAGAATAATAGGCATCATTGAGGGTGAAGAAGAAAAAGCACAAGGACTGGAAAACCTATTTGAGGGAATAATTGAGCAAAACTACCTTGGTCTTGCTAGAGACTTAGACATCCAAACACAAGAAGCTCAATTAATACCTGGGAGATTCATTGCAAAAAGGGAATTACCAACACATCAAACTGACCAAAGTCAACATGAAGGAGGAACTCTTATGAGCTATGAGGCAAAAACATTGAGTAACTTACAAAAGAAAACCTATCAAACTAACGGCAGACTTCTCAAGAGAAACCTTACAAGCTAGAAAAGAATGGGGTGTAATGTTTAGTCTCCTTCAGCAGAATAACTGCCAGCCAAGAATTTTGTATCCTGCTAAACTAAATTTGATAAATGAAGGAGAAATAAAGTCTTTCCCAGAGAAGTAAACACTAAAGGAATTTGTCACTACCATACCTGCCCTACAGGAAATGCTCAAAAGTGCATTATACATGCAAGAGCACAATAGATACCAGCCAAAGTAAAAACAATCAAAAGTTATAGCTCACAGCTCTTATAAAACAATAGCACAAGAGGGAAAATAAAACAACAAGGTATCATCCAACATGCGGAACAGAACACCATCCCACATATCAGTGCTAGCACTCAATGTTAATGGTCTGAATGCCCCACTTAAAAGACATAGACAGATTGAATGGATGACAAACACAAATCAAGTATCTGCTGTTTCCAGGAAACACATCTAAACCACAAGTACTCACACAGACTCAAGGTAATGGGATGCAAAAAATATTCCACACAAATGGAAACCAAAAGTGAGCAGGTGTAGCCATTCTCATGTTAGATAAAATAGATTTTAAATTAACAATAGCAAAAAAAAGGCAAAGATGGTGATTATATAAGGGTAAAGGGAGCAATTCAACAAGAAGACATAACAATCCTAAATATATATGCACCTAACACAGGAGCTCCTAGTTTCATAAAGCCTATTATTCTAGATCTAAGCAAAGAAATAAACAGAGCATCCTAATATTCAGGAAATTCAACACTTCACTGACAGTACTGGACAAATCATTGAAGCAGAAAATGAATAAAGACACATTGGATTTAAACAGAATTCTAGTACAAATGAAGCCAATAGACATTTACAGAATTGTCTACCTAAAACTACTGAGTATATATTTTTCTCATCAGCATATGGAACATTTTCCAGGACTAGTGGTATCTTAGACCACAAAACACATCTCAGTAAATTAGAAAAAAAAATACATCAAAATCATACCATGTATCTTCTAAGACCACAGTGGAATAAAACTAGAAATGAATTTCAGGAGAAACACTCAAATTTACACCAAGTCATGGAAATTAAACAACCTGATGCTGAATGATGCTTGGGTCAATGCTAAAATTAAGATGAAAATCCAGATTCTTTGAACGGAATGAAAAAAGGGACCCAAGCTTTCAGAATTCTATGGGATACAGCAAAAGCAGCCCTAAGGGGAAAGTCATAGCCTTAAATGCCTACATCAAAAAGGCAGAAAGATCATGAATTAACAACTTAATGTCACATGTGAAGGAACTAGATAAAGAAGAACAAACCAAAGCCAAAGAAAGAAATATCAAAGTTCAGAGCAGAATTAAATGAAATTGAAACCGAAAAAACAATACAATGGATCAATGAAACAAGAAGTTGGTTCCTTGAAAAGGTAAACAAAATCAATAGATCACTAGCCATTTTAACCATAAATAGAAAAAAAAGAGACTCAAATAAACTCAATCAGAAATGAAAAAGGAGACATTAAAACCAATACCCCAGAAATACAAAATATCATCAATGACTACTAAGAAAATCTCTATGCAAACAAACTAGAAAACCTAGAGAAAATGGATAAATTCTTGGAAACACATGATCTCCCAAGCCTGAATTAGGGAGAAATAGGAACCCTGAACAGAACAATAATGAGCAGTGAGATTAAAGCTATAATAAGAAATCTCCCAACAACAAAAATGCCCTGGACCAAACAGATTCACAGCTGAATTCTACCAGACCTTCAAAGAAGATCTGTTACCTATCCTACCCAAATTATTACACAAGATAGAAAAGAAGGGAATCTTCCCTAACTCATTCTATGAAGCCAGTATCACCTTGATAACAAAGCCAGGAAGGACACAACAAAAAAGAAAACTACAAACCAATATCCATATGGACATAGAAGCAAAAATCCTCAACAAAATACTAGCAAACTGAATTCAACAGCACATCAAAAAAATAATCCACAATGACCAAGTGGACTTAATCCCAGGGATGCAAGGATGGTTCAACATATGTAAATCAATAAATGGGATTCACTACATAAACAGAAACAAAAACAAAGACCACATGATTATCTCGATAGATGAAGAAAACTCATTTGATAAAATCCAGCATACTTTCATGATAAAAACCCTCAACAAACTAGGCATAGAAGGAAAATATCTTCAGAATTATATAAGCCATGTATGACAAACCCACAGCCAACATCATACTGAATGGGAAAAAGTTGAAAGCACTCCCTCCAAGAACTGGAACAAGGCAAGGATGCCCACTGTCACTACTAATATTCAACATAGTAGTGGAAGTACTAGCCAAGCAATCAGACAACAGAAAGAAATAACAGACATCCAAATCAGGAAAGGGGAGATCAAACTATCCTTGTTTGCTGACAATATGATTTTGTATCCAGAAAACCCAAAAGTCTTCACCAAAAAACTCCTGGAATTGGTAAATAAATAAATTATCCAAGTCTATAATAACCAAAACAGCATGACACTGGTATAAAAAGAGACATAGACCAATGCAACAGAATAGAAAACCCAGAAATAACACCAAATATCTACAACCAACTGATCTTCAACAAAGCATACAACAAAATACATTTTGAAAAGATGCCATATTAAATAAATAGGGCTGGGAAAATTTGATAGCCACATGCAGAAAAATGAAACAGGATCTCTATCTCTCATGATATAAAAAAATTAATTCAAGATGGATTAAATACTTAAATGTAAGTCATGAAACTATAAAAATTCTAGAAGAAAAGTAGGAAAATCTCTTCTAGACATTGGCCTAAGCAAAGAATTTATGACTAAGACCCCAAAGACAACAACAAAATAAATAAATGAGACAAACTAAAACGCTTCTGCACAGCAAAGGAAATAATCAACAGGGCAAAGAGACAACCAACAGAATGGGAGAAAATATCCACAAACTATATATCCAACAAAGGACTGATATACAGAATCAACAAAGAACTCAAACAAATCAATAAGAAAAAAACAAACAACTCCATCAAAAATTGGGCAAATGACATGACCAGAAGTTTTTTGAAAGAAGATAGACAAATGACCCACAAATACATGAAAAAATGCTCAACATCACTAATTATCAGAGAAATGCAAATTAAAACTACAACGAGATATCACTTTACCCCTAATAGAATGGCCATTATTAAAAAGTCAAAAGAGACTAGATGCTGGTGTGGTTACAGAGAGAAAGAAATACTTATACACTCTCAGGGGGACTTCAAATTAGTAAAACCTCTATGGAACACAGGATGGAGATTCCTCAAAACATAAGTGTAGACCTACCATTTGGTCCAGCAATCTCACTGCTGGGTGTCTACACTAAGTCATTTAATCAAAAAGACATCTGCACTTGAATTTTTATCACAGTTCAATTCACAATTGCAAATATGTGGAATCAACCTAAGAGCCCTTCAATTTATGAGTAAAGAAAATGTGGTATATATATATATATATATATATATATGGATATGCGCCATGAAATTCTACTCAGTCATAAAAGGGAACAAAATAATGTCATTTGCAGCAATGTGGAGTGAATTGGAGACCTTATCCTAAATGAAGTATTGCAGAAACAGAAAACTAAACACCGTATGTCCTCACTAATAAGGGAGCTAATAGATGGGCACACACAGGCACAAAGAAATATAAAGGACATGAGAAACCAAGAAGGGGAAGGGCAACAGGGTAAGGGTGGGGTAATTAGGTACAATGAACACTCTTCTGGTGATGGGTACATCAAAAGCCCTGACTTAGCATTACATAAGATATCCATGTATCAGTACTCCCTGTATACTCTTAATTAATATTTTGAAATATAAATAATTAAGTAAAAATTTAATGCTTTTTTTTTAAAAAAAAGGTAAGCTATTTAGGCTATTTATTTATAAGTTAGTACAACTTTGCCTTTTTTCTCATGGTTTTGACATAAATTTTTTTTCATCTCTGTAATTCCCTTTTTTTTTAATCAATAAATATTCAGGTGTGAATGCGTGTTTTGGAGGGTGTATGTGATATGTGGTGGTGGTAGTGTTGGAGAAAGGCTGTTATCTTCAAGCATTATGCAAATATTGTGTTTGTGGTTTTTTGCTTTTGAGACAAGGTCTCACTCTTTGTCACCCAGGCTGGAGTACAGTGGCACAATCATAGTTCATTGCAGCCTCCCACTCCTGGGCTCAAGATAGCCTCCTGCCTCAGCCTCCAGAGAATCTGGGACCACAGGCACACACTATCATACCCAGATAATTTTCTTATTTTTTGTATAGACAGAGTTTCGCTATGCTGCTCAAGTTGGTCTTGAACTCCTGGCCTCAAGTGATCCTCCTGCCTTGACCTTCCAAAGTGTTAGAATTACAGGCATGAGACATGGCGCTCAGCTAGCATTATTTAAACTTTGATATGTATGTTTCATAATGTATTTAGAGATTGAGGATTTTAACATTTTCTTTTCTTATATTTAGCAATGTTTAATTTAGCTATGTGCAAAGTCAATTTTTAAAATATAACTGGCATTTGAAAAGAAGGTGGTATCATATTTATTTGGGAAGTTCAAAAACAGATGTAATTTCTTTCAACCTTAATTTATTGTTCAAGTTTTCCATATTCTGTGTAATTGGGTGTCACACAGGCATATGCAATATACAATAATGCTTCTCAAGTTTCTGTGTTGTTTATCTTCTTATTCTATATTTGAATGGATGTGCTGCCTTCCTTCGAAACAGATCCGGGCCTTATAAACTGAACAATATTTTAGAGAATTATACAATTCATAGCCCTGTCATGTAGAAACAAGAAAGAAGTATAGTTTTTCTTTCCCAAATTCCTACTTTTTGTGTCAAGTTTTCTGTATCTTTCCATCAGAGCTATACTTTTATGATTTTTTTTTAGTTTTTTTACTCTCCTCTTTCCGAGATTTCACTGAGTTTGTCTTTTATATGTTAGTTTGTTTTTTATACTGTATGTTTTGCTTATCTATTATGCATTAAATAACTCAAAAACTGAGTGATTTAAAATACCAACAATTGTTCATGAGCCTGCAGTTTGATAGGTGCAGGAGGGGACAACTTGCTCTGATTCATGATGGCTTTCTATGGGATGGGTCAATGGGCTGGGACCTGGAAGAACAGGAGGGCTGCCTGAGAGAGTTGTTTTTTCATGAAATATCTGGGCTTCTTTGAGCAATTTTTCCACATGGTCTCTTGAGAAGAGCAGTCTCAGGGCAGTAGAACTTCTTACCCGGCAAATGTTACAGGAATCAGGAAATGGAAGGTGCCAATCTTTTAAGGTCTAGACCCAGAAACAGGTGCAGCATCACTACCACTATATTGGATTGATCAGGCTGTCACAGTCTCAAAAGCAGAGAAAATAAACCTTACCTGTAGATGGAGGGAATAACGAAGTATCTACCTTTAACCTATCATATAGTTCAACTGTTGTTCAGACACATCATCACTGTTAATACTTTAGAAATCCCTTTTGTCATGTCTAAATAGTTTTTCCCTAGCTTCGATTATTCCCTTTTCTGATGGCTTCTCTAAGAATTTTTAATATGCTATTGCTTCCATAATTTGTGGCAGCAGAACATTTTCACAGCATTGTAGTATCTTTCAATTATCCAAACATTTCTGTGTCTAGGAAGATGTTGAATAGGAGCTTTCCTGTTGCAATAGAAGTGGCAATTAGAGGCTGAAGCCAAGAAAGAAGTCCACATAGGCTATAAAAGTGGTAAAACAACATTTTCAGCCAAACTCTTCTCTCAGGATTTATTAAGAATCGATTGAGCAGTCTAAGCTATTTCCAACCGTTACCCAACACAACATGATTTTTTCCTATAAATATAAAAAGCAGGAAAAAAATAGATTTTCAGTGTTCTTGGTAGGAGGGGATTGGATTGGAAGATGAAGTGGGCTTCCTACCATCCCAGGCCAAGCAAAATGGGGTTCCAAATGAATAAATCATAGAAAACAAGGATCCTTAAAAGGATTGTCATCTTACTCAACAACTGGATATTTGCTGATTGTTTAATCTCTGTATTTACTCTAGGGATGACTTTTGAATAGTGATGAACACAGTGAGGAAGAGAAAAATTGTTTCATGTTTGTACACTATCACATTCAGACAGTTTAATAAACTAACTGCATACGCTTGCCAATATTGACTTGAAATTATAAACAAGAATTGAGTTGGCTTCTGTTGGTAATAGGTGTGGATGTCTATTCAGAGTTCTCACAAAGAAATTTCCATGTTTGAGAAACTTCAAATGAAAGGGATAATATTAGTAGGTACCATTTGAGGATTCAGTCACCCAGGAACATTGTGAAAGAGTCTTAATTTTGGTAATGGCTGCTTTTTTAATTGCCTTGTTTTGTAAGATAACAGGGATCCAGATATTGCTTAATGAGAGTTGTGCATATGAAGACTTTTTTAGTTAAGGGAGTATCATTTGGAGGAATCTATTAAGGTTTCATTCTTAATACTTATTAAAAATAAGTGTTAATAAGTATTAATAAATAAAAATAGGTATTCATCTCTCACTCCAAAGAAAGTGGTGGAATGAGAGATTGTGTAAGATTTTATCAATTGGTGTTGTAATAGTTTGCTTTTTATTTTTGACATTGTACCTGGAAGAAATTCTACCAGTTTTCTGATATATGCGTGCTACTTTTCCTTAGCTATCTTTGTTGACGTGCATATTTTCTCTCTACATTTTCATAGTTTGTAGGCAATTTTAATGGGAATTTTGGAAACAAGATTAAGGACCTTATCATAAACTCATGAGTCTAATCTTATACTTTTGATTTATATTTGAACCATATCCATTTGTCTTTGTGAAAACAATATATGAAAAATAGAAAATACTTAAAATTATAGTGTTTGGTTAGCCAGAAAGACAAATTATGTCTTAGCTGGACCTGAGAAAAATCTCTTTCTACACTGTTTGGTATTTATAGTATAATTTGCTTTCCTATACATTTTAAACTTTAAAAAAGTATAAAATTATCGCTATTTTATTTATATGGCATAGGTTTTAAAGTAAAATGGAAAACTCTTTATGCACAAAAGGAAGAAATCATCTGAAATTATAATTAAAAATGATGACTTAATTATCTGTGAGAACTTGGCAGAAATTTCCTAAGGTATAGCTAAGTTCACATTTATTTTTAGAATATAGAACATACCTCCACAGTAAGTTATTTTCAACTGTATTAAGATTCTCAGTTCCTGTTAATCATTTCTCTCAGTGGTCTTCCAGATCATCCCCCTGACACTCTCCTCAGTAGCTCTAAGTGAAGACAGTGGTAAAGGATGAGGCATAGTATTGAGAAGATTAAAACCCAAAGCTCTGTTCCGACAGAATAAAAACAAGAAGATAAACAATTCTATCTTTGGAATCCTGTTTTTGGTTACCTCCCATTATTTTTCTTCTTTCTAACATATATCACTTTTGTATTAGAAGTAAAAAAAAAAAAGTAATCCAGTCACATTGCACCTCAAAATTGTTTTGTCCCTTTTGGTCATTTTTTGATAATTCTACAAATTGTATGTGATAGTTACATGGTCAAGAAAGCCAATAAAAGTTTTAAGTATTCCTTTAATTTTTCTCATTGATTTGTAATATATTCAAAATTGGAAAATGACTGCCTAAGTGATAGTTTTTAAGAACCGAATTATTTCAAGATATAATATTTTTTAGGATTTGCCTTTTATAAGGATTTTATTTCCTTGTTGTTTAATGAATTAAGTGCTTCAGAATGAATCCTTTCTTATAATACCATTGTTTTAAATTTCATTTTCTAGTGTTGAAATTGTTAAAAGTTTACTACCACCAAAGGAAACTAGTCTTTGCAATGACTTTCCCATGCTATTTAACAAAGATAGAGTACAAGCCACAGTTTATCTAAGTGGCCATAACAATCATGGTTATTTGCTTCCTCCAGGCACTATTGCTGTTTTTGTTAGCTCCAAAAGGGAGAATTTTCCTTAGATCTCTGCACAATGCCATAGATCTGTCAGTTAATAGAACCATATGTTAAATAATTCAGAATTTTAAAAATAGTATTTTTATCATTGACTATGGGGAAAACTTCCTCCTCTTCCTCCTCCTTCTCCTCTTGCTCTTCTTCTTCCTCCTCCTCCTTCTCCTTTGTTGTTAGTTTGTTTCTTACTGTGGGGAATCAATGAACTCTGGGGATCAGTTTACTGAGCTGAATAGCTCTACTGCAGCATTCTAGAACAAGTTGTGGAGGGGCCCATAAATATAGCCAATTATTGATTTGGTACCCAGTTAAAGCCTACATTATCTAGCCTTCCTTTTATATAGATGTGGGCATGTAACTAAGTTTTGTCCAATAAAAAGTGAGCTGTATTTATGTGAACCAATTTGTCAGCCCTACCCTACACTGGAAGGTGTGTGACTCCCTGCCTTTTATCCTCTTTCCTGCTGATAGGAACATGGACAGGATGGTGGGAAATGGAACAGTCATTTTGTTCCAGGAAATAGTTGTTTAGGAGAGTAGAGAAAGAAGCCAAAAAAAAAAAAAAATCTGGCTTCAAAGAGCCAGGCAGACATGGACTCAGATGCTGGCTATTATAGTCTCAAGCAGTGCAATATTGGACAAGTTTCTGCAGTTCTCTGAGCTTCAGTTTTCTATTTTGGAAATGTGAATAACATTGTTGTGAGAATCAAATGAGACTCTTATTGTTGTGAGAATCATAATATTGTGAGATAATGTGTACAAATACCTAGAACAGTGTATAAATATAAAATTGTTATTTCTCTCCTCTATTATTCCGTATTTAACTCTAAGCTGTGTTCTATACAGTCTTTTTTTAACCATTTTTCAGGGGACATGTGAAGCATATTAATTATTTAATTATAAAAGTGTAATTTCTTCTACCTAATATACTGTCAGTTCCATCCAGTGTATTTTTTTAAATCTCTTACATTATAGTTGTCATGTCAAGAAAGTTGATTGATATATATCATAGATCTCTACTTAATATTTTGAACATAGGGAATTCAGTTATATTATAATAACTGGTTTAATGTCCTCTGCTAACTTCTATGTCAGTTTCAGATTCAATTTAATTGATAGATTTTCTTCCTCATTTTAGGGCACATATTCTTGCTTCTTTGAAAACCTAGTAATTTTTTACTGGCTGCCGGACATTGTAAATTTCAACTAGTTGGGTGCTGGATATTTTTGTACTTCTGTAAGTATTCTTGAATTTTGTTCATGGATATCGTTAAGCAACTTAAAAATGGTTTAATCCTTTCATGTTTTGTTTTTAAGATGTGTTAGGTGGCACTGGAGCAGTGATCAGTCCAGGGCTAACTATTTCCTGCTACTAGGGAAGACTGTATATTCTACCCAGTGCCCCTTAAATCATGAATTTTTCTGACCTGGTCAATAGAAACAAAACTATTCCTTGACCTATGCATGTTTTTCACCTTGTTACTTCTAATCCTTTCAGGTGTTTTTTCCCTGGACCTCAGGAACTTCTCTCAAAATGTGTGCTCATCAGTACTCAGCTAAATATGCCGGAGGTGCCCTCTTCAGAAATCAACAGTTTTCTCTGTGCAGCTCTCTCATCTCTGATACTTTCCTCTCTGAACACTGGACGCCTTAACCCAGCTCTCAGCTCCAACTCCTCAATTCATGGGACCCATCAGGCTCAACCTGTGTTCCTCTCTTTACGTCACAGCAAGGAAACTCTCAAGGTAAGGTGGAGCACCCCTGGCATCACTTGATCTGGCTCTTGTCTCTTGGGAGTCACTGTTCTTTGTTTGATGTTCAGTGCCTTAAAAACTATTGTTTCATGTGTATCATTTATTTTTGATTGTTTCGGGTAGGAGGGTAAATTGGCTAACTGCTACTTCATCTTAAAAATAAATGAAATTCAGAAGCAGGAAATTTCATTAGTTAAAATATTTTCAGAATTTTCTGTTATTCTGTATTAAAGATCATCTTTTAAAGTCTATTCATTAAATATTATTCACTCTTCTATGTTACAAATGAAGGAACTGAGATTTTTTGAGGTTAATTAACACAGATCAGGAGCCCAAACTGAGCAAAAGTGTGTGTGTTTAACCTCTAGTTTACTCTACCAAAGAAATACACATGGTCTTAGACCTAGGTGTAGTCTGACGAGAGAAGCAAGACACGTAATCAGACAAATGAAATACACTATAAAAAAAAAAACTGTGATGAAGGATTGTAAAAAAGCTTATGATAACATAGCAAAAGGAGTTAACATGACTTATAGCTTTTTAACTGACTAAATAATAAACTACTTAAAATTGTTTGTAAATATATGGAAACAATATTTTTATATAATTAATATTTTTATACAGTCTGAAAGGTAGTTTTCCAATTATCTATTGCTGCATAAGAAACTAACCCAAAATTTGGTGGTTTAAAACATCAGTCATTTTATTATGCTCACAATCAGGGCATGAAGGATTTGGACAGGACTAACTTGGGAGAATATTTTTATTTCATGCAGCATCAATTTGGATCCCTCGGTGATATACAGTTGATAACTAGGACTGTTCTGAGTGTTAGAAATGGCTTCCCTCATATGTCTTGTGTTTTGGCAAAGACAGTGAGAAAGATTAGTTTATCTAGGTCCTTTTCCTTCTCCATGTGGTTTTGGGACCTGTCCACATGGCCATTTACAAGCAGGAGTGCCAGGGGATTTCAAATATGAGTATTTAAAGCAGCAAAGTAGATACTTCTTAGGAAAGATATTTCATGTTTAATTCCTTAACCAAACAATGATAGAGGGGACAAAAAAAAAAA
>VBSM01001124.1:23963133-23995478 GCA_008086735.1 Cheirogaleus medius
AAAAAAAAAAAAACACAAAAAACTTCTGTGATCTCTTTTTTTTAACACAGATGCCCCAGGGATAAATAAATGTGTAAAAGCTAAATTCTCGGAATCATCTATTTGTGGTTGCATGTGTAGACCCCAGAAATAAGTGATATATAAGGATATAATTTTCTAACATAAAAATGCTTTCTATTAAATATTAGAAACTTACCAAAGAAAGCACCGTAGCAATTTAAATCCCTGATTCATAATCCAACCACTAAAATATAACAATTAGAAATTTTTAATCTCATAAATAATATTTTTAAGGATAAATGTGATGATAATTTTTAAAGTTCTTAAATCTGTTAAGACATTACAAAGCATAATACCATCACTTTTATTAAAATAACACATATAACTAAATGTTCCTGATAAATAAAAATTGTTTTAGTAATAGAACTTACTAAATCATATGCACATAAAATCTTCAAAGTGTGAAGGCTAAATTCTATGAAAAAAGCATAAATTAAAAAGAGGATGCCAACTTTTGGATAATTGTGTGAAAATTGAAACAGTCTGTAAAGATGTCATATAATTACAGTTTTACTACCTGTTTTTATTCTTTCAATATGTTCTTTCCATACTTTATTTGATTTTTATAATAACATGCATACCTATAGATATCCTTATAGATTTATTCTCTTTGGAATGAATATAAAAATGCTATTTTTATATAATAGTATTTTGTTCATGTCTTTAAAGTGTTGTATTAATAGATTAAGCAAATTGTGTTTGAGAATAAACTTCAAAAGGAAAAGTAAAACACACACACACATGTCTCCCCCACAATTATGAATGAAAGATTGTAGGAAAAGAAAGGTAACAAATATAGTTCCCCTGAGTTCTATGCTAGGGCCAATCTCATTTAGCTTCTGTATAAATGACCTTGAAATAGGAGTAAACTCTCGACCATACCTTGGTCTGAAAACAGTAGACAGAGCAGAGTATAGGATAAAGCTATAGGGAAATCTTAATAGAATATAGCCGTGACTCGGAATGTTACAGATGGAATTTAATGTGGTACAGTCTTATTTTAACATCACATGGGAAAATGCCAGAATCGTGGTAGAGGAGGGCAGACTAGCATATATAATTTAAAGGCAGAAATACAGGTATTTTTTTAGTCCAAGATAATTTTCCAAAATGCTGTATGCCCTGGGAGTGTGTACATTTTGGAAGTTTGCACGTAGATTCCAAGAAAATGAAGTAAACATATAGATACTATTTAAACATATGATCCTGTGCATGCATTTAAAACTTGGAGTCATAATAATCATGCATGAATACATCTAGGTATAATGACCTTGTTTCTGTTCCCCTCATTTGTATCTATAGACAGTTAGCAAAAGCTCACATCATAGAGTGAGAATGAAAAGTGGGGCTGTATATGGGATAATACAATCTTACTTATAAATGAAATAAGATATGAGACCAAACAATCTAAAGATCAGTTAATGAGGAATTATTTTTCTCCCTTTAGCCAGTTCCTTTAAAAATTCTGTTGCCTTTATTCCTTTAATAGTTGTGGTAACTCTCTTTTGACAGGGAAGAAAATTCTCATTTTTATGGAGCAACTCCTAGTAGGAAACCAATGGTGGATGACATTGAATTTCCTGCTTCTTCTTCTTCTTCCTTTTTCTTCTTCTTCTTCTTTTTGCCGTTGTTAATTTTCATGAGTACGTTCATATTAAAATAACTCTCATTCATTTTCTCTTCTAAACTTGAGCTCATTAATCAGTTAAAATCCCCTCTTCTGTATATATTCTAATTTTTGTTGTGAATGTATGAAATACGTAAGCATATTAACAAATCAGCCTTCGCCCATTTAAGGATAAAGTCAGACAAGAGGTAGAAGTGAGATGAGAAAAGATCAAAATATTTAGATTTATTTTTTTAACCTCAGGCTCTAAGCCAGGCTAAAAGATTAATTGGCTGAGAGATAGATATCATCACAGGAATGCTAGAAAAGTTTCATTATAATTGTTTCTTTTTTTAAAAGCACATATAGACACATTTTTCCCCAAGGAACTGAGTCTTAGAACTTCAGAACAAAGTCAAGTCTCTAAGCTTTGAGAATTACTTCTTGTACCAATCAATTGAGAGTTTGGGCAACTAATTTTTTACATACACATACTTTACAAGTTTGTATATGAAAGCTCAGTAAACAGAATAACCTTAGTTCTTGTTTTGACTCTTTTCAACTGAAGAGCTCAGGCTCTAGAGTCAAAAAGACCTGAGAGCCCAGGGTTTGATCTTGGCCCTAATGTATGACCTTGAGGAAATTATTTAACATTACTCTTCCCTGATTTTCTTATCTTTGCCACTAGTTCATAGAGTTATTGTGATGGTTACCTAGTATAATTCATGTAAGAACGGTAGCACAGTGGCTGGAATATACTAAGTACTTGGTAAATGTTAGACACTGATAATGTCCTTGAAGATCTGATAATTATGCCTTCCCCCCATAGATATGTTTATAAAATATTGGACATGCCAGACTAAGGAAGTCAACAGGCTCATCGACCCGCTTCAGGATGAAGATGATGAGGAGGAGGAGCGAGGAGATGGCAGAGATGAAAAGGGGTAATTTCTCACCAGAGATTTTGCTCTAAGAGTATGGCTATTTACTATAACTTTTATAAGAACTGTCTATGCTGCCTTTGATAGGGAAACATAGATAATGATAGTGATAATGATGATGATATTAAAATGATGAAATAATGGCTTCCCTCAAGTAGAGTATATCCTTTTTTTTTATATCTTCTTTTAATTCAAGTATGTTTATTTATGCTATAGAGTCATGAATAGCTCTTCCCAATATCAATAAATAACTACTCACCAACTGTTAAATATTGACTAAATACTATGGAAGACCCAAAATTATCTTGTAATATTTTGAAGAAAATAAAATTCTGTGTGGGCAAAGAATTTATCAAGCTCACCGTCCACCCAGCTCAGGGCTCATGCTCAACAAAGAATTATTTACGTGTTTCAGATTTCTTGCTACAAAAATAATAATTATAAACAGTACAGATGGAGATTTTCACATACTATAAATTATCAATTGACAATTATTACTGTCACTCATCCAGAAAATATGAGGATTAAAAAATGGTACCCAGATATTTAAAGCATAGACTCTTAAATGGCTCGCAATCCTGTAACTGCAGGCATCTATTTCTAATCCATTTCAACTCTTCACAGGCTCTAGGAAAACTCTGCTATCCTGAAGATTCTATATTGTGAAGTGAACCAGCAGAGAGATATAATTAAGTTTAATGAAGAAAAGATTTTCTATGATCAAATAAATTTGAGGAACACTAGGATAAACAGAATTAAATGTATTTCATTTCTGCAGGACTTTTCAAGCTATCAAATATAATAATGTGAATTGTCAGCTTTTCAAAATCTATTCTAATGTGCTATCCTTAACCTACCTTAAGCCCCTGACTCCATAGTTGTCCTAAGAAACTCAAAATACTCATAGTACTATGTGGAAAATACTTATCTTGGCAAAGTTCGTGTGTACCACAGAATCAAATACACCAAAACAGTTTTTAGTGCATGTAGTCCAGACCTGCAGGGGCACTTTTGAAATTTTAGGGAGTGTTTTTGCCTTTTAGGTTATGTTTAACATATTTTGATATATATTATCCTATTGTATATTATGAATTTTTTCTTTGTTTTTCTTTCTGATTGAATTACAGCATCACATTACTTATTTTTAAATGTTATTTCAAAGGTATGTTATATTATCTATGAATTTTATTTCCTGACATGTGTTTAAAATATGTGTTATAGAAAGGGGACATTGAATTTCAAAGTGTCAACCACTACTCTGAGATTATCTCAACTACAAATCTTTAATTATTTATTTTAGGTTATTACTACTTTTCATAATTTTTTCCTGTGCTATTAAAAGCTCTCTGTTCTATAAGATGGAAGAGATAAAGTAGAGATACAGTATGTTCTGGGTTTCTGGAATACTATTGGGATAGTATTTTCCTCTGTTTGGTTGAAGTACAATAAATTTACCTCAGGCATCCAGGGGTACCTTCTCCTGGGCAATTGGTGACCATTGGGAAGAATTTCATGTACGATCTTAACTTGATTCTAACTTGAAGCTAAGGACCTGTCACTCGAAAAGCTAACGTCTCCTAGCAAACAATCTACCTGTTTACTTAGCAATTTTGAGCTCTGAGTGTTTCAATTATTTCCCTGGCCTTTGTTTTTAAATTAGAGAATTGCCAACCTAAGCAAAGAAAAGTACACTTTTACTTAATTGATAAAAGGTTAATTCAATCCTTACTCTGAACTGTAACTCCATGAACCTTATGATCACAACAGACTTCTCACAGCAGTCTTTAAAGTACACATTTTTTCAGAATTTTCATTTTAATTCTTGGTTTCAGTTGTCTCCATATATATGTTTAGTTCAGTGTAGGGCATCTGGATCTCACAGTGGCCTGAACAGTGTTTTTGATGATTTTAGATTGGTTGCCAACATTTAAATATCTAAATATTTCATATTAATATATGAATATATCGCATCCCTTGAGAAAGCAAGCTACCTGACCACAGTGCTTGTGCATTCTCACATGAAACTCATCGGTTGGAGCTAAGTTGCAGCTACCCCTTTTAAGAAGATGTATTTTATCCATTCCACCTGGTCACTGCTAGTCTCTAGTGTTTGACCATTGTTCTCTTGCTACTGAAGAGGAAAATGAAGAGACTACATGTTTGTTTCATGGAATATATTCCTATGTGTTTCATATTCAAAGAGTGTTTCTGTCTAAAGAACCCCATTGGGATTCTGTTTTGGAGCAAACGTTCACTTATTTACTTATTTATATTGCCTTCCTGACCTCTGAAGTCATTTGAATTATGACAATTGACCTAAGGGACTAGATTCAACATTCAGGATGCAGCAAATCTCCTTACTTCCTCTACCACCTTCATGAAATTCTATTGGTCATTTATATTTGATATTTTTGGCTAAACATGAAGGTAATTAGTACTAATTTAGAGTTTGTTTTTCTTAAGGAAAAAATCAGATTTTGAAGAGTGTGAATAAGGTAAGTATAAGAATGAAGCTATTTTTAAGTAAGATAATTTTTTTAAACAGAATTTTAGCTTTAAAGGAGGGGTCTTAAAATATTTGCACAAATTCAGATGGAGACAAGTCTAAAAAATTTCAATAATTCAACAATAATTGCAGTGCCACTTAATGCAAAGAATGTTATACTAAGTAACAAAAATTCTTTCCTTAACCAAACTCTGAACAGACTCTTCTGAGTCCTTTTTCAATTTGGCCCCATCCTTGGGCATGTCCTCAAGAACCTAAATCCTGTCAAGGTAGTTTAAACAGCATTTCATGCCACAGTATCTGATCACTCTTAATATCTTGTCAAATTTCTTATCTCCAGCTATCTCCTAGGTGATATCTGAGCACCTTGGCCTGCCTTCAGCAAGAATCTTGTTAGGTCAGTTTAGCAAAAAATTACCCTACCACCTTAGTAATTTTCCATCCACCGATCCCCCTCCCTGTTCCTTGGCTATAATCCCCACTTATCCATGTTGTGCTTGGAATTGAGCCCAGTTCTAGACTGGGCTCTATTGTAATAGCGCACAAATAGAATACATTTTTACCATTTTAACTACAGTCCAGTTCTGCTGTTTCTTAGACAGTTATGATGCTGTGGCTTAGATAATGTAAGATTCATCATTGGACCCCTAGACTTCTCACTCAGGACCCCAAATGCATGCCTTTGAAGGCTTTGTCTTTATTTCTGACTGACTGATCAGGGATCCACTAGTGAGTCCAATCTCGATTTCTCTGTTTGTAAGAAGTTGGGTTAGAGTCCTGAGCAAACACAGGCTGCACTGGAACCTCTCTGTTTATAAGAGGCTAGTCTCATTAGCAAAGAGAAGCTCGGTTACAGTCCCAAGTTTTTCTGTTCATAAGTATAAAGGTACCATTATTTAAGAACAGCCTCCTTTTCCAACCCTTCCTGACTACACCCTCTGCCTAACTGGTCCACTTCCTTCTTTGTTGGCATGATTTTACTAAGGATAAAATGGAACTTAAATGGCCTCGTTGGAAAACTTAAGATCTCCCCAAATAGGCTCTCCCTCCCTTTGCTTCAGCCCCTCCTTCCTCCTTTTACCACCTCACTCTTCCCTTCCCCACCCTCATTCTTTCCATGTCTCCTTTCAACCCCCACTTCCTCCACCCCTCTGTCCACCCAGGCCAGACCATTTGTCTTCCTACTCCACTTCCTTGGCCACTTGACCTTTAGGTCTCCCGCTTCTACCATGGGCTCTCAAGGGGCTCAGAGAGCCCCAAAAGGAACTCCCGGAAGCTGAAAAGCAAAAGAGCTAATTGGAAATAGCCTGGACATTTTATTTACTCAAATGAGATTTTTGAGATATTCAGATAGCTGTTTGATGTCCCCTCAGTCTCTCACATAACATGCATTGCACAGATTACATACATTAGCAAAGGAAAATCTTAAAAGTCCCCTCCACAAATATTAACAAAGAAACATTAGTTCTCATATTGAATAGGTAACCTCACATTGTTCCATCTTCCAGAATACAATACGTATAAAAAAATAAAGTATTTATCTGACTTATGCTTGAATTTTATTGTAGTACTGACAGATCGAAGGCTTGTGGCAACCCTGAATTGAGCAAGTCTATAGACTGTGCCACTCATGAACTGATGGAGCACTTGGGTTGATTCCACATCTTTGCAATTGTGAGCTGTGCTGCAATAAACATTCGAGTGCATGTGTCTTTTTGATGAAAAGTCTTTTTTCTTCTTGGTAGATACTCAATAGTGGGATTGCTGGATTGAATGATAGTTCTACTGTTAGTTCTTTGAGGAATCTCCATACTGTTTTCCATAAGGGTTGTAGGAATTTGCAGACACTGCAGCAGTGTTTAAGCATTTCTTTCTCTCTGCATTCATGCCAGCATCTATTGCTTTTGGACTTTTTAATAAAAGCCACTTTAACTGGGGTAAAGTGGTATCTCATTGTGGTTTCTATTTGTATTTCCCTGATGATTAATGACATTGAGCATTTTATCATATATTTATTGGCCATTTGCCTTTCTTATTTTGAGAAGCTTCCATTCATGTCTTTTGCCTAGTTTTTAATAGGGCTGTTTATTTTCATTTCTTAATTTGTTTGAGTTCTTTGTAAATTCTGGATATTAGCCCTTTATTGGATGTATAGCTTGTAAATATTTTTCTCCCATTCTGTAGATTATCTAAGTTGATAAAGCAGCAGCAGGGTTTAAGAGTATTAACTCCAATTTTGAAAGCAGTTCTAAAATAGATAAAGTGCTGTCATGAGGCTATCCAATTTTCCCAGCAACATTTATTGAATAAGGCTTATTTTCCTCAGTGTGTATTGTTGCCTGCTTTGTAAAAGATCAGTTGATTGTAGGTAGATGGTTTTATATTTGGATTATCTGTTCTGTTCCATTGGTCTAGGTCTCTAATGATGTACTAATGCCATGATGTTTTGATTACTATAGCCTTATAGTTTAGTTTGAAGTCTGGTAGTGTGATGCCTCCAGATTTGTTCTTTTTGCTTAATATTAGTTTGGCTATTCAGGCTCTTTTATGGTTCTAAACAAAGCATAGAATTATTTTTTGTAGATCTGTAAAGTACAATGTTGGTAATTTGATGGGGATTGCACTGAACTTGTAAATCCTTTTGGATAGTATGGACATTTTAACAATGTTGACTCTACCTATCCATGAACATGATATTTTTTCCATTTGTTTGTATCCTCTATGATTTCTTTCCCAGAGTTTCATAGTACTCCTTGTAGAGATCTTTCATCTCCTTGGTTAAGTACATTCCTAAAGTATTTTATTTTATTTGTAGCTATTGTGAATGGTATTGAGTCTTTGATTTGACTCTCAGCTTGACTATTATTGGTATATAGAAATACTACTGATTTATGTACATTGACTTTGTATACTGATACTTTGCAGAATAAAATAAAACTCAGTGGAAATCAATCAGGGTGTAGGGGGGAGGAGGGAAAGAGCAAAAAACACACCTAATAGTTACAATGAACACTACTGGGTGATGGGCACACCTATAGCTGGGACTCAAACATTACAAAAGTGACCAAGGTAGCATAAAACATTTCTACCCCCTTAATATTTTGAAATAAAAAAGTGCTGTCAAATAGCATAGCCTGTTACAGAGAAATCTTTCATAAAAGAAAGAGTCAATCAATATGGCAAACTTCAGTGATGTCCTATTTTAAGAAATTGCCACAGCCACCCCAGCCTTCAGCAAGCACCACCCTGATCAGTCAGCAGCCACCAACACAGAGGCAGGACCCTCTACTAGCAAAAAAATTACAACTCACTGAAGGCTCAGATGATTATTAACATTTTTTAGCAACAAAGTATTGTTTAAGTTAGGTACATTGTTTTTTAAAACATAGTGCTATTTCACAATGAATAAACTACAGTATAGTATGAGCATAACTTTTATATGTACTTGGTAAGCGAAGAATTCATGTAACTTGTTTTGTTAGGATATTTGCTTTGTTGTGGTGGTCTGAACTGAACCCAAAATACCTCCAAGGTATGTCTGTACATGGTATTTTCTGCCTCTGGATGGTATTATCAAATTAATTTAGAAATCTCTTAAAGAGGTTCTAGTCCCATTGGCTTAGAAATAAATAAATGCTAATATAAAACTCCCAAAAATATAGAAACTAGTCCAAATGCTTTTCAAGTACACATGACTTGTATAAGTCTTGGTAAATAAGGTTAGTTTAATATCACTGGTTTAATAAAAGCAGGTACGTCTTCTGAGTTATCCGCATTAAATATAATATGAGCAAACATTCTTATTCTACTTGGATTTACTAGTGAAATAAGGTAATATTATTTCTATTTAATGTTAAAAATAAAAAATATTTATGTGTATCAAGCACAGCAATAAAATTTTAAAAACCATGTATTTAAATTTTTTTTTAGGATTTTTCTTTTGTGATGCTTGTCTAACATTCCTGTGCTGAAAAATACCTTACAGGGAATTAAGCGAGAAGATGGCTAGTTTTATTTTATGGTGTAATATGTCTGCCTAAAACAGTTTCCAAAATCTTGTTGGTAACTTGAAATTGGAGAGTCATGCTAAGTTAAGCTAAGTAATAGACATTTATTTATATCAAGATTATTTCTAAGATCAATTACTTAAACATTCATTGCTAAGCATATGTTTAAGTGTACATACTCATAGCTTCTTACTTTTATGTGGTATAGAGAGACAAAATATATTTGAGTCTGTTAATAAACATGTTCTTTATGCCACATAGAAAAATTGCACTATGAATAAAAATATGCTTATAAAATTATGAGATGGTATATTCATAAACTTTGCTAGTCTGTTACAGGAAATTATTATGTGACAATTTGCAGTTGTGTACTTCTTAGTTTTCTCTGTAAAAATTTTACTAATGATTACAAATTATAATTAACATGTTAATGTTAATGAAACTACTAAAAATAATGAGAAAACTATGAAAAGTATGCAAAGAAAGTAAGATGTGTTATTGATTAAAAAAAGACATATGAAGAATATGTTTCATTATTGTTAAGGGGAAAAGAGAGTAATTTTGTCCTAAAGTAAGATACTGGTTGTTCTGGACTACAAGAGATGAAAATACAGTACAAAAACTGAATGGGTATAGAAATTTGTAGAAAACCTGTGAAAAGAAATTTCATGTGTGATCAAAGCTGATAAGAGTAAATGGATTTATTTATAGATTTAAAAAATAAGCCCAATAATTTATTGATGGAAAACTAGAATTTGGTTTTCTCTCTGTCAAAATGATAACATGCTTTTGGATTATGTTGACCCGTTCTTAATAAGAGTTTGTAAAGCAGTTTTGTGTATATTTTTAGTAATCTGCCTCAAAAGCTAAGATTTCATGTTATATGAGAATAATTTTTCATGCTTTGTGTTAACTTTTATCAGGTTCTTAACTATGTAAAAGAACCAACGCTTCTCACTTTTAAAAGAGCTAAGATTTTTGGGTTTTAATTTGTGCCTTTGTGTTTTTTTTGTACAATTTTGCCTTCTCAAAATAAAATCCTAAATACAATCTTCTTGTTCTCAAACTGACCTTGAGATTTCTTAAAAGGCTTCTGGAAAATCTCAAAGGATTTTCTCTTTTACTTTGTAAAGAGAAGTGTTAAAATAATATGATTTATGTCATATGTTGAATTACACAGGAAGCATTGCCAAATAAGACAAGATACTTAACCTTTCTTCAGTTGTATTTGTACTGGTAAAATGCTGTTATTTCAGAAATTTTATGAAATTCCTAGAAATTTGTTCCCAGATAGTTTTTGTTTTATTCTAATTCTGGTCTGGAAAAGTTTGCAATCAGCTATAGAACAAAATGCTTCATTGTTGCCTAAATAACTTTGAGACCATACCACTGGACTACGTAAGCATTTCTAGAAGTCTAAGGGAGAAACTGACATGTTCATGAAACATCTAACCTAAGATCAAGCCGAACAAGAATTAATTACTTGGGACCGAAATAAGTGGCAAATAGCGATTATCGATTTTGTTTGGACCATTGCTGGTTCTTTTTTCCAGACCATTTGTTCTATTTTCCAGAAATAATGAAACACTTTCCTTTTTTCCATATCTATACTTGTGACAATTTAGTAGATTATGCGTTCATAAATAGAAATAAAACGTTTGTCTTTCCCCTTGCCTGATTCCTCCAGAATTCAGAAATTATTATTGATTATTGATTATTATTATTGATTATTGAAATTATTGATTATTCTCATTTTCATAGTAATATAATTATTTGCTTTAGTTCAATAAGAATCTGTCTTCTTTACAACAGAATACAATTGGAAACATTGGTTATATTACCAAGGCTCTGACTGAAATGTCATATTTGACCATGATGCATAGAATCAGATATGACCAGTTTTAAGGAACCGAGGTTTTCTTTATGGAGCCAATGCTTACAAAGCTCTCTTGGAAAAACGGACCTGGTACCTGGCTTATAGGGTTTCCAGGCTTACAGATGAGAAAGGAAGGTCACTTCTTGGCAAGCCCAGGACATTTAGAAGATCTTGGGGGACCTCAAAAAGAGAAATATACCCAAATCTATAAATACTTGTATTAGTTATGGTTTTCCAGAGATACAGAACCAATTGTGTGTGTATGTGTGTGTGTATATGTATATACACACATATACAAATGGGAATTGGTTCATGTGATTATGGGGGCCCAAAAGTCCCAATATCTGCTGTCTGCAAGCTGAAGAACCAGGAAAGCAGGTGGTATAATTGTTCCCGGAGTCTGCCTGCCTGAAAACCAGGGGAACACCCAAGATTCATGAGCTATCAAACTTATTGTGAGCCTTTGAATAAGATACTTAATCTCCATGGACACTAGTTTACTTGTATACAAAATGAAAATTTACTCTGAGGAAATGAGAAGCTTTTTTAAAGAGTTTAGAGATTTAAACTGCAGAAAATTTAATACTTAACACAAAACGCCATCTACCATCATGATTTTAAAAGAAAAAAAACCCCTTCAATTATGCACATACTTATGGTTGAAAAAATATCATCTAAGTACATACAATACATATTTTTCTCATGCTTATCATAATTCTATTCCCACTCATTTGAATGCAATTTACCATCGTTATAACGTTCTGGGGGGAGCCTATAGAGATTGTGTTGTAATGTCAAATTGCTATATGAAAACAATTTTGATAAGCCCATGGACACAACATTATAATGATAAATTATAATGACAAAATGGTTTCATGTTTCCATGGAGACTAAATTACAATGTCAAATTGATGGCAAAATGAGGTCAATACAAATCTACACAGACCAGATTGTGATGTTAAAACAATGCAAAGCAATATCACCACAAGTCTGGGGAGGCTATGCTATGATGTCAAGATGATGGGAATGCAATATCTAGGATGATGTCAAAACAGTAACAGAAAAGATGTCAGTGGAAATCTCAGCAGTATCCTTCATGATGACGGTACAATAGGATACTATTATTAATGGAAATTTCACCAGTGCTAAAATAAAGCTATTAAAACTGAGAAAATAATGTCTGTACATTTATGTATTATAATTTTAAATATTGCTTCATTTTAAGTTCTTAGAAACGAAGTCCTTAGTCATGGAGGTGGAAAACTAAGCTATATTACTCAGTGGTGGAAGTTATTTATTGAAGAATCTGTTTAGATGTAAATTACTTTCCTCATTTACAATAGAACTGTGAAAGGACCCACAGGGAGACAGTCTGATTAATTCAGTCCCCTCTAGAAGGCTTCACTGGCAGACTTTTCTGTTGAAATGTCTTTGGGGCAATCCCCCCCCCACCTTAGGGTGGTTGTCACACCTTTTAATTCTTCTTTCCTAAAGATGTTAAAATATTTACAGTTACAATTTTGTATTTTATAAATTATAAACCAAGTAGTTTAACACTTCCTTAAACCTGCCATTGTCAAGAATAGTATGAAGCACAATGTTATCTTCACTGGTACAGATTATTCCCATTTGTTCTTAAATAATAAATTATATTGATGCAATTTATCTTGAATAAGTGCAATAAATATTTTAACCTAATGTTAATGCCAATCAGTTGGGATGTTAAATGCAAATGGAATAGAATACATTCATTATGGTTTCTCAAACCAAATCTCTTTTTTTCTAATTCCCTCGGATGGTGACTCTGACGTCTTGCAGAAACAAAAGAGACAATATGCTACTGAGACATAAGCACATTCTGGTTACTTAAAAAATAATACTTTCATCAAGTTAGGAAAAAAGAATGATATCTCGCTATACCGTTTGATTTTGTGTTTTTCATCCAAGTGTGAGCCATTCTGAGTTTGTGGTTTTATCATTTTACGTGGTGATTAAGGCCATGCCTCAGTATGTAAACTCATTTAACCATATTGACTGCATTAACTGGATGATTCAGTTACCTTTAACAAACATATTTTAGTCGAATATTATGTGCTGGATAGTATGCTAGGTAAATTCAATCAAATGGTTTTAGGGATTTGTTTTACAAGATTTACCAATCGGTTTTAAATGCTCAAGTCAAATGGATTCATCTGCTTGTGAGAACAGAAATCTCAATTCTTTAGATTTTAGCTTCTTTTTCTTTTATTCTGTTTTCTGTTTCTTTTTAAGGTGAAGGTGGATAAAATAGTAAAAAGGAAGAGTTCCTTGAGAGTCCGTGTTCAAATAGTTAATGTGGAATAGGACCAGCTCAACACAGATCTTACTTCAAGAAATAGCACATATGTTTCATTCTTGAGGGTATGCAGAGCCAGGGGCCAAATATGCCAAGACTAGTGTATTTATCCAACTGAAACCAGTTCAAATTAAACACATGAAGAGGAAAAGTAGTGGTAAGAAGAGTGAGGAGGAAGAAGAAGAGGAGGAAAGAAAGGAAAAGAAGAAGTTGGTGGCCTTCTTGATGTAGAGGCTACAGACCTTCATCGGGATCCCAGCGCTGCCACTGGGTGAAGTTCAGCAAGTCATTTATTTGCCTGAACTCAATTTTCATCATAAAAAGACACTGGATACATAAATAGGAAACCATATTTACCAGGTTGGGTTAATAAGAACAGAACCTATCTTCCTGAAACTGTTTTTTTTTTTAGAGTCTCAGAGGAACATACAGGAATTATTTGACTTTGTGGCACCTAAAGACATATTATTGGCCTCATAAAAACCTGACAAGGTACAATGGCAGCAGACTATACTCCTTATGAAGCTCTATGCAAAAAATCAAATTTTCACAAAGATTTGTCATGTCAATATGACCACTTTTTCTTCGTTCCAAAAAGTAAATGGAGTCTCCTTTATGACCTTTAGACATTTCTTTATCAACAATTCAACTAACTTATTAAAAAATCACGGTCTACAACCATTTCAGACTTTCTAGAGGAATTTTTTTGTAAGGTCAAATATTACCCAAATTTTTACAAAGCAAAGAACTGTTCTATTCTACAGATAGAAAAAAAATAGATGCTATACGAAGCAGAGGTACCGGAAAACACAGTGACGGAAATGAAGTAGCACACAATATGTTAGCAGTGCAGAGGAAATCAGTGCAGAGGAAGCTGCATCGATTCACTCTTACTTTTCCTTTTTTTCTCCTATCCCTTACCATATATTTTTTTGACTGTATCCACTATTACATTTTATCTCTACACATGATTTCTTATAGTATCTTGTGCAATAGAAAGGTCTGGCCCTTGTTCCCAGCTCCTGAAAGCTAACCTTCTAGTCCATAGAATGTCTTGCTTCGTGAGTGCCTGCTTCCTGGGGGGCCTTGAGCTATGTCAGTCTATGCTAACACTGTATTTGTGCTTGGAATCTTGGGTCACATGGTAGCAGCTTGACCTCTGGAGGAGCTGTAGACTAAGCTCAGCCATGCCTGCATGACCAACCCCCAATAAAATCTCTGTATACTAAAACCAGTGAGCTTCCCTGGTTGGCAATATTCCATGTGCACTATTGCACATTGTTGCTTGGAGAAGTAAGTAAGGAGTCTCTCTCTTTGTTAAAAACCTGTGTGTGATTTTTCAGGCCTGAACATAGACAATTACAAAGTTTTTGCCAGACAGGCCTCATGGGGAAAAGCTGCTCTCCCTACACCAAACTTGGTGCACAGCACTGCAGTTTCTAACGGGAGTTGCAATCAAAGACCTGGGTCCCCATGGGCAGTTATGCTCTTTCACGTGTATACATTCCAAGCCTGAGCACCTTCATTGCTGCGTCTCTTTATCTGAGGACTTGAGCGAAGTTCCTCTTCAGGTGCCTCCACCGAGGCCTCCTTATGGAGGGAGGAAGGCTTTTTATGCAATTTTCTCCACTCTGACTCAGTCCCCAGGTCTTGTCTACTCCTAGCCTTCCTCTTCCCCACCTCGGACCTCAGGGTTCATAAAACTGTTGGAGCCTTTTGTTGGAGGCTCCCTCGACAGTGAGACATCTGCAATGATCTACCGGACTCTCCACTGGGGTGCCTTCCATGGGAAAAATAGAACAGGGGTAGTCAGTGCTTTTTCAGGTTTTAGCCTTTTGCTTATACCATCACAGTAAATAAATTAAAGGCTTAGTAATTAAAGGCTCTTTCATTTTTGGCTTTCTGCTTTAGTTGGCCACTCTGACACCTAACAGTTTAGGTGCCTCTCCCAGCTCAGTGGAGCTCCTGCTGGTGTTGTCCATGTGACTTTGCTGGGAGAGGACAACTGGAAGTCCGGTCCCTCCTGGAACATGTCTTGCGTACCTTTTCCTGTTACGTATTTTAATATGTATCCATTCACTGTAATAAACTATCCCAGGAGTATAAGAGCTTTGCTGAATTCTGTGGGTCCTACTAGTGAATTATTGAACTTGAGGATGAATTTAGTGACCTCCAGAACTTGCATGTGTTTAAAATTATATGATTAAGGAAACACATTAAGAACACTGCTCTTAATACATATCTATATTTTCCTTACTCAAGGAAATCAGAAAAAACCCCAGAAATTTGTTAGTTTTATGTATTAACATCATAGCATTTGCGTGTATTTCTACTTCCATAAAAAGAACCAAGAACCTCTTGATAGGTGGCTTCCATTTTTACAATCAAAGGATCAAACAGGGTAGGGATATTGAACTGTAGTGAAGATGAAATGTAAAAATGAAATAGTAAAATTATGCCATATTTATTTTAAAATGGATTTTTTAAATAAAATTGATTTCTGTAACTATCAAGATTTCCTGCAACATTAAAAATTCAAAGTTGGTATTCCAGAGCTGAAAGAGTTATAATAGTCAGCTAATTAAATGTACAAAGTTTTATATGAAGCTCAGAGAATTTATATGACCAAGACAATATATTAAGTTAGTGGCAGAGAGGAATAGTTGCACTCAGTTCTTCTGATGTCTCATGAGGGATTGTAATGACATTAGTCAGTCTGTAGGTTCAGTTGCTGGATTGATCCATCCAATATAAAGCCTTCCTTCAGCCTTTTACTTAATGGTTTTAATATCATGACCCAGATTCAATATTTTATTCAGGGTTACAAATTGATGACATTCTAATTCTATGTTTGTTTATTAGCTGGCATGCTCATGTAAAGAGAAATTTCCCTTCATCAACTGTTTAGTTATCCAAAGGTACTAGTCATCTGGGCCAGGTAGGATACATTACAGATTTTGTCCCCTCACCAGGATTCAGAATAGTTGCTAGATTAACAACCTCCAAAGGTGAAACAGAGTATGGTGATGTTTTTATTGTCATTTTGATATATTTTAACCCATTTTAGCTACTGTGTATGAACAGTATATCCTGAAAATCATATCATAGCAGTATATAAAGATATTCCTCAATCCTCTTTTATGTCTACATAATACTCTTTTTCATTTTAGATATACTATAGTTTATTTGCACAACTTCCTGCTGATGGACCTTTGAGTTATTTCCAATCTCTAGCTATTATAGATTTAATAAATACTCATTAGTACTTTTTAAAAATTATATCATTCACTTCTCTTAGAATGATTTCTCTTTCAAGAGGACATTTGATGCTTTATATGAATGCATTTTTGCTTAACCCGAGTTTCCTATTACACTTACAATGTTTTTTACAATTTCAGTTTATATAATCTTTTAAAAATATAAATCATAGGACAAGAAATTTTGTAAAGAAAATGCTATGCCTAAGACCATCTGTGATATATCCAAAAGTTGATTCATTCTGACAACAAATTATTTTGGATGATTAATATGCTGAGAATTCAACTGAAAATAAATCAGGTACTCTTAATATGTGGTTTTAAATAATTTATATCTTTGTAGCAATCAACATAGGAAAAAGTTGTTTGATAAGTTATTTGTAGTTGGAGTAATATGTGATTGTAAAGTTAGCAAGTCACCACCCCATGTATTTTTGCATTTTTACAGCCATATTTTATTTATAGTTGACATTACAAACACATATATAGGAAGTAGAAGAAAGCTAAAATTATGGTTAGATATTCATCCTTATGAGATCATGGTAGTCTGAATGTTAAGGGAGTAATTTCAAATGATAAATTTAATTTTAAAATAAATTTTATATTCCTGCTTGTCTATAGTTTAGTATTGCACAGAATCACTATTTTCTATCTTTCTTTTAGTAATTTTTTACCTGTAATATATTATGAGTTTTGTCTAACTCCTCTTTTTAAATTTTACTTCTCTTAAACATGAAACTAAATTGCATTTGTTATGAAACCCTGATGCACAAATTTCACTTAAAAAGTGAAAAATCTTAGGAGCTTTCTTTCATAGAACATGCTAAAGAAAACATTATACAAATGAAAATACAAGAGAAACATTCATGGAAAAAAACCTATGTTCATTAAATTTTTTTTAACATTTCTTTTTCCTTTTTTCTCATAAGTAACAAAAGCTAAATGTAAATTGGCTCAAAGGGAAAAGAAGATGAGAAGGATGAAAGAAATTAATTGACTTGTGATGGAATAGTTGAAGGGTAGACCTAGTTTCAAGTCAGGATCAAATAACTCAGGACTGGGATTTCCTCCCCTCTGTTGGGTCTGCTTCCTCCATATTAACTCCATTCTCAAAAAGGCTCGTTCACCAGTGATCTCAGACAGGCTGCCAGAGGCTCCTAGGGCTGTATCAAAGAGCAACAGTTTTTGTCTAAAGATTTCCAGAATATATCCTGGTATTAATTTCAATTAGATTTACTATGAAGCAATTGCTATGGTCAAGTGAATTCAATGCACTGATTTTCTTTTGCCTGAGAGCTTCACTTGATAACATAGGTGAATGAAGGAGCAGAAGTTCCTAAAACAAAATTCGGCTTTTTGCTTGCAAGACAGTGGATGGATGGAAGAAAACAATCAATGAATGTCTCAAGAGGTTCTAATAATTGCCAGTGTATTTTAAGGAACTTTCCTAATAAGTCAAACCAATTTTTTTAAAAACAGTTTTGTGTACGACTACATCTTCATTGCTTAGTTTTCTTAGTCTTTAGAACATATATAGACTACTATATTTTGTTTATTGATTTATTTATGAGATGAACAGGAATTAACACAAAAATAATGTTGACCATTGCTTTATTGCTTTGCAAGCTTCTACTTTCCTCCCACTTTCTCTTCTCCCCTTTCTTCCTCTTTCCTCCTTCTCCCTTTCCCATTTGCTTTTCTTATTCTTTATTTCACTTCATTTTCTACTCTTTTCCTCCATCTCTTCCACTCTTCTTTAATCACTTTTTTTATCTTTCATCTTCTTTTTACTTATTTCTCCCTCCTTCCTTGCTTGTTTCCTTGGCTGTGTCTTTTTCTTATTCTTTAATCTGCTTCAAGACTCTGATCCTTTATCACTGAAATCTCTTTCTCATCTTTCTAAACCAAAGGGGATAGCCAGTATGGCTTAAGTAAGTTCTTAGTGGATAAATATCTCTTTGTGTAAAGAAAATGATTGATGGACAAAAGAAACTCCCCAAGTGCAAAGGTCCTAATTCAGCTGAAGCTCCCAATCCAAATCTTACACCAGCAGTCAAATTTTGCAAACAAATACCACAAGGCTATGCAATGCCAAATACTGAAAGAGCATCATTCTGGACCCTACAGAAGCTGATGAACTGCCACCATGTGTGAGAATTTCTTCTCTCCATTCGTATGAAGACAGAGTAGCATGAAGACACTTTGCATTGAGGGGAAGAGGGGAAAATTAGAAAGACTGGGCTCCCCAGAGAACATTATTTTCAACTATCCTAGAAAGGGAATAAAGCTTTGAAAAAGACTGGATGTTTTAACTGAAAGGAGATTGTTTAATCCAGCAGATACTGGAATATTAATAGCTGGCCTGTCTCAAAATTTTCCTTTGAAGAAGATCCAGTAGTTTTATAATGTAAAGTAATCACATTTTTCTAGATGTGAGTATGAAAAATAACTTTGATGTTTGTTTATCCAAATTTCCCCCAGAAAGAAGTTTAATTTGGGAGGAGGGGGCTTTAGAGGAAATGATAGAAAATAAAAATAAAAATAAAGAAATCATGTCAGGCATGTGTAATTAAGAAAGTTACCACCCCAGGCAAGTGGAACCTTCTGAGGAAAGTACTTATCAGGACTGAGTAGCAAAGGGATGGAAGACGGAAGCATCTATCCACCCCTGACTGCCATCCCACCTTGATCAACCCTCAAACTTCCAGATTTGCACAGGCATGGTTGAGCACTGGATGTCTCCAGGCATTCCATAGTACAGCATTCGAGAGGCTCCAGAGCAGCAAATGAGAAATTCAACATGCAATTGAGGCAAGGTGTGGCCAGGTTATACGTATATGAATCTGGTAGCTACAAAATGGCTGAAGTGAAAAGTGGACTGACAGGATACAGGAAGAAGCACAAGAGGTGTCCAGAACCCAGCAACGCAGCCTCACTGTATCTGTAATTTCCCTAACAGAGTCCCTAGAGCAGAGTAAGTGCTTAATAAGCAAGAGCTATGTTTATTACCATACACAGTTCCTGTGAATCATACTCATATATTAGATAACATAGTGCCAGGCACAACAGGAAGTAGTATCCAAGGAAATGATTTTAGATGAATGAATAAATACAAATAAGTGAGATATAAATCACTGTTTTCAATAAGCTCATAGAAAAAGAATCATAATTGTGCCATTGGTATAATCATAACAATTTTCATTTATTCTTTTGTACTCTATGCTGCACCTTGTTCCAAAGACAATTTTTCACTGGATGATGAAACTATATACAGTATATAGGAGCAGTACTAAGAAGGGGAGGAGAGATATGATCAGGAAATGTTTCCTGGGTGAGGAACTGTATCACTAAGATTTTGCTATGGAGCCCACACATAAGAAGACATGTCTTATAAAAAGGCAGAATCTAAGGTGCAAATATACTTACATAATTACTACGCAGTTTAATGTAGTGGTTACACATGCAGATTCTGGAGTCAGGCTGCCTAGGTTAGGTTCTATACCTGAAACTTAATACATTTGTACCTGTTAGCAAGTTACTAATCTCTCTATGCCTTACTTTCTTCCTTGGAAAAAGTATATTTAATATAGTAGCACTTGTTGTGGAAATTAAATAGTTCCATTTTGATAAAACACTTAAAATAATGCCTGACACACACACACAGAATATGCTACATAAGCATTTGCTATTTTTTTTAAAAAAAATCATTACTTTGATATTCCTTGCTAACTAAGAAAGCTCATATAAGTAAAGAATTAATATTTACACTTCAGATGTGAGAACAAGAAATATAAGATGATAGAGAAAGACAGAAAGGAACTCAGAAATGCAAACATTTAACAGCCATTGAAAGAAATTTTCAAAAAATGGTCAAGTAGAAGAAAGTGATGTGAAGGAGATCAAGAATTAAAGTTGGATCATACCAAAGGTATGTGGTTATTCTAATAATATATGACAATAAAAACATGAAAAATATGTTATCCTAAACCACCTACAGGAAACAGTAAGGATTAGCAATTCATGTAGGAAGGAAGAAATGTGTTTTAAAACAAAACAAAATAAAACAACAAACAAACAAAAATCTTAGTTACAAAATATATATGGTGCTTGATATCTTTCTACTAATAGGCATAAAATGTATTGGTTTATAATTAGTTAACAGCAATAGCTATAACTAATTGACCCCAACATTTCTATGACAACACATCAGCACAATAGAAGTTTAATTTTCTCGAATAACTGTCCAATATAAGTGTCACTCTTTTGGGGTAGGGATGTGAGGGTGTATGTACTCTGTTCCACATAGTCATACTTGGATCAGGCTATTTGAGGCTCTACCATTTCAACATCTGAGTTTCCAATTTTACATGAATGATGCCAGCCAGCAGGTAGGGAAAGAAAGAGAATAGGAAAGATATAACTTTCATGTTAGCCGCCATGGGCCAGAAGTGACATATATTAATATCATTCCATTCATATTTTATTGACAAAATCTGGTTACACAGCCTTATCTAAATCCAACAGAGCTGAGAATTGTAGTCCTTGGATAAGGAGTTATCCTTCTGTCACAATGCTATTTTATGGAAGGAAGTGCCTGAATTTTGGTGGCCAGTTAGCCATCTCTGCCACATAAAGTATACTCTCTGTAGTCTGAGTGTAGAATATGATATCTGTGGGAGCATGTGTGAAATCATTTTACTTACTTGGCTTAAGTAGAAAAGATTTTTTTTATCTGTTTCTCCAGGTGAAGAACAGAAGTTTGAGTCATAAAACAAAACAACAAATAAACAAACAACAGCATCAGAATGATAAAACAGAATGTTGGAAGTAAGATAAGTAAGACCATATTTTGATTTTTGAACATTAGTTTATATTAATAATAACAATATGGATCAAAACATGAATAGGAGTTAAATATACCAATTGCATTCAGTGAAGAATTATGTTTGGCAGTGGTTTTGAGGTATTTAAATTTGATCCTATAATATTTTTGAAGGTATAATTTATATTCCACAAAATAGACACATTGTAAATGTACAGTTGGATGATTTTTAGTAAATGAGTGTGTAGGTTATATACAACACCTACATAATCTAGTTTTAGACCACTTCTATCACTACAGAAAAATGTCAACCCTCACCAGCACCTCAGGCTACCACAAATCTGCTTTCTGTATCTATAATTTTACTTCTAAAAATTTCATAAAAATCAAATTATATAATGTATAATCATTTGCATCTTGCTTCTTTCCCTGAGCATAATGTTTTAAAGTGCATCCATGTTGTTGCAAATATAAATAGTACTTTTCTTTTTATTGTTGGTGGTATTACATTTAATGGGTATAATGCATTTTATTTCTCTATCCACTAATTAATGCACATTTGAACTGTTTCATGTTTTTGGCTATTATAAAGAATGCACTTTCACACACAAGTCTTTTGTGGACATATGTTTTTATTTCTTTTGTGGTAGATAGATAGAAATGGAATTGCTGGCTCATAGGGAAAATATATGGTTAAGATTTTAAGAAACTATAAAGCTGTTTTCCAAAATGGCTATTATATTTTACACTCCTACCACAAATATATAAAAAAATTCATTTTCCCACATCCTTGCCAAAACTTGGTATTTTCAATATTTAAGATTAAAGCTATTCTGATGAGTCTGTAGTGATATCTAATTGTGGTTTCAATTTGTATTTCCCTAATAATTATATTGTATACATTTTCATGTGCTTATTAATAATTTATAAATCTTCTTTGGTGCAATCTCTATTCAAGTCATTTTCTCTTAGGGTTTTTTTTTGTCTCTTGAAGTTATAAGATTGATTTATATCTTCTGAATAGAAGACTTTTGTCAGATATGTGTTTTGCAAGTATGGTATTCCTGCTTGTGACCTACTTATTTTTTTTTCACTTTTATCAATGGAGAATATTGATTAGCAAAAGTTTTTAATTTTTATGATGTTCAATATATCAATATTTTTCCTCTGAGAATTGCACTTGTGGTGTAATATCTATGAAATTTTTGCCTAACCCAAAGATACAAAAAAATTTCTCATATTCTTAGAAGTTTTATTTGAGCTCTTATGTTTAAGTCAATAATACATTGATAAAATTATAAAATTTTTGAAAGAGTCTAAACAATTCTCTAAAGTAAAGAAATATGTTTATTCATAGAAAGAGTTAATTTCATAAAGTTACTTTTCCCAGTTTCTTTATACATAGTCTAATTTCAACTTAAAAAGTATTAATGTTTTTATAATCAACCTGAAAAGCTAATGCTAGCTTGATAAGGAAAAACAAAATTCTAAAAAAGTACTTTTAAAAATGTGTGAGAAACTAGGATCTCAAAATATCAAACTTTATTTTGGTGCTATAATAATTATGATAGTATAGTATTAGCCAGTAACAAAAAATTCACCAGTGAGATAAAATAGAAACCCAGAACCAGAAAACTTAATATCTAATAGAAATTGTATTGCAGGTTAATGAGAGAGTGAAGGATTTTTCAATAAATAGTACAAAGCAACTAGTTAGCCATATGAAAAAGAAGAAATAGAATACCTACCTCTCATTGTATATACATGACCCAACGGAGTCAAATAGTTCATGAAAAAAGCAATACCTCAAAAATTTTGGGAGAAAATGTAGAATATCATTATACCCTCAAGATTAAACATGGTTTTAAAAAACAAATCTCAAAAATTCCTAAAAACACATAAAATAATGATATATAGAGTATCCCAATACTAAGAAACTTCTGTCATTTAAAAGACACCATAAAGAATGTGAAAATATCATCTTGAACAGTCCTGAGAAGATGTATAAATACAACTACCAAAAGATTAGTACTGAGAATATATAAAGAAATACTGCCTATCATCATAAAAAGACACGCACAATACAGTGAGAAAACAGGGAAAGGATAATAGATGTATTTCCAGAAAAATAAACAAAGTGAATCAGCATGTGAGCCACTCAACACCCTTAATAGTAATAATAATAAAAACAAATGAGCACAACAATAAACAGTATTTCGCATTCAGTTTTGCACAACATAAAAAGTTTAACAATATCACAATGAGGGTGTGGGAAAGAATGAACTTTTATACATTGAGGTAAAGGTATACAAATTACTACCAGCCTTAGGGAAAAAAAAATGTTTTACCTTGTAAAATAGAATATATATGTTACCTAAAATCCATAATTTCTATGCCTCGGAATATAACCTAAAGAAATTATTTCACATGTGCAAACAGATACACGATTTTTCCCTGAATATCATCTCTCTCAAAGGCAGAGAAAGTAACATCACATCAGTTTTATCATATTCTATTGTTAGAAGTGAGACACAAGGTCCAGCCTACGGTCAAGTGAGGAGAATGGCCAGTGGGTGTGGATATTAGGAGGCAGTGACCTTTCGATTTTTTTTGAGAGCTTTCATTTATTTTTATTTTTAAATATTATGGGTTCGTAATAGTTGTATATCTTTATAGGCTGCATGAGATGCTTTGATAGAGGAATACAAAGTGAATTAATCAAATCAGGTAATTGGGGTGTCCATCACCTCTGGTATTTAACATTTCTTTGTGTTAGGACATTCCAATTCCACTCTTTTAGTTATTTATACAAAAAGTATATCCTAACTTATTGTTGATTATAGTCACTTTGTTGTTCTATCAAATATTGTTCATTTTGTCTAACTATATTTTTTCACCCAGTAACCACCCCCACTTTATTCCTCCCTTCTTGCTACCCTTCCCAGTCTCTAGTAACTGTCATTCTACTCTCTGTCTCCATGAGATCAATTGTTTTTAATATTTGGCTCCCACATGTGAGTGAGAACATATGAGATTTGTCTTTCTGTGCTTGGCTTATTTCACTTAGTATAATGTTCTCCAGTTCTATCCATGTTTATGTAAACAGCAGGATTTTAATCTTTTTGTGGCTATATAACATTCCATTGTGTACATGTACCACAATTTCTTTATCCATTCACTCATAAATGGATATGTAGGTTGATTCCACATCTTGGCTATTGAGAATAGTGCTACAATAAACATGAGAGTATGGACTCTTTTTGATATACTGATTTGCCCTCCTTTGGATATAAACCCAGCAGTGGGATTCCTGGGTCATATGGTAGTTCTATTTTCAGTTTTTTAAGGACTCTCTATACTGTTCTCCATAGTGGTTACACTAATTTACATTCCAACCGACAGTGCACGAGGGTTCCCCTTTCTCTACATGCTCGCCGGCATTAGTTATTACCTGTCTTTTTGATAAAAACCATTTTAACTGGGGTAAGGTGATATGTCATTGTAGCTTTGATTTTCATTTTTCTGATGACTAATGATGCTGAGCATTTTTTCATATACCTGTCAGCCATTTGCATGTCTTCTTTTGAGAAATATCTATTTAGCCACTTTAGATGATGCTTATCACAATAAATTTTTTAAATCTATACTGTTTTATATCTATAATCCCTTGACTTTTACTTTTATAATCCATTGACATTTAGTTCTATAACCATTGACTTTTGAGTGTGCAGAAAGTGATGGGTCAAATTTCATTCTTTTTTCTATGGATATCCAATGATCTTAACTGCCATTTGTTACAAGACCTTCTTGTCTTTACTTCTCTGCAGTGGCATCTTTACAATGAACCAAATGTCTACATATGCTTGAGTCCACTTCTGGATTCTCTGTTTCATTTATCTATCTCCCTGACAATACTACATTGTTAGCATCCTGATTAGTGAAGTTTTATAATTAGTGTTATAATTTAGTAGTTTAAATTTTCCATTGTTGTTTCTCTTGAAGAATGCCTTGATCATTCTTGACATTTTCCAGTTACTTTAAAGTTTTTAAGTCTGTTTTTCAGTTTTCATTAAATGGGATTGTGTTTCATCTTTTCATAAGGTAGGAATAAAATTGATGTCTTTGCAGTATTGAATCTTTCAACTCGTGAATATGGCATACACTTCCATTTATTTAGGCTTTGTTTAATTTCTTACAATAATTTTTAAGGTAGAAATTGCACATGTATTTCATCAGATTTACATGTAGAAACTGAATGCATTTTCCAGCTATTGTAAATTATTTCTGTGGTAGGCAGAATTCTAAAGATGCCACCCCACCCTCAGAATCCCACTTATTATTCAAACACTAATCTCGTTACTAATGTAAAGGAAACTTGATGATATAACTAAGGTTATAGACTTTAAAATAGGTGAATTATCCTAGATTATCCAGATGTGCACAATCTATTAACATACTTCCTTTAAAAATGGAAATTTCTCTAGCAGAAGTCAGAGAGATGTGGTATAGAAGAAAGTAGAGATGAGGCAGAAGAGAATGTCAAAAAGATTTGAAATGTGGGAAGAACTTGCACCACCGTTTATTAGCTTTGAAGATGGAGGAGGGAGATCATGAACCAAGAAATATGAATGGCCTTTAGAACTCGAAAGCCAGCAAGGAAAAAGGGACTTTAGTTCTATAATTGCATAAAACTGAATTTTGTCAACAGTCTGAATGAGTTTAGAATTGAGTTCATTGCTAAAGACCAGAAAGTAAGACAGACCTAAAAAAAAAACTTGGTTTTGACCTTGTGAAACCTAGAGAGTAGACCAGATGTCCACTCTGTTCTGGTTTTTGACCTACAGAACCGTGATCTAATGTATGGTTTTGTTATGAGCTGCTAAATTTGTGATAATTTTTTATGGCTACAATAGATGTCTAATATATCTTCTTTTAAATTTTATTTTCTAATTGTTGATGGCATGGGTTTTTATATATTGACCTTATATGCAGTGAACTTGCTATATTTATCTATTAAGTTAATTGGGCTTTTTAGGAACACAATTATTATTTTTAAAAAATGACAAGTTTATTTACTTTTCTTCTAAATGTCTTTTTTAAAATTTCTCCCTTATTGTACTGTATAAAACTTTTACTATAATGTTGAGTAGACATGATAAAAAGGGACATTTTTATTTTTTCCAAATCCCAATAAAAATTCTCAGTATTTCACTATTAAATATGTAGTGCTTCATGTAAGTTTCTTTTTTTTAAGAAGACTAGGAAAATTATTATTTTTCTATTAATTCTTGCATAATTGATGTTGAATATTAGAAAGTATTTTTCTGCATGTTTTAGATGTCCTTAATTTTTCTTTTTGTTTTTTTCCAATATGTCCAATCAAATAATTGATTTTAAAGTACTAAATGAGACTTCCATGCTCAAATAAATAATAAATTATTTATTAATCTTTATTTATATATTATTGGATTTTTTTTTATTGTTTCTATGACTATGAGTGATAATGCCCTACAATTTCCTTTCTTGTTCTGTCTTTTTCAGATTTGGGTGTCAAAGTCATGATGGTTTCATAAAATTAGTTGGAGATTGTTCTCTTTTTCTAGTCTTAAAGAGTTTGTGTCAAATTGATATAATTTCCTTTGGTAGAATTTGGTTTAGTTAGTGATATCATCTTTGACCAAAGTTTTCTTTGTTGATTTAAAAAAGAATTAAAATTATTCAAGTTAATTTAATTGTTAATATGGCCTTTTGTAAAGGGAGGAGGACCTGTAGTAATGTTTATTTTTTAACTTTTGATACCGAGAGTTGATTTCATTTAGGTGTGTGTGTGGTTTAATATATTTTCCTAGGTTTATGAATTTAACTTTTATTCCTTTTATTATAGATTTAGTTTCTATTTCATTAATGTCACCTGATTTTTATTTTTATTTTTCTGGTTTTTTTTATCTTAATACGCTATTCTTTTACTAATTTCTTGTAGTAGATGCCCAGATCATTAGTATTTAGTCTTTATAATCTCTCAATATATGCATTTCAGATTACAATGGTCCCTCTAAACAGTTTATGTGCATCCCACAAGTTTCAATACAGATTATTATTATTATTGTTATTATTCAATTCAAAATATTTTCTATGTCCAGTAGTGATTGATTTTCTTTGACCTCTGCACAATTTAGAAGTATATTGCTGAATTTCCAAATTTATTGGGTTTTTCCATCTTTTAGCCACAGTTTTTTTGTTGCTTTTGGAATTGGCAATTGCCATAATGAAAAAAGTAGTCCCAAATGCTAAGCTTGTCTCTTTGTGCCTCCCACAACTTTTAGATCTGGTTCTGCAAATTCTCATGCTAGGTGTTGTAGGTAATTCTTGTAATTTTGGATAATTCTCTGATGTTTTCAACTTGTTTAAGTCATTATTATTATTACTACTACTATGCTATTTTGTCCAAAACTGGTTAGTCATTACCAGAAGTGGATTAAAAAAAAAAAAAGCTTTCATTGAACTCAAGGACAGAATATCTAGTTGAAACTGGCTCAGATTCTTGCCTTTTCTTGACTGTGTACTGATAAAATTCTTCCTCCCCCTCTCTGACTTCATAGTTCAGTTGAGGGAATTTTTTTCACTCCACAAAATTGTTCTCTTTTAACTCACGTAAGAACTAAAAATAGGTCATATTGAGTTTAAAAGGAGAAAGTACAGAAACTCCAGTCCTTCTTATCATAATTCAGCTCAACATTTCCCACCTGCACCATACTGTCTTCTTGCCGAATATCATGACTTTGCTAAGCTCTGTGTTTTCAAGGAGTCACAGATAACATTGTCTACTAACTTTTTAAGTAACAGCTTTTGTAAATAGTCAGAAGAGCTGAAATAAGTCTTTGATTCAGGGACTCTTTATAGCTTATCTTCTACTGGGAGTCACAGATTAAAATAGCAACATCATCTCTCCTTACAGGCTTTCAACTTGGTTAATTTTTTTTTTCCTTTTTGCTTATAGTTTCATTGTTCTAAAGTAAATACAATAGTGTTTATGCATCTGAGCTATTGTATATGGTAGTTGTATAGTGTAAATCTGTGCAGTCATACATGGCTTCAGAAGGCTTTTTTTCAGGTATATATGTAGGTGACAAAAACATATAAGCAAGGAAATGTTTAACATATGTTTGAAGATGATGGTTGCACTTAGCAGATAAGGAGAAATGTGATTGAGAAAGGCCTCACAGTGGGTTTCAAAATCCACAGTATTTTTTACTTGATGTGATTTGGGGGTAAATAATATTTAATTTGCAGCTATTTAAGTATTGAGTATATTTTATACATGCAGACACATTTACATGATAGCAGCAGCAATGGAGTTACCACCTGATGTTTAGGAAAATATACACTTAACTCTTCAAGGCCAAACTCTTTTCTGCACTGGTCAAACAAATAACTTAAATGGCAATGTAATGGGAATTGCCATTTATGTATCTTTCTAGTCTTTGACTGTAGTGCTGATTTATTCTGTTCCCTCCCAGAGATGAATGATGCCATTCCTATTAAAACTGGGTACTGAGCCCTATCTCAGTAACCACACTCACGTTTCCTCAGGAAGTTAAGTTTTACCACCTGGACACTGCCATTCCAGAATCCTATTATCACTATGAAATCTGAAATCCATTCAAATAATAGCAATAGTCACTCTGACCTTCATCCACTCACCTAAAGAAGACAGAAACTATAGCAATTTTAAGGAAAATTGAAGCTCTTCCAAGCCACGTGTTTCTCAATTTCTCAGTGTCCTTTATGCTCTTAGGGACATAATTAAAGGGTAGGTGAGTGGAATGCACATCATAAATCACTTTCAACATCCCCATCTTGAATGTCTTTTATTTTCTTTCTCTACATTATAATGAGGGATTTCCAACAGTACAACCTCATTCCATGGAGGCCACCATTGTTTGCAGACCAATCAGCCTTCAAAGCTAAAGTTAAAACCATTTCTAGCTATTCGATTTAATAATACATCAAGAATCTTACATAATATTATTCATATTGAAAAATCTAACCTGATATAAAACTATGTTTCTCTCTAGCTAACCTAGCACTTTCAGAATTCATGCATACATAAATTTTTGCCAACACAAATGATCAAATTATTGAAATTCTTTTATTGTATAGGTCTTATTTTCCTAGAATTAACTTTACATTTGCCTACTGGGACTTATAGGAAGCTGACTTTAGTTAAATTCCTAGGAAATAACAAGGGATGGTATATGGAGTGGGCAAGAGAAACTGCATATATGTAAAGAAGACCTACTTTTAGTTACCATACTGCAAGTAAAGTGTTATTGTCAGTCAAGGCTGGGACATCCTGTCAGATAGAGGATAAGAAATTATTTCTACAGGCAAGTGGGGTTTATGTGTTTGGAATACTCAAAACCATCTAAATTTTTTCAAATGACATCATTCCCTTTCTCAAGGTTCTACTATTGTTGAATGAAAGCCCTAACTCTAAACCTAACTCTAACCCTAAAGTACCAAATCGAATCCATTTTCTCATTTGCAAACTCACAGGATCAGATCCCATCTCTGATTTTTACCTATATTAGATCAATAACTGAAAAAAGGAAGAGGTTAATTTAGGAGAGGAAAAGAAAGCAGTTACAGAAAGTTATATCTTGAATATAATTTAAATGCAGCAATATTTGCTACTGTTTTTAGGACCCTAAAACATACCATATCATATGTGGTTTAATTAAGACAGGTTTATCTGCTTTTTATGGTCTAACAAATTTAGCAGTTCACATAAGTTTATCAATTTGAATGAAGATTTCAATTTGCAGAATGGACCAGTTTTCAAATAGGTACCCCCAGATCACCAAACTTGGGCCAAAAAAAAAAAAAAAAAAGAAAGAAAATGTCCCAGTTTATCCCCAGACCAGCAAAGATTGATGGCTCGCACAAAATTAGATTGGTGTGTTAAATATTTATGTAAGAACAGTTTTGAGAAAATGCTATCAGTCAAAATGCTGATGACATAAACAATATTTAAATAAATGTCTGATGAGGAATATTACAATAAAACAAATGTTTATTTCAATACAGAGTGACTCATCAGCCATTTACTTCAATACTATACATGCATGTAGTGTAAATTATAGGGTTTATAACAGGTTGTTATTAACCAATCTTATAAAAATGTAAATTATATATTTATACACTATAGTTCTTACAAATAAGTAAATATATGAGTGTAGTATGGGAGTTAGGAATCTTTGATATGAAGACACTTTTTAACTCTGAATCAAGCAACGTATTATTAACTAGAATGAAGAGAGTATTTATAATTAAATCTAATTAGTTGTTTATCATTTGTTGTGATTGTCTTTGCATCTGTGGTCCTGCACAAGTATCGTATTCAGTTGGCAATTGGACTGGCTATTGGACAGTTATTGGACAAAATAACTGTCCAGCACTGTGAGATTCTGTGCTATATTCTCTCAACAAAAACCCACACATTTTAACCATGATTTTTTTGAAGTCTTTACATGTTGTGATCACTCAAATACCTTTACTCTTTTCAGAATTTAAAATATTAATGTTATAGTAGAATAAATTCTGACTCAAAACCCAGAGGCATAGATTCTAGTTCTAAATATCCATTTGTTGACATAAAGACAAAGTCATTTAACTTGGACCCCAATATTTTCTCACATGCAAAATGGAAGGAAAAAATTAGATACTTCTCAGGATATGCTAAACCTATTGTACTACAATTCTAGGGATTGATTGTAAAAATATATTATTTCACATATTTGCCTTAAATGTCACAGTAATGTTTAATTCAAAGCCTAAGAAAGAGAGGAACTAGGCAAAATCTCTCTCTCTGTCTCTCTCTCTCTCTTTCTTTCTCTCTGTATATACATACACATATGATATATACATACATATATACACACACATACATACATATTCATATATATATAAGGTTAGGCAGAGTCAAAGATAACTAACATTAGAATAAAGATTATCCTTTACTAAACAAAAAAAATCTGAAATATTGAAGTATAAAAATATGTATAAAATATTAAAGATAATACTGGATTGTTGAAAGCCTCTCTAAGTAAGACATAAATTCTGTCATATGAAATGAAAAATACAAATAAATTAGACTCAGAACTGCAGGATTGGACAACTCCAAGGGGCACCATTCATTATTTATGTAGAACACCTTTCAGATTGTTAAAATTTTAAAAGGTTGAAAATGCATAATATTAGTGAGTGTAGGGAACCAGGCGCTCTAATGTACAGAATGTAAATCCAGGAGGGAGAGAATATATTTAAAAATTATATTAAAATTTAAATGTTCATATTCTTTGATTTTTTATTTTCATTTCTAGAATGTTATTAATTAAATATACAAGCATACATACACAAAGTTATATAAACACAGACAGTTTCTCCAATATTGTCAGGGTAAAACAATAAAAAAAAAGGAATACAGAAATAAAGCAAAGAGATACAAAAGAATTATGGTAAACAAAAATCCAGCATTAGAGGTCTAACTAGATAAATTAAGCTACTTAAATGCACTATCATTTCACCATCACAGAACGTACAGTCTAACTGTGTATGCTGAATTGGCAAATCTCCAAGATGTACCATATTTCATCAGTTTTAAGATACATTTTTTTTCCATGTGTTAACATATTGGAAACCTGGGTCATTATGGCAGTTGTGATATAATTGTGTTGAATACACAATAAAACATCAGACTGAAACTTTTGGAATGATTGTGAGCTGCCTGGAAGAAAGTCCCCTGAGACAACTATTTGGTTTCTGGGGTCTAAAAGAGTGCTCCCCTAGTCACTTAGGATCAGGTGGTAAATTTGGCATGTTTAGAATATTCAGGAAGTGGATCATGGTTTTTATTTATTTTATGTCTCCTCTTTT
>VBSM01001124.1:23995578-24107470 GCA_008086735.1 Cheirogaleus medius
AGCCTATTCATTAGGTTTTCAGTCTCTAAGCTTTCTGTTTTTTGGATGTGAGTGCTGCGTCCGCTACAGGCTCACCGCTCAGTGGCGGCCGTCTCTGGACTGGTGTCCGCAGGTCTCTCCAACCGCTGGGGATCCCGCCTGCAGTCTGGGATGCAAGGGAGGGGGAAGTTTACCGCTCCACCTACCCTTGCCGCTGATCTCCAGACCGTTCGCTCCGGAGGTTTCTCCTTCCAGTTCTCCTCCGCAACCTCCTCTCGTGGAGTCTCCAGTAGTCTCCGGCACTCCTCCTTCCGTCCCCCGTCCGATGTATGGTCGTTTACTTGCTTCTTTCTTCTAATATCTTCTAGAAGCTTTCTTTTCTGCAGAGACGCTCTATCTGGCAGTGTTTCTGGTCCGCCATCTTGCTCCCATGTCTCCTTTTTAGAATTGCTAAATCATATAAGTAGTTGATGGAACAAATACCAATATTGCAAAAGAAAATACAGACTTTGGGGACTTCAAGTTAAAAACTAGTTATGAGATTTGGTGTTTGAGATGAAATTGTAGTTTATCTTAACCAATTTATTTTTTCCTGAATTTTCCTTTTATTAATAAATACATATACAAAATGTCTACTTTATAAAAATATGTGTCCAATTAAAACTAAGAGAACACCTATGTTGTGTTTAAAATAAATTCTAAATGATAAGACTCTTGCATTATAGCTTAACTGACAGCACTTTTCTTTCTTGGTGGAACATAAAATAACAATGCATCTTTCAACAGATGATGTCTTCAATTTGATGAAATATAGTATTGTTAAATGAAACGAAAGGATAATATAAAATAGAAAAATCGTATATCCTTATTTCTTTGGGAAAAACTAAAAGTTTATTTATGCATCTATGTACATGGAAAGCATATAGAAAAATGAAAAAAAATCAAACAAAATGGTAATAATGTGGAATAGGAGAAAAAGTCAGAATTGGAAATGGGAGTGTTTTCATTAAATTTTCTTTTATACTTGTTTTTTTTTTGCCATGCAAAATTTTATAACAACAAAATCAGATTTTCTTCACACCCTTAGAAAAATTTTTGAATGAGACCCAATGTTAAAAAAGTATTGATAAGATTGCCTAAAATACTATGATTATAAAATTTTATATAGTGTTTCTTGTCTCAACACCTTTATTTCTTCAGTTTGCATTTTGGACAGGTTAGAAAATGAGGCATTAATGCTTATGTAACATTGAATAAATTACAATATTCTTGTCCATTCTATATCTTTTTAATCTAAGAGTTTTCTCTTCTTATTGATGTCCCCTAATCTTTGTTGCAATTTCTCACACATACATGTTAAGTAGAATGGCAAGTGTGACTCAGTATTCATTCACTATTTAATCAAACCAAAAAAAAGCTGACTTTTTCTCAGCTCTCTTTTGCCCAAACTCACAATAAAGAATGCTTGAATTTCAAAAAAGGATAATTTATACCAGCTCATGAGTATGCATATAAAGCAATTGTTTATGGAAAATAAACTAATTGAAATGAAGATATTAATTTATGAAGAATTGTAAAACAATATTGATAGACCATATTTGTGAACTACATCACTGATACCAAAGAGTGTAATGCAACTTTTCCCCTTGACTGTTACAAAAGCCATATGTGACTTGATATATTTTTTAACCTATCATATGTTAATTTATTAATGTGGATTATATTTTTAATATATAATGATTTTATAAGACTTCAATGCCCCATATCGATAGTGTTCTATTATAGCATAAGCCTATATATTTATGAGGAATCATTCCTAGCATTTCCTCTAGATCCTAGCATAACCCATATCACATGCTCTTAATATAAGTTTTGGAAAGTGGGAAGACAAAGGAACAAAGTAAAATTAACTCATGTATTAATACATAAGGATACATCTTCTTTGCCATTGCAGACTTATGTACCTTGACATTTTCATCTGTTTTCATCTATCAGTATGCCACGATTTCTATTCTTATATGTTAATGTATAAACATAAACACACATACACACAATAGTATGTTTCTTTGCCTTCTTTTGATCAGTTAGCAATAAAAATCATATTCTTATTTGTTTAAGTATTTAAGACCATTCCCCAAAATTATGTATTATATTATTTGATATAGTTAAAGGTCTGATTGTTTTAAAAAATAATATTTTCCAAGAGAAATAAGATTAGGTAAATGACTACTACCACGCAATATTTTATCATCTTGCACTAACTATAACTCTATCACTAAAGACCTTTAATAGTTATTTTTAAGCTATATTACATTGAGTTTATGGTTAAGTTGACATAATTGCTTTTAGATATTCTAAGTAGAAAATTCAAATAAATATTTGAGTACCTAATAAATGAAAAACACTGTATGTGGCACAGTAGGAAAAATAAAGGAAAAGTTTTAAAATTAGAAACAAATTTAGAAATATATTTTTGAGCATCATCTGTTATGTTATTTTCATAGTTATAAAATGCAAAGTAAATCATTAACAGTTTCTCTTTCTCTGTTATTAATAGTTTAGGATATTGTAATGAAAGCTTGTTCACTTTCTGTTGAAAATGGTTTAATTGTGAAAAGTTTTTTATGCTCTGTATACCCTGATCCATAAAGTGATACAAATCACAGTATCATTTTTACACAAAGCTCAAATGTTAGTACAAACTATATTAATTATAGCTATCTAATAAAATACTTTATAAAAAATTTGTTGATTTAGAGACAACTCAAGAGAAAAACAAAAATCAAATAAATTGTGAAGAACTGAAATATTTAAATTACATAACTGGAGCCCTGGACAATTTATTATCAAATTAAATGAAATAATCAGCAAAGATAATGCCCTTTTCTCTATAATAAGTAGGGCAATTTCTGTGAATCTTAGCATCTGGTTATCAGTGTTTTAAAGGAAATGTCCATCTGCCTGAGGTCTATAATGTAATTAGACACATTAGCACTCTCTCTTGTATTTGAGAGTATTTTTTCATGAGAAAATATGACTTTCTGAAAGCTGTATAACTCCAGTAACTTTGAATCAATTGATTAGCATAAATACATTTTGAATTTTAATTCCAGTGTGAAAGTTTTGATCAAGAACCTCTTCTCTGGGGAGAATTTGTGATAAATTTGTTTTCATGTCTTTTTGAAAGATGTAAAACTGCCCTCTTTACTAAAGTAAGCAGCCTCCAAAAGTGTTGTAAGTCAAAGACTCCATTTGTCAAAAATGAATTTTTCAGATACTACATTAAAAAATAGTTTTGTGATTAATGTCATTGAGAGTACTGAACAACATATTTCAGATTCTGATATATTTAAAATTAAAATAAACAAATAATTTCAAAGAAAATTTTTAAAATATATCTATGATTGTTCTACAGTCAATTATCAAATCAAGTAGAATTTAAAATGCCTCTGTAATATGCCAATACATTAATGTTAAGTGTGTCATTTCTAAGGACAATTCATCATTAAAGATTAGTGTTTAATACAATAATTTCTAATGTTTAATTAGATTTTAAAAATCTGTATATTAAATTATAAATCACTCTTAAATTATTATTCAATGACAAAATATTTCATACTCTTAAAATAGTGTTTAGACCATATTACAAAAATCTGTGTTTGGTTAAAAATATGGACACAATAAATCTTCACAATTCTTTGATACTAGTGACATGCCATGTGACAGGAGCTAGTTAACTTTAAGTTTAGTTCTTATTTGAAAGAGAAACTCAAATTAATGTTGAGAAATCCTGGTCTTCCTCAATGTAGTTGTTAATGCAGTAGCCACTAAATTTGTTTCTGGGAAAAAAAATCATTTCAGTAAATGTTTAGTAAATTATATTCAGTTGAATATTGGTGTTAATTATTTGGCACATGAAATGGTAAATATTGAGGAGAGACCAGCCTACTCCCAATAAAAGTTTACTAAATCTGGGTTGAATTCTCCTCCTACGAACTGCTCTTCATAGCACCCTAAGATAAGCTTAACTGTGCAAAGCAAATATGTGAGAAATTTGATATCAAACATTTTCATCAGTAGAGTTTTCTAAGGTACTCGTATTGTCTCTAATTGAAGCACTAAACTTCCTGCAATTTTTTTCTTTTTCTTTTTTGCCATTTTGCCAAGGATATATAATTTCTGCTGATTTAGGTATCTTATGTCAGGGCAGTAAGTACGCAATTAGCTTTAGTTTAAGTGATAGCAGCATGCTATAAATAAGATTCTTAATTGTGTTTGCAAGATTAAAATTCAGCCTCATTGTTTGTTCCCTCTATTTCTTTGGTGGCATTGTGGTATATTCACATTGCTACCTCTAAATGAATGTCAACTTGTTTTACCTCGACTGCAGCCGATCGATACTTCATTAGGCTGAATTGTCTTGTGCCCATGCAACCTTGAAGCTGTGGCTTAATTACCACCCGTATTATGCAGTGGTTCAGGGAGCTGTGCTCAGCTGTGTCAGTTTAAAAAAAAAATTAAAAGCCATGGCATTACCTATGTCTAGGAAAAATGGCCACTTGGTTTAAAAAAATAGTAATATTTAATAAATTGAGCATTAATTTTTTTAAAAAAATTCATTGAAATACACAAATATGGCAAGTTCATATTTTGAAACTTTTATTATTTTACAGAACTCTCTGAATGGAAATATAATTTTCTTGATCAAGCCATTGTGCAGTAAAGATAATTTAAAACTAATGGCAAAATTGCATTCATATGAAAGAGAGGAGAGGGGAAAGTGCAGTCAAATGGCAATCATGACAAATGACATCTCTTGTCCAAGAGTCATTTTTCCTCACTAGACTGATTTGTCATCCTCACTTTTGACATTTTTCATCCTGCTATGAAATCACACTGACAGAATAAGATATTTCTAGACTTAACAGCAGGCCACAGAAGATGGTTTCATGCCTCCATTTATTTTTTTGGTTGGCTGTTTCAATTTTGATTTCCAAGTTGCTAAAATATAGACGTACAAAACTAGGTTCTAACAAAATATTATCAGCCAAACAACTCCATGGAAGAAGACTATTTTAAAATAAAATGTGAAATGATATGTGCTATTATTTAATTGATAATAAATCTCTCTACTGCCTACATTTGAAATGTACCCAAATACCAAAAGCTTTGTTTGGCATAACATTTAATGAATTGTTTAACAGTTTCAGCACTCAGCGCCAACATCTGGATGAGGAACAGTCCCATGGAAACATAATCAAAACAAGAGATAGCTCATCATCTCACAGAGCCATGAAATTTAGATGGGAATTTGTCTTAGAATTTGTATTAGTTTTCTAGGGCTGTTACAACAAAGTATAGCAGACACTGAACAATATGGGTTGGAACTGTGCAGGTCCACTTATGAAGATTTTCTTCCATCTCTGCCGCCCTTGAGACAGCAAGACCAACCCCTCCACTTCCTCCTCCTCAGCCTACTCAACATGAAGACGACAAGGATGAAGACCTTTAAGACGATCCACTTTCACTTAATGCATGGTAAATATATTTTCTCTTCCTTATGACTTTCTTAATAACATTTTCTTTTCTCTAGTTTACTTTATTATAAGAATATAATATATAATATTTATACAAAATATGTGTTAATCGTTCATGGTATTGGTAAGGCTTCCAGTCAACAGTAGGCTATCAATTAAGTTTTGGAGGAGTCAAAAGTTAGAGGCAAGTTTCCAGTTGTGCAGAGTCAGTCTCTAACCTCTGTGTTGTGCAAGAGCCAACTATACCACAAACTGGGGGGCTAACACAACAGAAATGTATTGTCTCATAGTTCTAGAGGCCGTAAGTCTGAAATCAAGGGGTCAACACGGGTTATTCTCACTCTGAAACCTATTTCTTCCTAGCTTCTGGTTGGCTGCCAGCAATTTTTGGTGTTCCTTGGCTTGTAGCTGCATGACTCCAGTCTCTTCACAGCCTACACACAATTTTAGGCTCAAGACAGCCTCCTGAGGTTAAGATGAAGTCCATTTCTTCCTTCCTTTTTTGTTGCTTGCATGCTTCTTTCCTTCTGGAAGCATTTATTGAAATACCATATGCCAGGAAACTAAGATAATATTAAGGAACAAGTGAATCAGTAAGAACTTCCTCGCAAATACCAATAGCCAGTTAAGACTGAGGAAATCTTAGAAAATGAAAGGCAGAAATTGAAATTAACAGAGAAACATTGAGGAGTTTGTAGGAACTAAAATTTGTATAGACTAGTATTTTTCAAAGTGAATAGAAAGTTTGGAAATTAAAATTTAACTATTTCCCAGAAAGTGGGACAAAATGGCAGAGATAGGAAAGATAAGAAAATTAAAATATCTTGAAGAAATGTCAGAAAGAGCAAACAGAGAAAATGAAGAGAAGTTATCAGATATAATTTCACAAAAATTTTCCAGAAGAAATAGACTTAAATTTATAGATTGAGGACGTTCATAAAATGTCCAGAACAGTGGGAGCAAAACAATGCCCATGAAGCCACATTTTTTAGAATTTGAAAACAATGGGGGCAAATAAAGAGCCTGAAAACTTCTAGAGAGAATACAAACAAGCACATATAAATTGAGGCAAGAATTTGCACGTATTAACATTTTTAATAACATTACAGTAAGCTAGAAAAAAAATGGAGGATGTCTCAAATTCTGAGGGAAAATTATTTCTAACCTAGAATTCAGTTTTTAGGCAAACTGTCATTTAATTGTGAATAAAGACATTTTTAGAAAGACATTGTAATCAACACCTTTCGCCAACTCTACCTTATTTCTTTGGCAACTCCTGGAACACATTCCCTAACAAAGCAAAGTGAAAACTAAAAGTTTAGGGATATACGGGGTTTAGGAACCAGGAATCCAACATTGGAGAAGGCAAGGGTATTCCCAGGATAATACTGAAGGAAATCTTAAAAAGCAACAGCCAGCCTACAAATCTACAGGCAAATAGTTCTGATGGGAGCTAGAGGAAAGTAGGACACAGAGCAAGGTCTCCATGAAAAAACAAAGCATCAATAACAAATGTACACTTCTGGTGAAGTTTGTGGTTGAATTGGTCATAGGTGCTTAGAATTTGAAGCAAATGAAAAGATGAAATGGTCAACTCTAGGGTAAACAGAAAGTACAAAAAGTTGAATATAACCAATGGGTACAAAGTTACAGTTAAATAGGAGGAATAAATTCTAGGGTTCAACTAGTCACAGTAGGTTGATTATATTTGACAATAATATATTTTAAAACAGCTAGAAGAGAGGATTCTGAATATTCTCACTACAAAGAAATGGTAAATGTTTGAGCTGATGGATTTGCTAATCACCCTGATTTGATCATTACATAATGTATGCATGTATCGAAACATCACATTGTACCCCATAAAATATGTACAATTATTATATGCCAATTAAAAATAAACTGAAACTTAAAAAATTAAAAATGATTGTATACTACATGACTCATTTGTGCATGTTATACATATAATTATAATAATAGATACATAACGATTTATTTCAACTAAAACTGTGAGAGTAGGGGTTAGATGGGTTCAGGAAGCATAAGAAAGCTAACTCCTCGATTTCAATGTTAAGAAGTCAAGTAATAACCTCTGAAGCAAAGAAAAAAAAGTAATAATTGTATTAGCAGAATCTTTAGAAACACGAAGCTAAATACCAAAGGAAACAGATTAGAGTTGAAAGTGATTGATGCTGGGGACAGCAGGTAGAGCAGGGGTCTGCTGCCTTTCATCATAAGTCATTTGCAATATATAATTATGTGCATTTGCTACTTTGAAAATAATAATAGTGAAATGTTTTTACAATCTTGTGTATGAACTATAACCTAGTAAACAGAGAGATGTGCTAGAATCCATCTAGCTGGGCAGGAGGAAAGACTTCACCACCTTGGATCAGGTAGGTGGGATAGGCTTCTCTAAGACAAATGGCATTTGAACCAACTTGAAGGATGAGAAGGACCAGATCTGTCAAAATAAAGAACAGCTTTAAATCTGTGGTACCAGCAAAAGCAGACCATGACCTGGAAAAGAAGCTGAGGCTTAAGAGGAAGAAGAAGGGGTTCTGGATGAGTTTACAAAGTGTGAGCAAGACAAGGCAGGGCATTTTTGCTCATATTGAGGAATTGTACCTGAAAATCAAAAGGAAGCCATCAAACAACTTAAAGCTAGAGGCATTTGTGTGATAAACCAGATTCTTATTACAAACAGATATTCTAGAAGGAAGAAGAGGAAGCCATTGCTGTGGTTTAGGACAGAGATGATGGTGTCTAGACCAGACCAGCTGCATGTTCATGGAGATGTAGAGGAATACTCAGATTTCATCTCTATTTTGGAAGTTGGGATTTCTGATGGAACTGCTGAGGAAGCACAGTTGAAATAAAAGATAAAGGCTGAAACTGAGTGAGTGGTAGGAACAGCAAGGACATCCAGATTCAAAAGATGGTTTGGAAACAGAATTTACCAGACCTGATGACTAATATGATATTGAGAATGGAGGGAAAAGTGGCAGATGACTCAGATTTCTAGCTTGTGACCATGGCATGGGTGAGGCTATTGTCTCTTTTTGAAATACCAGAAACTTGAAACACATTTTCTTCATAAAAAGTCAGTTACTTTACTAGGCATATTTTGATACTAGTAAGTACTGAAGCCACACAATAATTTTTGGAATCATTCAAAACATTTCAAATGAGATCTGTCAAAAACTATTTTCCTTAAATTTTGTATCCTTAAATTAGATTAGAGCGCCCAGGTTGTTAAAATATTATTTAGCAGTATGCCTGTTATTCTCTTAGTCACTCAGGCTCATGAAATTGAAGTCAGCCTTGTCAAACATTTATTCTTAGTTCACATAATCCAGTTGTGTAGACTTTCCTAGTAATTTTTCTCCAAGTCCCTAACTTTTTTACATAGTTCATCTCTGTTTCAGCCTCTCACCCATCTTGTCCGAAAATTTTGCAAGATCTTGCTCTCTGGTACTTATGTTATTTTTTCCCCCTCCTTTTTTCTCTTCAGTTTGGATTATCTGTAGTAGACAACTTAGTTTGCTAGTCAATCAATCATTGCTATGCTCATACAGAAGCAACAGTTGTTGAAATTCTTGAAGGCAAATTTTAAGTAAAGGGTTTTTCTCCGTAACCATGAAAAATGTTCTTGGAAAATTGCCTCTGTGTGTAGGTATGTGTGTTTTAATTTATTTATTTTTGTTGTCTATTATATAGCTTAGAAACTGTTCATAGGGGAAGCAAAGTCCTATGTTTGTAGACATCACTGTTCTTACGCAGTATGTCATAAAATGAAAGGCTAGAGACCTCAGCTCTAAAAGTCTGTTTCTCTCATATGAACAATTTCCTTTTCAGAAACACTTTCACAAAATTTTAACACTTTCAGCAATCAGTGGACATTAAAAGTAAAATTTAGTTCTTCTTAATATCAAACACTTAACTGACCGAACCACCCCAATGCTTCATTCCATTGTTTATTTATTGCATTGTTTCTTTTTACATGGATTTATTGTGTACTTACCCAGCCAGATGCTGAGTTATCATCTGAAAATATGACAGTATGTTACATGGCTTCTTCCTTGGGACACTATCTCTCCTTTATATTTAATTCCTTTTTACCTTCGAGTACTTAGAATTTAGGGTACAAAATGACTTAATTTGCCTTTTAAATTATGTTTTGAAGTTTCTCTTTTTATTTCTGTGATGTTGTGGCATCTGGTAATTATATGGCTATCATTATTACAGCTGATTTTACTAATATAAGCACTAATTATATTCTGTAACTCTGTTAGACTATAAATTCTCAAGGAAAAGTCCATCTCATTTAACACTCTATAGTCTCGAAAATAGTCTGAGATTGTGAATTTATTATATACATACTGATTTTGATTTTATTTTTCTTCATCCTCCACAGTTGCTTTTCTTAACATTCAACTGTAGCATAAATATACCATATATAATATATAAATATACAATATATTAAAATAGTACTTTTAAATTTTTTTATTTATTTCAGAATATTATAAGGGCACAAACGTTTTGGTTACATAAATTGCTTTTGTACCATTTGAGCTAAATTGTGCCCATCCCCCAGATAGTGTGCATTTATCATTAGGTATGAATTACCTATCCCCTCCTTTCCACCTGGTTGATTTCTGGTGAATGTTATATCCATGTGTGCAATGTGAATATGAATGTTATTTTCATAAGTGCTGATTGATTTGTTCCCATTTGATGGTGAGTACATATGGGTGTTTGTTTTTCCATTCTTGAGATACTTCACTTAGAAGAATGGTCTCCAAGTCCATCCAGGTTAACACAAGAGGTATTAGTTCACCATTTTTTATGGCTGAGTAGTACTCCATGGGCTACATATACCACATTTAATTAATCCACTCATGCATTGATGGGCACTTGGGTTGTTTCCACGTCTTTGCAATTGTGAATTGTGCTACTGTAAACATTCTAGTACAGATATCTTTATTATAGAATGTCTTTTTTCCTTTGGCTAAATACCCAGTAGTGGGACTGCTGGATCAAATGGTAGCTCTACTTTTAGTTCTTTGCGATATCTCCATACTACTTTCCACAGAGGTTATACTAGTTTGCAGTCCCTCAAGCAGTGTATGAGTGTTCTTATCTCTCCACATCCATGTGAACTTCTGTTGTTTTGGGGGCTTTTTGATAAAAGCCATTATCTTATCACAGGAGTTAAGTGATATCTCATTGTGGTTTTGATTTGCATTTCCCCAATGATTAGAGATGTTGAGCTTTTTTTTTCATGTTTGTTGGCCATTAGTCTATCATCTTTTGAAAAGTTTCTGTTTATGTCTTTTGCTCACTTTTTAATGGGGTTGTTTGATGTTTTCTTGCTGATTTGCTTGAGTTCTTTGTAGATTCTTGTTATTAGCCCTTTATTGGATGTGCAGCATGCAAACATTTTCTCCCATTCTGTAGGTTGCTATTTGCTCTAATGATCGTTTCCTTGGTTATGCAGAAGCTTTTTAATTTGATCAGGTCTCATTTATTTATTTTCATTGTTGCTGTGATTGCTTTGGGGGTCTTCTTCATAAATTTTTTGCCTGGGCCAATGTCAATAAGAGTTTTCACAAAATTTTCTTCTAGAATTCTCATGGTTTCTTGCCTTTGGTTTAAGTCTGTTATCCATCATGAGTTGATTTTTTTGAGTGGTGTGAGGTGCAAATCCTATTTCAGTGTTCTACATGTGGCTATCCAATTTTCCCAGCACCAATTATTGAATAATCTTTTCCCCAATGTATAATTTGTTTGCTTTGTCAAAGATAAGATGGCAATATGAGGATGGTTTTATATCTGGGTTCTCTATTCTGATCCATAGGTCTATGTATCTGTTCTTGTGCCAATCCCGTGCTGTTTTAGTTACTATAGCTTTGTAGTATAACTTGAAATCTGGTAAATTAATGCCTCCCAATTTGTTCTTTTTGCTTAAGGTTGCTTTGGCTATTTAGGGATCTTCTCTGGTTCCATACAAAGTGTAGAATTATTTTTTCTAGATCTGCAAAAAATGATGTTGGTATTTTAATAGGGATTACATTGAATCTGTAGATCACTTTAGGTAGTAGAGACATTTTAACAATGTTGGTTCTGCCAATCCACTATTCCATCAGAAGACAACTTTTTATAAAAGTGGAGCTATATATATCATTCTTCTGCTGTCACTTTAGGAAGCATCAAATAATTCTCTGAGCGTATATCTTATGCTGTTTATGGAATAAATGTCCTAAAATATGAAAAATACAATTGTTTTGCTTAACACTCACAGGGTGTTATTATAGGGAAATAGAACACAAGGAATTGGTTAATCATTTTTTATTAACTATGGTTTGTAACTTTATGGAACACTTTGCCTATAAGTAATAATTTCTTTAAATACATTCTGAAATTTTTCGTTTTGTCATAGAAACTTTAGTTGAAATTTTCTTATATTTAATTGGCTTAAATAATATGTTTTTTGAATTATATTGATTATTAGGTGAAATATACCATTGATTCTATGGTATAAACAATAAAATTAATTCATATATTCATTAGTATTGTTTTATTTTTTCATTTTTAATCTTTTTAGAACAAACATGATCTATGTTGTTTTAATAATCATAACTAGGAAGCAACTTGGATAGAGAAGCACATAAATTCATCCGTTCCTTCACTCACACATTAATTCATGCTCTCACGCACATATTTACTAAGCACACACTGCGTGCCAAAGTATAACATTATGACTATCAGTGTTGATCAAGATGGAACTTGCTGTAAGGTTTTTTTTGATGCAATGTTAAATTTTTTTTACTATCATTTCTATTGAAAGAAAATATCACTATTTCTTAAATTTGAGATTGACACAAAAGAATAATTATTATCTACTTGCCGACAACAATCATTTAAGTAATTACTGATTTGGTCATAAAAACAAAAGCCACTTTATTCCTAGTATGAAGGATGTGAAAGCTTCTACAACTGTTGGAAGGGCAGGGGGAGGGAAAGTCTGAGAGGCTCCACTGAAGATCTCAGACTCCATTCCCCAAGCCAGTGGTTCTCAGGAGTTCTCCATGAGGCCACTGGAGTCACAAGTGCTCTGGGAAGCTCTCAACCATTCAGGGCTAGATCTAGGATTTTGACACTTAAAGCTAATACAATTTAGAGAGCCCCTTTCCAAAAAAATAAATAAATAAATTACAAGTAAAAAATTACTAGGGCCACTCCCAGAGCCTTAGAAAATGTCCAGGAGCCCTGAAATTTAAACTGTATTAGCTTCTCAGCGAGTCCACCCTTGTGCCAGCTATCTCAGTCGGCAACATAGATGCAGGAACTCCTCAAGAAGTTCATCAGGCTTCGATGCCTACCCATCTTTCTGCAACTGACTCTGGAAAATAATGGCCTCTTCTTCTGCCTTCTAAATCTTGAGTGTCTTTCCCTCATATATTCCAACCTGGAAGTTGAAGGGGAGGGGATTCTGGGAAATGTAGTTTCTACCTTTAAAGAGCCTAAGAATGATGCCCAACTGACAGGAGACTATCCAGCAGATCGAGCTTATTATTCCCATTTGTAGCTAAAGACTAAAGAAACTATTTTAAAATTAATTTTGGAATAAAATCATAAAACATTTTTCTTTTTCAAATATTCTTATCCAGGCAAGAGCATATAGTGATTTATAGGCCTGCTGAAACATAACATCTCATAGTGAGTGGGAAAAGAGTGATTATTGAATCTATATGGTTGAGAGTTAAGTTTTTTTTTATTTCAAAGTATCACAGGAGCACAAATGTTTTTGGTTATATGGTTTGCTTTTGTAATGCTTGAGTCAGAATTAAAGGTGTGCCCATCACCCAGATAATACTCATTGTACCTATTGGTAGATTTTCACTTATCCCCTCCTCCCTCTCCCCCCTGCTTGATTTCAATTGAGTTTTACCTCCCTCTGTGCACGTGTGCTCATCAGTTAGTTACAATTTAATAGCGAGTACATATGGTGTTTGTTTTTCTATTCTTTAGATATTTCTCTTAGGATAATGGTCTCCAGTTCCATCCAAATTGTTGCAAAAGGCATTAAGTCATCCTTTTTCATGGCTGAGTCATACTCCATGCTATACATATACTATATTTTCTTAATTCACTCATGAATTGATAGGCATTTGGATTATTTCCACATCTTTGCAATTGTGAATTGTGCTGCAATAAACATTCATGCGTAGGTGTCTTTTTGATAAAATGACTTCTTTGGGGCCGGGCGCGGTGGCTCACGCCTGTAATCCTAGCACTCTGGGAGGCCGAGGCGGGTGGATAGCTCAAGGTCAGGAGTTCGAAACCAGCCTGACCAAGAGCAAGACCCCGTCTCTAAAAAAAAAAAAAAAAAAAAAATAGCAGATAAAATGACTTCTTTTCCTTTGGGCAAATACCCAGTAGTAAGAATGACTTTTATAAAAGAGTTGAGATTTTGTGCCGAGTGTTGAGTCCACAGCTCACAACAACAATCTGGTCAGGAATATTCTGAATTATGTAGGAATTTTGCTAGGCCATGCAGCTCCACTCTTAATTCCCTTATAAAACAAGTATCCTTGGGAAATTCCAGATTCATTGGAGCTGGGCAAAGATATAATAACAATGATAGGAGTTCCAGGTTCCTGAAACTTTTTGTGTTTTTGTAAAAAGTTTCTATAAAGGCAGGGGCGTTATTCACTGCTGTATCACTAGTATCTTACACATAATAGGTACTTAGTGAATACTATTTCTGTGAGTATGAGAGGGACTTTCAAAAGGCTTGTTTACTATCAGCCCCTCCTCCTACCCTCCAGTGCTAAATTAAGACTTTTAGAGGATAGAACCACATAAATATTATTATATATCACTCTAAGCATAAATTCTAAACTAATACCAACATTAAAATACAAAATGTAAAATTTACATTTATACTGAAATTTTTTTTAAAAAAAAAACCTTCTATTTTCATATTTTCACTGCAAAATTCTTTATAAAATAATCCAGGCTTTTGTTTTTAAGGAAGTTATGGTTATGATTTAGTATTTGAAAAGAAACTGAAACATGTCAGCATTGAAATTTTCTCAGAGCAAAGCAGTCTTGCTATCTCTGAGTAATTTTGTGATTTTAGGTATAAGAAGAATATAGTATGGCATAGGCCATCTGAGTCCAAACTATCTTGATTCACCCCCACCAAAAGAAAAACAGGCAGGAAAAGATAGAAGTGGCTTTTATTATCTTTCTTTTTGATTATGATTTACTTTCTGCTAAGCTCATCTTTTTAAATAATAGTTTCTACAACTTGTTTTGTTCTTAAAACATTTCAGCATTCTATAATGCATAGTTTTGTCCATTTACTTTTGATAAAAAGAAATTTGTTTGAGAGGAATCATTGGATTTACTCATTCACAAGTAGTACTAATGATATGTACTTGAGAAATACTTTGAATTACCACAAAGCCTGAATGTCATCATCTTTTAAAAAATAATGAAGACAAAATGCAAGAGATGTTCTAATCCATGATTAAAATTAAATTAAACTTTGTTTATGGACAGGAACAGGAAATAATATAACTTAAAAGCAGATGCAAGTTAGGTAGGAATTAGGGTAAAGTTTGCGTTTCATTTGGATTAGAAATGATATTTAAATAATAAAACATCTTACCAACATTAAAACAAACAAAACTTCAGTTCTATTATTTTTCAAACTAGTAAAGTCTAACAAACAAGTATTATGGCTTATCTTTTAAATTTTTCTTTGCAACTTCATTTAGGTACATATCACACACCATAAAAATTCATCTATTTTAAGTGTACAGTTCAGTGGCTTTTAGTATAATCACAGAGTTGTGCAGCCATCCCCACAGTCTAATTTTAGAAGATTTTCATCACCCTAAAAGGAAACTCCATATGCATTAGGAGTCATTCTCTTTTTCAACTCTTCTCCACCTTCCCTTTCTGCCTTCATTGCCTCCCAAGTCCTTGTAAACAACTGATCTACTTTCTATCTCTTTGGATATATTTTTTTTAATATTAGATATTTCTTCTGTCACTTAGCATAATGCTTTCAAGTTTCATCTATATTGTAACCTGTATCAGTATTTCTTTATTACTGAATAATGTTCCATAGTATTAATATGCCATGTAGAGTTTATCTATTCACCAGTTGAAGGACATGTGGGTTATCTCCTGCTTTTGGCTAATATGAACAATGCTGCTATGAACATTTATGTGAGAGTTTTGCACAGACATGTGTTTTCATGTGTCTTGGGCATATATCTAGGAGTAGAATTGCTGGGTCTTATGGTAACTTTGTGTTTAACATTTTGATGGGCTGCAAAATTGTTTTGCAAAGCAGTAGCACCATTTTGTATTTCTACCAACAAATGTATGAGGGTTCCAATTTTGACCCATCCTTTTAAACACTTGTTATTGTCTGTCTTTTTTATTTCATCCATATTAGAATGTGTGAAATGGTATCTCATGGTTTTGATTTGTACTTCACAATAACTGATGATGTTAAGTATCCTTTTAAGTATTTATTGATCATTTGTATACTTTTGTTATAAAAAATGTGAATTCAAGTTCTTTGTCCATTTTTAATTGGGTTATTTGTCTTCTTTTGTAGAGTTGAAAGTATGTTTTACATATTCTGGGTGCTAGTCCCTTGTCATATAAACGATTGACAGATTTTTTTCTCCCATTCTGTAGGTTGTATTTCACTTTCTTGTTGTTTTATTTACCAGACAAATGTTTTTAATTTTCGAAAAGTCTAATTTAAATGAAAGTTCAGAAATCAAGGTTCTCTTACCTTACATTAGAATAATATTTACTAATAAGTAAAGATTTGTTAATAAGATTTGTTAATAATTTTCTCTAAGCACTCTTTTGAAGGAAGTTAATTGCAAGTATAAAGTCTTTGCAGACACTTCTCTAATTGCACATCATAAATAATATTTTCTTCAGATCTGAAGACCCTTATTCAGAATCTAATAAAAGCCAAAAAATAAATTCTTAAAAATTGCACATGTAATCATGCATACGGAATTGTGGATATCATGAGAGAAGCCCTGTTGAGATTTCCTAAAAGGGAAGATGGAATTATGGCCACATGGAACCTATCCTGCCAGATTCCATTTTTTCCTTCTTCATACACAATGAAAGAATTCAATTTTGAAATGCTTCAGGATTACTAAATAATGTATTTCTGCTGAATTGTAAGGAAAGTACTTTATGTAGTAATAATTTAGCTACATTTGCCATAGGCCTCTGGGCTTTCTATTGTACAGTTTGTTTTTATTTCTATTTTGGTTCTTTGGAGCTTCTGTATCATTACATGGATGCTCTTGCTTCATAAATAACTAAAAGTCTTGCCATATCAATGCCAAAAACTTGAGATTTTTCATCTACAGAATGTTTGGCAAAATGGATTTGAACCCAGGTAATACTTTTATACTAGTGCATTGTGCTATGCCTCTTAGATTAAAAAAAGGTATGTATTTTCTTTGGAAGAACAATATACAAATGTCAAGTAAATGAAAATTCATATCATTGGGGAACATCAAGATCAATAAAGACGAAGAGTGACAAAAGCAAAGACCTTGGGAATCACAGTTTACCTTGGCAATAATTGTAAAGTGTTGATAGAATGATCACGATGAACCGAAACAATCATTGACATAAAAGTGAAAACAATCCATCAAATGTTAGTGAGTTAGCAAGTTATTTATCGAGTTCCTACTATGTTGTCAATGTTCTCATAGGTAATTTTCCTTGATGAGAGTCACATGTAATCTTATGGCTCTGAAATGTACGGACAAATACAAATTCCCAAACAAAAGAATTAAATAAATTTGCTTGTCTATCATTAGAGCTGCTTATTTCAAATAGAAATATTTGTGAGTTTGAATATTTTACTTTTAATTTATTTTATATTATTCTGGGGCCATACTTGAATGCTTGAATTGTTAATTTAGCAACATGTAGGCAGAAGATTATAAAATTAATGAGAACAAGAATCTCAAAAACCATACATATATATATATAGTTAATATGTATAAAGTCCTTTAAGAAGCGTTTTCTTTAGAATCTCTATAAACTTTTGCTTTTGAAGTAAAATAGTTTAAATGATAATAATCAACTTCACAGTCAAACATGCTTTTAATGGACTAATAGACTTTTTAATAGACTAAGTCCAAATAAAACTGAAAAGAAAAAATGGTATGCAATCTGCTCCTCTTTCCCAGAGTAGTCTTTCAAGTTAAAGAAAAAATAAAGCCATGCTTAGCTACCTCCTTTAAATTACTTTATTTTATTGATTTTAAGAACTGCATTAAAATTATCATTCAGCTCTTGTGATTACAAATGGGTATTGTTGACACAAAATAATATATAAGTAAGAATGTGGTTTCCAAAATTCATACAGAAGTCAAAAGATAAAGTGTCCTATATTTTGGTCACTATATAGTTCTGATGATACACTTTACAGATTATTTTAAGTAGCATGATTCCAATGCTTTGGATGTGATAAAGAATGAGAATCAAGGTATGTAAGTGGATACATGTGCATGTAAATGCCTAGAGGCTATATTAATGTCACTTTATAGGCAATATAGATTTGTAATTCTATGTATGCAATATATATGTTTGTATATCTAAGAGTGTAACTATAAAAATAATAATGATAATTAATGTAGTGTGTATTTTATATTACCAATACTCATTCTTGTTAATCTTATTTAATATAAAGTATATATTATCTCTGTTTCTATAGATAAAATACTTGAAACTAAAGTAATTTAAAAATATTTTGTGTTATGGAGCTCATAAAGGTAAATTTGTGATAAAAATTTAGATCAATCTGATTCTAAGGGTCATGTACATTTTATTATGCCATGTGTTCCATCTATAAGCACGTACTATGTTAACTTCTTAGAAATTAAATACTGAAGACAAAATAGCAAATGAGTTATTATAGCTGGAAATAATTCTCCTACACATGGGCAATTCAATCCTACATAAATATCTGGCATTTATTTAAAGTACTTTTTCTCATATATCTCTGATATAGCAAACATATTCCTCAAAAAATAATAGAAAAGTCCATTAATATTCTGAACCATGGTACCATGAACATTAACATTTTAAAAAATCTAGGATTTTAGTTTCTCCAGACTTGTCATTACAACATAACAAGTAGTTCTAGCAACAAACATTTGTGACATCTTACTGGTAAATTTTTTCGGGAAGAATATGTTTTATAAAGGAATTGTACATTTTGCTTCCAGTAATGACACAGTAACATTGATTGGATTAATGTTCCTTCCAATAAGAATTATTAACTATACAAAATTTAACCAGTGAATGTTTGAAGCCAGGCAGAAACTGGAGATGAACAACTATTGAAAGGAAAGAACACTAAGGGAGACCCACATTTAATTGGCTTTCCCCCCTTAAAGTACTCCCACCTCAAGGTGGGAGTGAATAGAGCTCAAGTAGAAAATAGCAGTCTTACTGTGCAGAAGAATTAGAATTTGAAGTTTGGCATGGCTGGAAACTGAGAGGTGAAATCCCAGAAATTAAAAGTCACAGAGAATAAATCTTCAAAATTTACATACAGATAACTATTTAATAATGATAATCTCCTAAACTATACAAGCACAGTAAAAATAGCAATAGTTAGAAGAGGAAAGGAGCAGGGCAGAAATGTTAGCAAATTCCCTCTGCTATAGAGATCATTTGAAGTACAAGTCCTGACAAGTTAGTGCCTTGGCCAAAACCTTAGGATCTCAATTAAACCCCCAGAAAGGCCATGTCAAGGGATTAAGGATCATGTCCATGACTAAGGGCTAATCTATTAGACTAAGGACAGAACCAAAATAGAACTGCCCTAGCAAAGTGTCAAGAAGATGCCCAATGATTTAATTGATTACTGGGGAAACACCTCAACACTCTTCACAGTACGAAAATAAAACAGAGAGTCTTACAATGCATCATCCATAATATAAGGTATATAATTAAAACTTGCTAGTTATGAGAATGACCAATAACATATGACCCATGTATTTATTTTATTGCTCAAGAAATAATCAAGATTTATTCAAGATCAAAAAACCAAGATTATTCAATAAATAATCAAGAAATAATAAAAAAGTTAATAGGAATAATCTCCCAGAAGATCAGATACTTTATTCAGAAATATTTTAAAATAAGTCTTATAAATATATTAAGAATTTGCATATAAATATGTATAGATAGTGGTTGCAAAGATAGGAAATTTAGGAAAGATGTGAGAGCTCTAAAGAAAGAATCAAATGGAAATCCTAAAAATGAAAAAAATAAAATATCTAAAATTTAAAAATTCACTGGACAGGCTTAGTGTAAGTTTTTTCAACTTAAGAAGAAGATCAGCCGCATGTGGTAGCTCACACCTGTAATCCTAGCACTCTGGGATGCCGAGGCAGGAGGATTGCTTGAGTTCAGGAGTTTGAGACCAGCCTGAGCAAGAGCAAGACCCCGTCTCTACTAAAATGGAAAAATTAGCCAGATGTGGTGGTGTGTGCTTGTAATCCCAGCTACTCGGGAGTCTGAGGCAGGAGGATCATTTGAGCTATGATGATGCCACTGCCTCCTACCCAGGGCAACAGAGTGAGACTCTGTCTCCAAAGAAAAGCAAAAAAAAAAAAAAGCAAAACACAAAATAAAAAATCAAGAAAAAGAAAGACTCAGTGAACTTAAAAACAAGTCCATATATATAAAACATACAATATGAAGCACATAGAGCAATAATTGAACCAATTCAACAGAATCTGAATGACCTATGGAACAGTATTAAGTGTGTTAGCGTGATTGGAGCTACAGAATGAAAGGAGAGTAGGAATGAGAAAGTAATATTGGTCTTTTTATATTTTCAAATTTAATAATACCATCCCCTATTTCCAAGAGGCTCAGAGAATACTACTAATAGGATAAACACGAAGAAAAGTATACCAAAGCACATCATACTCAAAGTGTTGACAACCAAAAATGAAGAGGCTATATTAAAGACAGCCAGAAAGAAAATACATATTATATACTGAGGAAAATGATTAAAATGAAGGCTGACTTCTCCTCTGAAAACAGAGAGATCAGAGACAACCGAATAACATTGTTTAAAATACTGAAAGAAGAAAATAGTCAACCCTTAAATTTGTAGCCCATAAAAATATTGAGTGAATTTATTGCAAGCAGACATGTAATATAAGAAATGCCATAGTAGGAAAAGTTCTTCAAGCTGAAGAGTAATGGTAAAAGATGGAAATTGAGAACCATATGAAGGAAACGGTAACATCAAAAATTAAAACTATGTGGGTAAATATAAAAGAATCTACTAAATATAAAATGTGGGCAAATATAAAAGAATCTAAAAGTCAGGAAAGGAGGAATAAGAGAACAAATATTAATACCAGGACAAATGGAAAACAAATAGCAAGACAGTGGACTTACATGCAATTACATTAATAGGTATATTAAATGTGAATTAATAAAACAATCTAATTAAAAACAGGTTGTGTCACACTGGATAAAAAAAGGAAGTCCAAATTCTATACTTCTAAAAAGAGACTCATGTTAAATATAAAAACTAATCTAGAATAAATTAAAAAGATGGAAAACAATATATAATACAAAAATCTTGTTAAAGTCAGACAAACCACAAGTGTCTATGATTTCATTTACATGGATTTAAAGAATAATCAAAAAATGATGTTGACAGAAATCAGAACAATTTTTGCCTCTGGTGGGAGTCGAGGACTTACTGGAAAACAACATAGGAAACTTTCTCATGCCACTCAACTGTTCTCTACATTAACAGGATTTGTGGCTACATATTTATACACATATGTCAAAATTCACAGAACTGCACATTCAGGATCTCTGCATGTTATTGCAGGTAAATGTGCTTGAATTAATAAAAGTACGAGAGTATAAATAAATTGTATAAAACAAATACAATAAAAAAGCAGTAATATTCAAAAAACAATCCATAGTAAATTTAAATGTTTCTGAAAGGTAAAATAGAAATATCTTATTAAAGAACAGAAATTGAGAAAAACTAGACATGATTCAAGAATCAAAGAAGTGTCTATAATAACCTAATTATGTAAAGTAAAATAAATACAAGTTAGATAAAACTACAAGAAATTCATAATAGAGGAAATCTGTTAGGAAAAAACAGAAATGAGAAAAAATATAAATAAATTTTAATTGCAAGTTATCTGAAAATATGTTTCAAATGAATTCACATATAGTATATGAATATTAACTATATTTAGTTGTCCAAAGATGAGAAAAACAAATCCTATAATAGAATATCAAAAATTGATATGAAATATCTCTCACCTCAAGATTATTTTAAAATAGTGTTTGAGTAAATAGTTATTGTAGTTGGACATGGTTATTAATTATATATTTCTACAATAGTTATAAAATAAAAGGTACTATTTTACTAATTATTAATTATAAGAAGTAGTATTAATACTAATATTTCTGATAAGTAATTATTAGCAAGTTACTATTCCTTTTTATATTATTGTTTTAATCATTTCTTCCAGGTATAATAGTAATATACATTCTTGAAATACAATTTAAAAATATCAGAAATGAAAATATAATAAAACAAAATCACCCTTTATCACAGTTTTTCAAAATAATTACAATTAAGTTTTTATTCAGTTTTTCAAGTCTAAAAAATATACATTCAAAATATGCATATGTCTCACAGAATGAGACCCATATTTTTTTACCCCGTTTCTTCTGCTAATAAAACTTAGCCCCTGTATTTTTTTGTCTTATTCTTTTTTTATCCAAATGAGTTTTGTTATTTTTAACAATTTAGTTTCAATTTTTCATAGTTTCTGCTTTAAGAAGTGGTCACTTATTGTGGTTATTTTAAAGATTGTTATTGTCAGATTTGGACAACTTCACCACATTTCATATATTATTCCTTTAAAAGTTTACTTTACCCCAAGGCTCATTTTACTTTAGTAAACAATTTCCATTGATGTTTGTTAAAGAAGAGGATGGTTATATCTCCCTAGGGACCATATCATAATTGTTGAGTGGTATGTATGTATTTTAAAACTTTTGATTATAATTTTGTATTTGAATAATGAATGTGTTCATAATATAAATAATGATACAAAACTTTAAAAAAAAAACCCTTATTTTAAGTGAAAACAATATAGATGGCATTTATCTCTTGCCAAAAGAGGGATATATATTTTGGGTGGAGTATCAATCTCCCTAGAATTATAAACTAAGATTTTTGTTTTTCAAAAGAGAGTATGTCAAACAGAGACTGAGAAACATGAGTTTAGAAAGTCAGAAATACAGATAAAAGTTTTGCTGTTTGGTTTCAGGAAAACCAAAACCCATTTCTAAGTGCCCTCACATCTTGATTAATTGTCTCAGAGCAATTGTTTATATGTTTTTCTAAAAGGTAAAAAGTAGATTTTGTCCCTGTAGCAATGATTTCTATAAAGAGGAGGTTTATTTTTGTCTAATGGATGATATTTACCAAAATAAAATAAAAAATACAAATTGAATGGAAAAAGTGAAACAATAATATTTAGTGTGAAAATAAAAATTATACTTGGAAAAATGGACTTGTAAATTTATTGGCTGAAAGCCTTTTTTTAAGTAACCATATAGAATGGATTGCAAACTGGCTAGCACTTTTGAAATTTGTTGAGTTTAAATGCATTCAAACAATGTGAATGCTCTGTAGATCTCCAAAGGCCTTTGTGTGTGTGTGTTATCTCACAGTGACTAGTTCATATATGTTATCTATAAGTCAGTTGAGTTTGTGACCTATACATATAGAATATTTAAAAGGGGAAAGGTCATTTTTTAATCTTTGGGAGGTCTTATGATAATGAACATCTCAAACATTTGTTAATATTAAATGGAGGAAATGGGCTATTTGATATTTTTAATAGAAAATTAAGAGTAAATTCCATATCGAGTAGCAGAAACAGAATGTTATGTATTTTTAGAGGAGACTGACACCTGTTTCTCACTCTACATGACTCTGGTGGGTACAATCTTATACCTTTGGCCTCAAGAGTTGACACATGATTAAACCAGGAAACTTAAAATCTCCCTATGATATTCCCTGGGGAATATTTTAAAACTTACCTAGGATATGACTTCCAGGGAAGAAAATTCTTGCTTTGAAGTTTGTTAAGTCAGCTGATATAAACTTGGACTTTCTGTGGGTATCCCTGGCTGTGTGCAAAAAATGCAGTCTGCCAAATGAGAGTGAAACGGCTGAGAAAAGAGCAAAGGGAAAAAAGCGTGTTGATGATGTTCAGTGAGTTCTGAATCCACCCCTATCTTTTCTAGTTCTATAACTTCTTAAATCTCATTTTTGTTGTCTAATTAGGCATATTTGAATTAGGTTCCTCTCCTTTGCCTCTGGAAGACGCCAGACTCCCACAATGTCATTGCTAAGAATCAGGCAACCTGGGTTCAATGTCAGGCAACCTGGGTTCAATGTCAGTCTATCCCTCGCTCCTAGTGGTGCAACCATGGGCAATTCAGTTAATCTCTTTTCCTTTCTACTATAGAGGAATAATGTGAGGATTTATTTAACATTTAGCACAGGGCTGGGAAAATAGCAAATACCCAATAAATGTTCATTTATATTACTAACCTTATCATACCAGTATCTTACTATTATTTCAGGTCATTAAGTAGTGTTTTAAAAGGTAATTAGGCCATAATTTGAACAAGCGTTGTGCTTCATGATAATAAGTACAAATGATTTTAGGTGATGGAAGTTGCTACCTCTTATTTTAAATTTTCCTTTCTACTTACCATATGAACATTCTAGGAATTTTGAAATCTAGCATTTCAGAGATGAAGAGAAACCCTCTAAAAATCTGAGTCTGTGATTTAAACCATTAGCTTGCATCATTCCTTTCAGCTTTATATTTTCAAGTATACATAATTTTAGTTTGCATAGCCTTTATTTAATACATTTAAAAAATTGATAATAACAATAATGAGTCATTTACTATTTAAAAATAGTTTATGTACTGATATATCTTCACTCTTGTTTGATTATCAAATTTCTTAATCTAAAAGTTTAATTCTGATTATTATGGGGGCAGTTTCATAATTCTAATAAAGCATATGAACTATGCTACTAATTAATACCAGTTTGAAAATGATGTCTGATACAATCAGTTTGCATTGTGGAACTCAGTCTAGGCCTAGTACAAGTAGTATGTATAATGTAGTGCTGAATAGTATGATTTTTGGAAACAGGCAGACTATTAATATTACATAGAAGTAGAGTGACCTTCTATAAATGGCTTATCTTTGACTTTCAGTTCTTTCACCTGTGAATGACACAATTTCTTTTGTTAGGACTAATCAGATGGCATAGGATTGGCAGAACCTTCTTGTTTTTCAACAAATATCATATCTTCCTAAGTAATAAAATGTCCAGACTTAACTAGCCCCATGGGCACCTAGTCAAAGCCCCCTTGCAGTTACATGTGGCCATGCTACTGTGCTCTTTTCAATGGAATAACTATAGCTGGGATGTATAAAGCTTAGGTCTTGGCATAATAGAAAGTAGAGTGCCTTCCCCTTCTCTTGTCCTCTTTTTAGCTTATAGGGAAAGTAGATATTGGCCAGAAAGTGGAAACTCTGGATTGGGAACAGAAGCAACAAGATATGAACTTGGACCCCTGTCTTGATGGAGATACCATATCCATCCAGGGTATTAGGTTAAGTCAATGCTTCTTAACCTCTAATATGCATATAAATTATCTGAACATCTTGTGGAAATTCAGATTTTTTGATTCAAAAGATCTTGGTGAGAACTGAGATACTGCATTTCCAACAAGCTCCAAGAAAATGCTTACATTGCTGACCGAGGGATCACACTTTGAATATTAAGAATGTAAGACACTCATGGGCTGTTACATGTGAAAGAGGGAAACACCTATCTTGCCTAAATCACTGTTATTTAGGTCTCTGTTGTACTGGAGAAGTTGAATACTAGCTAATATTATGTATGAATTTCTTAGTATGGTACTTTCCAGAGATGAAGCTTTCAAAAAATGATTAACATTACCTGTATTATAATAGCATTGTTGAAGTACTAGTAATTATTGAAAAAAAAAGCTTCAATTTCAAAAACTTGTGAGATTCTTCATCAAACATCTTTTCCAATTAGACAATGCTCTCTCTCTCTCTTTCTCTATAGGTGCGCACATGCACACTTCACACACATACATAAACATATTAAATATTGTGTGTGTATGTGTGTATGTTACATATTGGTACGTTAAATAGTAGTCTCAAAAGCAAGTACCACATAATATTTAAAAGACAATCTGTAATCACATTTATTTCTGTCATAAAGTGATGTGTGAACCACAGTCAGGAATTGAGAAATTCCTCAGAGATCAGATCTGAAGCATAGCCATTATGAATTGCCCATGCATTGAAATTTAACCTCTCATCCCCATGGAAAACTCAAGGAATTAGTATTCAGTATTATTGGATCAGAATTTAAATACATGATTTAGCCATGGCTATAATGCAATTTAGATTGTAAATTGTAAGATATCATGTACCCCAATTATACTGCATAAATAATGGATAGGAAGAATAAAGGTGGAGAAAATTATTGTGCTAGTAATTTTTTAAAGATCTAATTTGATATTATGTAATCAGAAAAAAAAGAAGTTATTTAAGGCAACCTTATCTACACTGCTAAATAGATTGGGATTAAAAAATTTTAAGTAAAATTACTCGCTGTAGGTCCAGAAAGGTTCCATAATTACTTAGAGAAATATATATTTTATAAATGGATAATTAAGATAAAATTATATTTCAGTGACTATTGCTAAGCTGTTTATAGATAAAGAAATAGTTTAGACATTACCTATAAGTTAAACATGTATTGAAGTATCTATTTCCAGTGATTAAAAAACAGTCATTTGAATTATTAAAATTAATTCATACTGTCAGTGGACACAGGGCTACAAAGCTGAGAAACAAAGCTATAAAATTGTTTAGTGAGACACAGTAAATAAATCTGTATCTTTGGCAATACTAAATGAAAGAAGAATGAGCTAAAAAATAATTAAATATAATTATTTGCGTAAGAGTAAATGGCCTTTTAAAGTATTACTTTGCCAAAATAAAATCACTAATGAAAATTTCTATTAAAAAACTTGGTTGGCCGTATTATAGTTTTAGTCTAAATCACTTTAATTCTGGTCTTCATTTTCTCTCTTCCTCTCCTCTCTGCCTCTCCTTTTCACATGCCAAGCCACTTTAATCTGACTTTTGCCATACCATTGTAGAAAACTGTTCTTTCAGAGAATATTTTTAAAATGTCTTAGTAAATTGAATGAAAAACTTCTAGTTCCATTTACTTCTCTGTAGCATATTCGTCTCAAAACTCCCTCCTTCCTGAGCTTCTGCTATTCTACTTTTTCTAATTTCCTACATGCTCCAGAATTCTCCTCCCTACATTCATCTTTCTCTGCCTCCCCTTAAATACCACTGGTTGCCTTTCTCATCCTCCTCTCATCTCACCTGACTTCTGTGGTTCTCAAACTTGTTTGGTTCACTGATGGCTTTCAGTATCCAGTGAGTTATGACTCTTTTCCCCGGGATGGAGTGTGGGGGAGGGGTGGAACACAGATCAAATTTTAAGTACAATTGCAGGAGATTCATGGATCCCCCCAAGAGCTAAATGTAGGATGTCCCCAATTAAGGCACTCTGCTCTATTAGCTTTTTCATAAATTTGTATGGCTTTTGTGACTATGCATTTGCTGAAATATTCCATAGCTCTTTTCTAGCTCAATCCTATATCTCCCACAATAGTTCAAACTTTCAATTAGACGGATCTTTTGGAAGGACAGTCTAATATCTCAAACTCAACACATGCCCATAAGTTAACTTGCCATAGTCCCTCATTAAAGCATCTGTTGTCTCTCTTTATCAATGGCCTCATATCCATTAAGAAATACCCTCATCCTTGACATGTCCCTCTTCTTAACTCCGTATGACAGAGTAAGTCACTCACTGTATTTTGTTGATTTTTGCTTCTCTGAAATATTGCTTAGTTTTATTTCTGACTGTTATTACTATGACAGTCTCCATCAGGAATTTTCTTAATCTCCTAAATTATTACAGTGGCATCTGGTCTCCTCTCATGGTAACCTCTCTCCTCGGAGCCACTGGACTTGATCATTTCAACTTGCTTAATGAACTCCATTGGTTCCCCATTGTCTACAGAATAAAAAAAGGAGAAAAAGAAAGAAAAGGAAGAGAGATAGAGAAAGACAGAAAGAGGAGAAGGAAAGAAAGAAAGAGAAGGAAGGAAGGAAGGAAGGAAAGAAAGAAAGAGAGAGACACCTCTAACTCCTTTTCCTCTTGCCCTCTTCTCCTTGTGGAAGAGGTAGATACATCCTTCTTCTTCTGTTGCAGAGAAAGGTGATAATGCGATTCAGTTTTAGACAAGAAAACCACAAAGCCTCTTCTAGACAGAAATTTCCTTCCTGATAAAGAGAGAGGTATGTAAAGAGATCCACATTTGCTCCCTTACTGACCTTTCTGCTTTGGTCATTATAAGGACACAATGTCCTAAACTGCAAGAGACACCATTTGCCCACAAGATAGGTGCCCAAAGATGAAATTCAACACTTTCATATTGTAATGGAAAAATGAGAAGCTCTTGAATTCTTGATGACGTCAATAAATCCCCAAACTACTTACGGACTGCTAGTGGTTTTCTTGACTTGTAGCATAAACCATAATAAATGATATGTTACTATTCCATTCTCATCTGTTTTAGTTCTCACCAGTGTATCATATCTGCAAATAGAGATAAATACTATTTCCCAAACATGAAAAACATTTTCATATCTACATTTTTGGTAGGACAGTTCTCTGCATACTTAGTTTTCTGAATGACTAACTTTCATCTCCTCCTTTGATATCCTATAAATCTCACCTCTTTTAGAACTGTCCTCTGTGTTATTAGACCCTTTTATGTTATCACAGTCCACTGGACAAAAAAAAAAAATTTGGAAGGGGGTTCTTATAAAATTGTATCTATTTGTCTATCAACACTCTTAGGTTCTGTTTCCTTATGTTCAATAATTTTATTCATATTTCCCCAGTTTTAACAAGTGCCCACATATAAAACACTAGAAAAGCTAGAGTAATAGCTAAATTCAAAAGATTGAATTGTTTGTTGGGTTTCATTTTAGCTTTTCTTGGATGGTTTTTGTTGTTGCTATTTTGTTTTCAAACAGTGAAAAGTGTTTCATAGAAAAAAAAAATTAGGACATTTTCTAAAATAATCCATTTTAAATGTAATTGAATATGAACCTGTCCTATCAAAGAAGAATATCTTTAAGAGAAAATTTATTTTCTCTGAAATAAGTGGAGATCTCTGGGCTTTGGCTTTATGTTTAAAATATCAGCTGTTGCATCCTTAGATTTGCTTCCCCTGAATCTACAAGTCAGGACTAGGTAGGTAAGCTTCCTATCTACTCTAGTAGCATACTATGTTTCTCCTCTCACAAGATGAATAATCTATCACTATATTGCACCAGCCATTTAGTTTGTCTCCCTCATTGGATTTCAAACTCTTTGAGGGCAACGACTTGGTTTTATTTACTCTTATTTCATCTACACTTAGCATAAAGCCTGGCTCTTATTTGCTAAAATAAGAATAGCTTTCTTTTAAATTTACTCTGAAGTTATAATAGAAAAATATTTTATCTCTACAAGTTTGAAGTTCTTTCTAAATTTAAGATCAAATGTGCCCATATAATATTTCATAGTTTCATGCATTGAACAGCTTTTGAAAAAAAGTCTATTTATATTAGTATTTCAGAGTTTTATAACTAATTCAGTACTAATGCCTTTTAAAGTGGTTGGAGAGGCATAGGACTGAGTTGTCAGTGTTGTTATTCACCCAGAGAAGGGTAAGTTAGACAAGACGGGACTTAACCTACCACTGGAGAGTACACCCTACCTCTGCAAGACATTAAGCCCCTGCCAATTTCTATTTTCTCTTTTCAAAGATTGCAAACCTCATCTCCCCAGGGTTTACAATCCCTGACAGTCTGTAAACCAGCAGGTATAAATTCTGCTTCTAATTTGTAATTACTGGGTTCTCATCCCTACAAGATAGATCAAGTATTATTGAAATTGCCTTTATTTAATTAGTAGACACGTTTCTCACTAAATAGAAATATAATGTCATGAAGGCTTCAAGTTGCCTTCGAGGTTATTTTTATTGTTATCTTTTTGACCACTATTCTATGGTGGTCTATATTCTACCTAAGCTTATTATCACTAACATTAATAATAGTCAATTTTATGCATATTTTCAAGAAAATTTATTTTTGCTACAGAAAAAAAAAAAGGAATAGCAGGTTGTAAAATGAAGACTGTTGGATCTTGAATTCTTATCCCTTTTCTGAGAACAGTCCCTATTATTAATGTATATTATTACTTCAAGTATGTCAGAAAAGGAGACAAACAGTCAGAGGCAGGAATTTTTCCCTAATTCACTCTGCCTAGCCAGCAAAATGTAACACAAAATTATTCAGGGCAAAAATACAATTTTCTGTCATCTCTGTCATACACTGATAACAAAGCTACAGGCTAATATGTTTTGATATTTTTGTCACTCGTTTATCATGTGACCTTTCATGCTATCATTAATACAGCTGAGGGACAGAGCAGATACACTGAAATAAGGGTGTGGAGAAGTCAGATTGCTTCTCTAACAACCAACGGTCAGTCACAGCAATTTATGCTTTTCTCCAGTATAGCCCTGACTGAAGAAGAGGAATTGTTATTAAAATTTGATATTACTGTCTAGGTTCTGCCACCTAGAATTTGCAACTTTTAGCAATGATGGGAATACTGGAGGGTTAATAAATTTTCCTTTGAATTATGATATTAATACAATACAACGTGCCTGTTCAGATATTCAGAGCATATATATGAAAAAATGTCTCCTAGACATTTGAACATTGACTATTAGTTATACTCTGATTTGGTAAATCCAGGGAGCACATTATAATATTATTGTTGAAGTTGCTCTGCATGTGTTCAGAAAAAACTGTTGATATTTTTAAAGTAGAGATAAACCAAAATAATTTGTGGTGGTGAGGATTGTACAATGGACACCTGAAAGTTTAATACATCTTGTGTTTTCTTTGATGATAGATGGTACCTAGTTTAAATTTGCATGCAGCCTAACACCATTTCTGACAATGGCCTGGTTTTTATGTTGCCCGTAGCGGCTGGACTGTTAAAATTCCAATATAAAACTAATTTATACTTGACATTAATGAGTTAAGAAATGTTTTATATAGTACATCAGGGCAGGGAAAGAACTTTACAGGGTTATACTAAAATCAAATTATGTCTGAATACTACCATTATGTACAAAAATGAAAAATCCTCCAATCTTAGCTAAGCGCTTGTACAAAACTCTGTGGTTTTAATGTTTATATTAAAGAGACCATTTTGCTTTTTTTAATACCATACAGAAATATGGCAATATGAAGGCAAAATATTAAAATTTTAAAGTATGCACATCTATTAAAGATTATGAAAAAATTATAGGGTTTTGTTATAAAATTACTAGCATTAACCTGAACTCTGTTATTAAACAACAACAAAAATAATGATTCTGTCTCTTTGAAGAATATTTTTTAAATACAAATAAATCAGAAAATGACCTTTCCATAAGAAAAAAAAAACAAGTAAAGGTGACAGTTTTATATAGAAGAATTGTTAAGTAGGTCCCAGGGAGACTATGAACATGTATAGTGAATTCTTAAATCTTATTATGATATGTATTATGTAAGTTACATAGCATTTCTTAGTATCAAAATCAGCACTTATTTGCTAATTGGATAAAACTGCTGGCATTATGGTTTTTGAAAATTCATTTTATTTTGAAATTTTGCTTATTTTATGTTTACCTTAATATTATGGCAAAATAATACAAACTTAATACTTCAAACAAATTTTGTAAGTAAAAATAATTTGCGTGTGTGTTTTATTGAAAAGATATTCTACTTGTATTTTGAACTCACTTTATCAGATATATTTTATTGTTTGTTTATTTTATTTTATTGCATATTATTTAAACATGTATGCATCTGTGAAGATATGTTCATGTCATAAACAAATGTAAAAAATTTAGTAAAATAATACATCAGTGTGTCAATATTAATTAAGGGAGAATTTCAGGAAAAATATTAATTTTATAGCTCATGGAATTTATTTCATTGTATAGCTTCTAACAATCCTCATTAACAAATACAAACTCTATAATTATATAAAAAATTAGATCATTTGAGTTTTAGAGGATGGCACATAAATATCTTTTAATATAATGTTCAAGCTTCACTTTGTATCCTTTCATTATACTGTACTCAAGCAAGGATTTGCTAAGACGAACTTTCATATAACTTCTCTATCATGAAAAATAACTTTGGCATGGGAGAAGAACTCCAATTGGAGAGTCAGAGTGGATTTAGTATATGCCTGGTTCATCCTCTGAATCCCGTGAACAGATTATTCACCAAAGTGAATTTTACAAAATTCCATTTTTCATTTATATCACAGGAGGGTGAAGAGCTGGTTATAAGAAGAAAGTGGAATAGGTTGGGGAAAAGAAAATGAATAGGAAGGTCTCTGCTCTCAGAAGGCAAATATCCTGCATATGAAGCAAAGACATCCAAAGAAATTTGTACTGGGTCATTCCAGAAGGGAATTCTAAATGGCTTAGCCTCTCAGAGATGCAAACTTAATACATAAATGCTTGCCTAATTACTATTTAAGGCAGTTTATGGAAATAGACTGTCGTTAGCATAATTTAAAAGAGTTTATTATTTTTTCCTTACATATAAATCTTATCAAATAAAGTATACCAATTTTCTGGAGACTTTAAAAGTTACATATTGCTGTATATACTTCTTTTTTTCTGTTTTGGGGTGTTGTAGATTAATGGTGGGGTGCAAAGCTAAATCGAACAGAATCCTAAGTTAAGCTTCTACACACAGCTTCAGTGGAAAATGTGTTTTGCTTTCATTTTGATTGTAACATTTATTGTAAAGCTATGAAATTAAGATTTTTTTTTTCAATTCTATGATAGTATGCTTATCAGAAAACAGTGATTTCGGGTCTGGTATTCCTGTTTGCATGTAAATAAAGCCCGAGTCACAAACAAAGCCCACAACCTCACATACTTGCCTTCAGTGGTAAAGGATGGAAAGCCTGCCTGCTACCAATCAGCAAGTGGTTGCTATGGTTACAAGGTCAGGAAATATGCCTTTTCCCCAGTTGTCCAAGGCTTGCACATGTCACTTTTGAAACTATGAATTTTATATACAGGTCAGGAGATGCATACCAAAGAAATAAACAGTGAACTGGACTATAATGACAGCTACGTTCAAATGTCCTTGGATTTTTTAAATATGTAGGCAAACACATTCTGTTATTTTGACTGGATTGGGGTTTGTTTGTTTGTTCCAGATATTTTTTGAAAACGTTTTCATCTAATGAAATTTTATGTGGTAGCTTCAAATTGTATCTCTGCATTGTAAATATACATCAATATTTGTTTCAGAAAAGTGTAATCTTTTTTTCTTCCTAAAACTATTTTAAATGACAGCATAGGAATATTATAAAAATATAATGCCATGGGACATAGCATAAAAATTGCTGCATGGAAAAACTAAACTTGTTATTTTTATCTCTAAACAATGTGATGCTCAAGCTATTAATAAATTAGAGTATTCTTTTTTAAAAGATAAATGTTTTGGTGATCACAGTGTCAAATTTGTGAGCTTTTAAAAATATTTAAAGACAAACTGTAAATTAGCAAATTATGAAAAAGCAATCTTGTTTGTGAATCAATAAAAAATTTATTGAGTAAATTAGTTACAAACCTCACAGGGGAATTAGTGCTTTCTAGTATATAAAGCAGGTCAAGCAAATTTGACAATACTTATTTAAGCATGGATATTATTTTTTAAAATTTTTTCTTCTATGATAATTTGTTACTAGTCTTCTGTTAGTATTAAATATTTATATTAAATAAATATTAAATGTAGGTTTTGAGTTTTAATTTATAGAAATGATCATTATTTCCTTACTTTGAAATATGGGTTATTTCATACATTCTAGGGAAAAAAAATGAAGAAAATGTATATTAAGTGAAATGATGCAATATTATTTACTAGAGTACTAGGTAGTTGTTTTAATGCAAATATGCTTTACAGAAATGCTTTACCTGTATTCATACAAATCTTTACATACAAAATTCTTATTTCTATGGAACTTGAGGGGATGCCTGTCCATTTGAAATGTGACTAATGTATGTCATTAAAATAATAAGGTATAGTGTGGCATATATCTTACATATTATAAATGATTATCAGATATATGTGATTAAATAGGATTATAAGAATCACATACAACTTTACAACAGATACTTTTATTTTCATAATAATAATCACTTATTTTGCACATCTTTTCAATTATAAGGGAATTTTATATTGCATTAATTGACAATAAAAGCTTGTAAAAAGGCCTAAAATACAATGAAAAACAATATTGGCCCATTTTTTTCCTTGATTGATGCTTTTGTTCAAATGAACATATTTTTTTCTTTCTCTTTCCTTCTCTCTCTCTTTCTTTCTCTCTCTCTCTCTGTGTCTCTCTTTCTTTTGGGTCAGGAAAAATTAGTCCTTACCTTGATAACAATCCTTCCCATTTTTTAACTGAAAGCAGCATTCAAATGAGAAACTAAGTACATTTCTTTTCAACAGGCAATTTACCCCATGATGAGATATGCTTTCACTTATTTTTCTTTGACATTCTAGCATCTAGCAGCTCAGCAGGTATCTGGAGGTTAGGCTTCAAATAAAGGATAACTACATTCTTACATTAATAGATGCCATTGTATGACTATGTCATATTATTGTAGCATTTAGTTCCTTTAATTGTGCTTTTAAAATTATACATGATAAGCTGATACAGACAAAGCGAGAAAAATATCAAAATCAATTCTGTTATCATTATTGTTCTATTTTTGCACATCTGCTTACATATACATCTAACTCTTCTCCAGACTTACGATGCTTTGAAATTAAGAAAATATTTAGAACCATTTTATTTATATGTAGTAAGTCTCTAAGTATTTAAATCTCACTGAACTGACACTTTATACATTGTATTCATCTATGGAGATAGAAAATACTCCAGCAAATATAAAGCATCATATTGTATTTCTCAATATTACGGTTTGCTGTTTGAAATAAAAATATAAATAGATTTGTTCACCAGAAATGCCATTTGAAGTGGGTGCAGTTTACACAGCAATGTTAATGCTTTTTTTTCCCCTTCCTTTTCTTTACACAGTTTCTCCAGAAGACTGCTTTATGCTATCTTATGAGCCTTTTCCCCTCTTTTTGGTGACCTTTCTGTATGGACAAATGAGTCCAGGGTATATGTCTTGTGGCCTGTGTGCAACCTTGCCCATTAGTCAGTCCCCAAACCTTTGATGTGAACCATCAGCCCTACAATTTCTGTGGTTCATTCATTTTTGTGTTTCTCTAACGATCTCTGCCCTGGCTCTGAATCCTGCCTTTATGGTAGACAGAACTGACAACAGGCAGCCTTGTCTTTCATTTCCTTGATGTACTTTGTACTGTGGTATGGCTTTTGTTAGTATTGATGCAAACATTACCATAAACCACCACCTAGGGACTAGAAACAATTGACTAACTGTTTTCAAATCCAATACACTTAAGTTGATCAGACACAAAGTTTAAGTACAGTTAGCTATAACAGCACCAATTCTGTGTGGTCTCAGTCTCTCTAGACTACAAAATAAAGGTCAGTGGAATGCGGATGCTTATGTCAAGACAGCCTGCAATGAAATTTATTCAAGAGATGAATATTGGACCAAGAACTCATTCCTTCACTTCTTCAACATAAGAAATGCCAATTCTATTTCCTGGTCTGTTTTAAATGATTTTCTCTTTATCTACTTAAAAGCTCATTCTTAATAAGAAAAATGGTCTGGCATGTAGAAGAAGCAACTCTTTTATGAAAGAGTTCAGATTTTGATGAGATATGCATTTCAAACTGACAAATGTTAAAATTTTTCACTTAGATTCTAAATAGCAAGCTCACCATCATTGAACTTATTATAATAACTAAATATGCCATAGCATGCAGAAGAATTACAGAGTTAACTATATCATAAATGCAAAACTGTGCCTGACCCTTATTGTGCAAGGAGCAGAGGCAGGGGTCATTTTCTTTTTGAGCCTTGTGAGATCCTAGATTCAAGGCTTTGTAAAAAGGGCTATTCAGAATCAGTTTCCCATATGATGCTTCAAAGATGTCAGCTCAATCTTTGAAGTTCCTTCCTAAAATAATCAACTGAGAAATTGGGAAACTGAAAACAAAAAGATTTTTAAAATGAAGTAGACTTGAGGCACCTACTATTTCTCAACCTCTTTAATTACATATTAAATATGCAATAATATTTTAATTAAATTCTTAATTGCCTTGTAAAATTTCTAATGCTTTTAAAATTCCATATATAAAATATAAATAGGTCTTTTTAAGGATATATATTAAAATCCTAATATTTCTTTGAAACATGTTTTTTGGTGAAGTGTAACATTATATCACAAAAAGTTTTTATAAGGACATAGATTAAATAAATTTCTACCTTGAATACAATTCTCTTATCAGTCACACAGCTGTGTGATATATGAGTTCTGTGGTTTTTATTCTGTAGATACGTGTAATTTTACATCTTCTATCTCATTAGGTTGTTTTTTTTTAACAAAACAACAGTGGTTTTCAGGTTTTGAATGTAGTTATGCAGCTGTTAAGGGTAAATTTCAAAGTATACAATGAATAATTAAAGTAAATTAAATCATGATACTATGCCTGCCATTATTTCTATCTATGAGAAAAGAATTTTGTATGCTACATGTGCATCTATAATTTATAGTATTCTACATATTTAAATAACATTTTAATATTTCTGTGTGTTTAATTTTAGCAAAATCCAGTGTTTAGGGCATTTTTTTCCAGTATAAACTTTTCTTTTTTACATTTGAGAATAAGTGATCTGGAATTACTCTTTTATGGAATTGTATTTATTGCATTTATATTATAGCTAAATGTGTTGAGGCTTACTCAGCCTTTCCTCAGTAGACAGCTTCACTAAGTTCAATTCACAACACATAGATATGAGAGAGCCAAAATCATTTAAGTCATGAGTTCACTATGTCATACCCTTCTTGACATCATTTTATTTTTCACCATCTTCCAATGGACCGTATAAGATGTATAGGGGTTGATGGTTTAGGTGACTAAATTTATGTACAGAATCTCTTGCTGAATTGCCAAATAATTGTATTCTGAAATAGAGTTGGTAGGTTAAGTGCAATCGTTAACCAACTGAAAATTTTTACTTAGAATTCTCTTTATATATAAAAATACTTGAAATGATTATTACCTGTAATTAATAATCTGATGTGACTAATCTATAATTAAAGGCCTTAAGAATAAATAGCCATATTAATGCTTTAGAGTTAAATATTGCAGCCTCAGTCATGATTAAAATGTATTATTTCTCCTGGTGATTATAGTGGCGGTGGTAAAAATTTTAACTAATTTCACAAATGGGTCAAAGTAAAAATATTTTAGTTCAAATATGTACTCAGTCTATCTGTTTAATATATAATTTACAAGTTATTACTTGATTAGGATGATTCACTTACTAAATACTTATAAAATTAAGAGTGCTGCACTCAGGGAGATAATGGTCTTTAGAATTTTCTTTTTTATAAGAATGAGTATTTGGAGTACTTGAAACAAGGATGAGTCTTATTTCTTTTTTCAGAAAGGTTTTATTAAGGATTATTTTTTTCTTCCATAAAAGTATTAGACAATTTTATACCACAAAAAAAACACAGTAAAAAGATATGTTTTAGTTTTGTTAAATCATGTGAGCCTTTACAATAATAATAGCATAACTACCACTGCAAATATTTCCTGAGAAAATAAATGGCAGTCTATTTTAAGCCATTTTTCTTAAAAGACAATATTTTGTCACCACAAATTAGCTATATGTTCAATATTTGGCATCATATTTTTAGCTTATTTTTAAAGTGCTAACAATTAAACTGGAGGAAGAATGAAAGTATTGTCTTTTCTGTGACTCATGTAGGTTCCATTTCCACTTGATTCTTGCTCATTTTTAAAATTATATTTTTTTCAAAAGTGTGATGAAGCTGGTGTCTGATATTCTAAGAATTTTTGGTGAGTTATGCTGATTTTTATTTCAGCAAGTGCACCATAGATTACCTCATCAGAATTCTGAGCCACAACCACTGGGGAAAACCTTGGAGAAGAGTTAAAAGAAGATAAATGGAAGGCAGAAGATGCACTTGGGTGTGAAGTGGACACATACAGTTTCATTCAAACCACCCTGCATCAGGTAATGACCATGGGTCAAGTTCATAACTCAGCAGAGAACTGGATGAGCTGGGAGACAACAGGAATAAGGATGTAATTCCTGCATACAAACAAACCGGAAGTCAGTATGTAAGACTATTTCTGTATAGTGATGAAGTGGCTGTTTACTCCAAAACTAAAACATGAAGTCTTGTTTCAGAAATATGAAACATTACTGATGTTTCTTTTCTTTCTTTCTTTTTTTGTAGAGATGAGGTCTCACTATGTTGCCCAGGCTGGTCTCTAACTCCCAGCCTCAAATGATCCTGCCTCGACTTCCCAGATGCTGAGATTATAGCTACGAGCTACCATGTCCAGCCCAATATCACAGTTTTCATTTGCATTTTCCCAATGGCTAATGATGTTGGACATTGTTTCATGTGCTTATTTGTCATCAGTATTATCTGTTCACGTATTTTGCCCATTTTTAAAATTTATTTATTATTAATCTTTTTTTCTTTTTTACTTTTTGTAGAGAGATGGAGTCTTGTTGTTATTTAGGGTGGTCTCCAACTCCTAGCCCCAAGTGATCCTCCTGCCTTGGGCTCTCATAGTGCTAGGATTACATGCATGAGACACCACGCTTGGCCTTGATGTTTCAAAGAAACTGAAACTTGACTATGACTTTTTCTTCAGAACTTTGAGATTTTCGACAACTATATTTCCTACTTAGAAACCAAACTCTAACTGTTCTAAGAGCATATCAACAATAATAATTTTGTCCTTTATAACAGTGAATAATTTTAAAATAAAAAATGGCAAACTAGTCAAGCCCAGAAGCAGAATGTGTCACCGTAAGTTTCAAGTTACAACAGGATGGTAGAGTATTTTCCTCTATCGTTGACCCTCTAATTGTCCTGTCTATCATGTACTCAGGATGAAATTGAATTTTTTCTACTCTTCTTTCTCAGATAGATATAAAGCAGCATTTCTTATACCAATTGATAATATTGGCAAAAGTTTGCAGATTTTCAATCATAATTCATGAAGAAAACATCAATCAAAAAATCCAAAAAACTCCTTTTGGTAAAATTCTGGCTCAAACTGGGATAGGAAAATGAATCTACAGATAATTATATTTTGTCAATGTAGGAAAAAATAAAAATAAATGTTGTCTTTTCCAATTCAATCTATTAAGCAAATGTAATTTTCACTTTATAAAAAAGAAAACTCAGAGTGATGCCGAGTTGTACAAGTCACACAGAGGGACCAGATACTCAACCCCTGACTCTTGTTCAGAACACATATTTTTATGCTTAATCATACAAAATAAAGAGAATAGAGCAATCAGGTTTTAAAACATGTATGGTAAATCATTTTTAAATGTTTAGACTGTAATCTCATGGAGGATTAAACACAACAATTAGTACGAAGTTGGTGGTCAGTAATTTTAAAGGTAATCAGTAAATAATCATAGTGATTGTAAATGATTAGTGATTTTTCACATCGTAATCAGGACAGAATTCTAATCATATTTTTAGATAAAAATTGATTTTAATCTTATTTCCTTGGTAAAATGCTATATCCTTTCACTTGAAATATTTATAGAGAAGAAGTTTTAAAATGCTTTAGATTAGACTCAGTGATAACATTTCTCAGGGTAGCCTTGGAAAGACATCTGCATTAGAGTATTCCAGAAAATATTTATATTGAATATATGACAGTATTAAAGTTCATCACAGCACTTTGGCAGCTGCTCCAGATGCTACCCAATCTAGGGTTTTAAGATTTCAAATAAGAGCTTATGGGCACTTGTCAAGGTAATTTCTCTTCCAAGAATTTATTTGGGCAATTTCATTACTCCAGTCACTACAGCTAAGGTCTCTTTCTTAGACTGAGTATAATTTCTTTCAAATTTAGTCACAGTGTGTGACACAGACCAAGTAGTGCTTTCACTGACATCTGAAAATCTGCGTGATATCAAAGATGTGGCTTTAGGAGAATTGCACAAGCCAGGATTAAAAGTAAAAAAGAACCAAATATACTGGCAATTTTACTCACACACTAATTTTTTATTGTTGGGTCATATTTTTTTTTTTTTTACTTTTTCTTATTACTTGGAAATGCACTACATCTTATTAAATTTTTCCTGGTACATTTTGTTCTATTACTCTGTTTTATGGCCATTATAAAGTCTTTGTAGAAAAAATTTAACGATAATATATATTTGCATGCATAATTATACTTGTACATATATAGCTGGATATTTCAGTGCTTTTAAAAATTGTACAGTATTTTATTTTTTGATTGGTCATTCTGTAATACAGAGTCTTAACAGATCTTGATATTTTTCTAGTAGACTGCTCTATTGTATTAAAGTATTTTAAGTTTTTATTTTATTAAAACATTATGTCTTCTCTTGTATTTATGGATAAGAAAAAGCTATTGTGTGTTCGTTGGTGTTTAAAGCCATACTGACCATAACCCTTATCAATGTGACCATCTTAGAAAATGAAGAACAGCAATAGTGGGCTTCGATTTAAAGGAAGTAACAGTTAAACTGAGAAAACACAATTTGACAAAACCATCTCAATTACTTGGTCGCTGTGTCTAAAGAGCCAAACTGAAGTGGAGAGTTGTGCAATCGCTCCAGTAATTAAGTCCCCAAGAGCTCAAAACACATTTTGCCTAGATAATCCAGGTAATTCCAACTCAAGTGCCCAAGTGCCTCACTTTACGATTACCCAGTGTACTAGAAATCCAAACTCATGGAAAGGCTAAATCAGAGAACGGTTCTCATGTCACAAAAGGATTTATCCAAGCGACCCTTTCATTGTCAAGGAGGCCAGAGCTCCCCAAGAATGAAGAAAATTATTTGCTTATTAACTACCTCAATTACTCATACAAGTTGACCAATCTCCTAGAAACAAACACAGGATTAATGAAACAGTAGATCTAATTTCTGACGCCCTTGCTGTCCAGACCAGTGCTTGGGGAGTCAAGCAAACTTGGTTCGATACCCAGGATCCTCACTTAATAGTATTTAAAACATGCTTCATCTCTCTAAACTTCTGTTTATTCATCTATTAAATAAGTGTAAAAATATTATGCATTTTATATGATTACTAAGAGAGTAATGTGAGACAATGAAAGTAAAGCGGTTAGTCTAGAACCAGAAAAATGGTAAGAGCTCAATTAATGTTAACTGCTGATTGTGAACTTTAACTGCTAAACACTCTCCACTTGAGGGCAGCCTAATTCGAAGGCACTCCTAAATGAGATCAATTGTCAATGAAGGCACTGTACAATTAACAGTTTTTCAAATCTTGGTTTTTCCATGGTAACTCATTTCTGAAAGTATAATGAATAAATATGAAACATTTTTTCATCTATTCATTTGAAAATTATTTAATGAGTGTCTACTCTGTGCTAGTGACTATACCAGGGGCTAGGCAAGTAACAATGAGAAAGATGATTCCAATTCTCAAGAATGTGCAGTCTTTCAGGGGAGACAGATATTCTATGTTTTAAAAAATTAAAAATAAACACAAAATTTGAAATGCATTTACAGAATAAGATAATTACTTTCTGGAACTTCCTTAATAATTCTGAATGTATATCCACATACGAAATTCCCGATTCCTTATTGTGATATTCCTACCTGAATTTTTTAATTGAAAAAAAAGATATATAGAAAAGCCACAATCTAAATTATTTAAATCAACCTTGATTTCATAGCCTTAAAGAGCAATCATTGTTGTCTATGACAAAAAGCATCTAATCCAATGTGAGGCCTTGCTAACTACTGATTGAGATGCTACTATCGATCATATTATTGGGGAGAATGACTCTCCTTTTCCTTACTTCACTCCTGGTGTGATTACCCACTTCTGTTCATAACAATGGGAAAGGAGCTGAGATTAAATCATAGGAAAACAAACCATGTATCTCATCAGAGACTCCACAGACAAAAAAATAAACATTGCAAAAGAAAAATGGTCTGGCTTTTTCCTTTTGCTGCTGTGAAAAATCCAATAATTCTGGCCTAGATTGTTCATGTTTCACATTAGGAGGCAAGGAATCAGTCTGCAACTGACTGGATTTCAGAAAAATCTAGAAGAAAGACAGATATTTGTTTTACTTCAGACTTTCAGATTTTAAGTCTTGTAACTAATGAGCCTACAGATCAGGAAATATCTAGATCTTGATAGTTACATAAATAGTTATATAGGCATAGATGTAGATTAATACATACATACATACACATGCCTATAAACGTAGGTTTCTTAGTGTACTGGAGTTTTATTTGTGAAAATTTTTACCCTTGACCCTAATACATATTAATCCCATTATTAATTCATTCTGTTTGCTTTAAAATCAGAGGTGAGGGAGCATAACTAGTCCAATATTTAGTTCTATATTCAGTTCAATAACTAGTCCAGGAAAATAGATTCTCTTTAAATAATCAATTTATGTATTAATAATATGCAAGTAATTCATTTCTTAATCTGTATTTTTAAAGAAAGACAAATCTTCCTGTTTTACCTCCCCCAAAATCTCACAATATGGTAGATTTAGCTAGTGCAGACAACCATCCCATCCAAACATATATAAGTGTTGAACAGTATATTAGAAGAATATCTGACATTTATGAAGTACTTACTATATGCCAGGCATGCTTCCAAATAGTTCACATGTGTTAACTCATTTAATCTTGCCAATAGCCCTTTGAGGTAGTGTATTAGTGAGGGTAAAATAAGCTATAACCCCCAAATCACAGTGGCTTAACATAATATTTTTTCTCACTCATGTCATGATCTATTGCAGTCCAGATGGTTCTTCTCCATACAGCAACAGAGGGACTCAGAGGTTTCTCCCATCTTGGGATGTTGCCATCATCAATATATGGTCTCAAGGCACTGGAGGGTGGGAAGGGAATACAGAAGGTTGTAAATGGGAAATTCTTCGTGGACTAAGGATGGAAATGATATCCATCACTTCCAACTGCACTTGGTTGGCTAGAGCTCAGTCTTAGCTCTACTTAAAATTGGCTGAGAAAAGAATGCACCCTGTAAGAACAACAAATTGTAAATACGGTGAGCATAGATTTATTTTCACTAATATCTGCCCCACTGATTACTATATATCATTTTCCTCTGTTTTTCCTTGAAGAAGACAAGGTCCCATCCAGTCCCTGCATCCAGATCAAAGTTTGCTATCTTTAAGTGATGTTCATTCTGTGTCTGGACTGGCTTCCTGTCCAGCTACTCTAAACAAATAAGCAAAATATCTTCTCCATCACCTCTGCAACCCCTCAACACATATATATCCCATATACAATCACGTATCAGGGTTGGGAAAACCACCATAATAAATCCCATTGAGGAAAGATGAGAATGGAATGAACACAGCAGACACTTGTCTAAAGCAATTTTGCAATCTTGTTGGGCAGATATTGTGAAGGCTTTTAAGCCTGTCGGTGGGTGAAGTTCCCTGATTAGGTCTGATTCTGCTCTCTTAGAAGATTCCCTTGTTATTTTGCTCCATAGCTTCAAGAGTTCCCTCTAAGAGGCTATTCAAGGCTATCGTACTTGAGGGAAAAGATCATACTTAATCTAGTCTTTGCTGCAAACTTGACTCTTAATGGAACTTCTTTACTCAAAGTTTTTCTCAGTTTTATCCACTACTGGTTGGGATCTAGAAGCAGTCTTCTTTTCAAATTCTATATTTCAAGTCTCTCTTTTATTATCTCTTTCATTCTTGCTGTCAAACCTAATAATTTCACCTGTGATCATTTTGGTTATGGAATATCTTGTCAAAAATAGCCAAATGTAGATAATACCTACTAAAATTTTGATTCTTTCTAATCACTGCATCAAAACTGTCTTTTAGATTATCACAGGTAGCATTTTCCCAAATTTTTCATCATTGCATTACATATATTATTATATTTCTGGCCCCCAATATCAGTTTCCGCTCTGTTATGCCACTGCCTCCTATTTTGGGTGTTTCTTATGGAAGCTCCTAACACAGAATATTCAGCACCAATTACAAGGTATCAATTTCTCTTTTAAGCAGGATAAACAAAACTAGCAATTGAAATCAACAATACCCAAATCTCTGATTTAATGTCATGAAGTATATTTCTTGTTCCTACCACAATTTATGATGATCATACAGTTCTCCAAGTAGGGATCCATGAACCAAGCCTCCTTCCTTCTTAATGGTGGTTAAATCTTAAACATGTGTCCTTAAAAAAATTTGTGGAATGGGATGAGACAATGGAGATTTTGTGTATGTGAAATGTCTAAGGGCTAGATGTGGAAGTGACCCATATTATTTCTTCCCCTATTCCATTTACTAGAAATCAAGCACAAGGCCTTTAGCAAGTCTATTTTCAGAACTCAGATCAGTAGCATCTTATCTCCAATATATTTTCAAATGAAGAAACTGAATCATAGGTGAATTAAATAATTTATCTAATTTCATCCTGTTTCAAAGCAGAACTAACTCTAAATCCAGGAAATCTCACTTGGGACCCAGATACTAACCATTTAGAAGTATATTTGAAAAGGATGATTCAGAAAAAGAATTACCGGGTGTCAAAAGAAAATAGGCATCTCAAATCTGGAACATTAAGAGAATGAAACAAAATCACAGTAGCCTAGTAAACCCAGATTGATATTTTGGAGATCAGGGACTGGGGCTTTGATGTTCATATGATAAAAATATGACATTGGAGCTCCATAAAGTATTCATAAAAAAAACGGAAATTATTATATTAGCAAAATGCTAGAAATCTCTTAAAGTGACCCCTTCTGTCACAAGGAAACTAGAAAATGAAGTTTTGGATGCTGACCTAATAAAACATAAGGTAAATTTAATAAGAAAAAAATATAAATTGTTGACAAGTAAAAAAAAAAAAAAGACAAGTCTGTGCTACACATGAGTGTTGGGGCAAAATTAAACCTACTTGCATGGTACAGTAAGCCTAAAATAAGAAATTAATGTAAGACCTTGTCCAAAGGTGGTAAAACCATAGGTACCTCATCACATTGCCACAAGTCAAAACCATAAAATAAAAATATTTCCACAACCCATGATACAAAAGACTTCCTTAGAAAAAAGTAAAATAATAACACCATTAAAATAAAAATTTTATACCACATGAAATGGATTAATATGAGATAGCAAACACAACAGTGTTACTAATACCCCCAGAAACCTAATCATACAATAAGGAGGAAATTCTGAAATAATAATGAATAAAATGATTAAAGAAAAAGAAAAAAAGATATAGAAATTTAAATTCTCACATTATACTACAAAAAAGCAAACAGACCCCAAATTATAACTTTCCTGAAAATGAAAAATATTGTTCAAAACTTGAGTGGATTAAATGGCAAAGTAAACTCAACTGAAAAAAAAATTAGTGAACTAGAAGATAGATATGTACAAATAATCTAGAATATAAAACAGAAATGAAAGATATAAAAGAGAAATTAAATGAAACTGATTATAAACTGATAAAATTCTATATTTCAAGGAGAAAATAAATTTAATAGAGAATGCAAAAGGTCAATAATTAGAGAGAAAATAGCTGGAGATTCTCTAAAACTAAAGAAAAATGTATGTTCTCATATAGAAAAACTTGAACAAGTTCTGAAAAAATATCTATTCATGTTTAGAGATAAAATGGTGAAGCTGAAGGACTCTAAGAAAAAAACATCTTGACAGCACCAAGTTGAAAGTACAAATTATCTACAAAGGGAAAAAAATTACATGGATAGGGATTCCTATCATTCCCTCAGCAATTCATAAAGTAATTGGGTATAAATTTAGCCTACACCCTAAAAAAGCAAGGCATATACACTCAAAACTACAAAACATTGCTGAGACAAAGAAAACATAAAGAGATATACCATTCCCAGATCAAACAACTCAGTAATGTTAAAGAGTAATGTTCCCCAAATTGACCTAAAATTCAATGCAAATGCAATGAAAATCCTTGCTAGCTTTCTCTTTTTCCAAAAACAATAAATAAATAAATAAATAAACAAATAGATAAATAGATAAATAAATAAATAAATAAAATAAAGCCAGATTACGTCTGAAATTCATACAGAAATGTAAAGGAGCTGTTTTGTTTTCGTAAGACTTTGTTTTCCTTAAATTAAAGCCAACCTTCTCAGTCAATTCCTAGATTTCAAATGTTTTTTAAGGGTAGTTTGTTAGACTATGTGTTTATCATTTTGTTTCTGAAGGCAGAATTCTGGACTCACCTAAAACTCTAGAGAACCCAACAGCTGCCAGAAGAGGCTGTTTATTTTATGCCAAAACTTGCCTGGGCTCCCCATGTTATTAATTGGTAGCAACATAGTTCTTAGAGTATATAAACATGTATGCACACATACATACACACACACACACACACACACTAATTATCTCCATAGCATGTGAAATGGTCAAGGTTGCAAAGACAAAAAGAATGCTCTAAAACAGGCCTGACAAGGTATCACCACAAGCACAATCCCACCTGCCACGTGTTTTTGTATAGTTCATGAGCTAAGAATGTTTTCCATAAATGGTTGAGAAAAACCAAAAGAACAATATGTTGTGGCATAAAAATTATATGAAATTAAAATCTCAGTGTCGATGAATAAAGTTTTATTGACACACAGCTACACTTATTCATTTACTTATTTTCTAGGGTTGCTTTCATGCTACAATGGTGGGGTTGAGTAGTTTCCACAGAGACTGCATGGCCTGCAAAACCTAAAATATGTACTAGCTGGCCCTTTCCAAAAGTAGACCCTCACCCCTGCTTTAAGACAACATGCACCGTGAGAGTGAGGCTGAATCACCAGTTTCAGAGACAACTGGTTTTTGTACAGATAATGAGTTTCACCAGTGAGAATACCAGAGGCCACCACAGTTCTTTAGAGATGTTTTAGAACATTAAGTTAAAAAGATTAGTGTCTGGATTCCCTTTTTCAGAATATTCTAAGACCCCAGTGCAAGTTTTTTCACTCCTACTGCAATTTTTTTTTCATGTATGTATACCAATTACAGTGATTGCTAAATTTTATTAGGCTAAAAAAATGTTGCATGACTAGTTGACTCTTATAATAATGGTTAACATTTAGTGAGCAATTGCTATGTTCATATTTTCCTCACAAAGGCTCTGTGAAGCGATACTACTGTTTTCTTTAGTTTACAGATGAAAGCACAGAGAAGTTATGAGTTTGGCCAAAGTAATTTGTAAATGGCTGAACCAGGAATTGAACCCAAGCTGTCTAAATCTAGGGCCTTCTATATTAATTCCATACTTCTTGTGTAGTGACATCACTAAATAGGATATACAAGTGGCTCTTAAGGAATATATCTAGGGCTTGTTTCTTTTCCTTAAAGGTCTTAGCACAAGATTGGTCTCCGGGAACAGATACTTGCTTCAACTACCCACCCGGGTTTCGTATAGTCCCAATTTGGTCATGTCCAGGGAGCTATGGCGGTTTTGGACTGGTTTCATTTGAGTACACACCAACTTTACTCATAATTAAAAAAAAAAAAATTACAGATTTTCCACAGTGCTCTTGTATTCAAAAGCAAAGATCCCATTATCCAAAAGGATTATATTTAAGGCTAATTTATTAATACTTTAGGAAACTTTGTAAAAGGAACCATTAAATATAGAGGTGGCTGACTAATTTTAAAAGTCTATCTGCCCTTGTGTCTGTCCTTTCCCCCCTCCCTACCACAAGATTAGATAGATGGGTAGACAGATAGAGATGAATGATAGGCCATCTGCCTCTCCAGCCACATCATCTCTCTCTCTCTCTTCATATGATGATATAACTAGTGATTCTTTATTTTTGTTTCTTAAATTTTCTCTGATAAATGTATAAAATGAGTGTAATTTTTAAATCAGAAGAAAGTTAAGTGATTTTCTTATTTTTTTTTAAGTTCTGTGTTTCCTTTACATAGCAAAGTCTGCTGTCAGATCATTGCTTTCCAAAACAATGTAAACATTTTTTTGCATAGGCCTCCTATGACAACTCCTTCTCTACCAAGTAAAATTTCGTCTTCATTGCCTAGCATTTGTGCTCTTCATACCCATACCCTATTTAATCTTCGTAGATACCCTATTTAATCCCCGTAGTAATAGTTTTCTACTTTTTATGGATGTGTACATACCTTGGCCTCTTTCAACCTGACCTCTCCCTACCTCTGCCCCAAGGACATAACTGCATATGATCCAACTTAGCTCACCCAATGCCTTCCTGTTGAACACATCCCCTAGATACATGCACATATATTTTTTCTCTAATTTTACCTTCTGTGCCATTTGGCAATGTGGAAAACTATCTCCCTTTAAAGGATTCCTTTTTCCGATTTCTAGAGTGGGAAGTCACATCTTCCTATTGCCTTCCTGACAGCCATTTGCTTGTAAAACTAATGACTCTTTTATTTATTCCTTTCTATTTTTTTATATATGTAAAATACTTCCTCTGAAATATAAGTTTCTTGAGCATAGGGACTTTTTGTTAAATGTCTCTGTAGCCCACCTAGAACTAGGACTAGTGCAAATCAGACACTTAATTTAGTATATTTGCTGCATAGTAATTCTACTTCAAATAAGATTTTTATTTAATCTGGTCTATAAAGCTAAAGCATCACCCATTAGGCCCATTTACCTAATGATAAATAAGAAACAAGGTGCCCCCAAATTTAAATAGAAGAATATCCTTGTATTAATTATAATTGGTTTAAAATATTTTATATACCTTCCCTTATAGAGCAAATATATTTCTATTAAAAAAAGAAAAAAAATATACTGAGTATATACAAAGAGTCTAAGAAATGGGATATAGATAACTGAAACATAATATTTAAAACCAACTATGTTTTAAAACAAAGAAACTGACCTTCCTAAGATTACCTACCTAATGAATTTTTGAGTTAGAATTGAGTCAGATTTTTGGAATCATTTCTTATTCTTTATTCTTTTTTAATAATAATCTTTTCTGTCTAGTGTTTTATATGTGAACTAAGATCATGCTGATTCCTTAATAAAACATGTTAACTTATTATTTTTATTCTTCTTTCCCTGTTTTCTTTATCCTCTTTGTCTAACTAATGTCATTTTCATGGCAATGTCACCAATGTATTGGCATACTATTAGATAGAAATAATATTTTCCAGAGCTGATAAATGTGATTGAGATTAAATGCATAAAAAGTAGAATTAGAATTGGAACAGGAGAGCTTCCTTGGATACACAGGCCTTTCTTAATATGTTGTGCTTACTAGGCTGAGCTGGACTTATCATGCATTGAGGCTGAGGCAGTGGCTTTTGGTGTGTAAGAACAAAGTACTGTAATAAATATCTCTTTCCTCTTCCTCTCTTTAATTAATGTATTCTAATGGTATTAATTAATGTATTCTAATGGTATTCATAACTTCACTTACACCTAGCACAACTTTACTCATCATTTGTAGCATGTTTACAATAGGAGTAAGCCACAAAATTTTAAAGGACCCTAAAAACTAAATTATTAGCTTTTCTTTCTACCTTATAGAAATAACTGTATTTTTTACATTTTGTTGTACTCAGCATAGTCAAAGAAATAACACTTTGCTTTAACAATATAGACAGAAAAAATGAACATACATATTGTGTGAGAGATATTCGAGAAAACATAACATTTGCAAAGTGAAATAAATATTTTATATTTAAATGACAAAAAGCACAGCTGGAAGGAGAAGCTCAGCATCTCAGAGAGGACACCAGGCTCCACACAAGTTTAGGCTTGTTGACATTGTTAGAGGGCACAGTGGAGGATGCTTTTTTTCTCTGCCTGAATGTGAAACCTATTAAAACACAGAGAGAGAGGAATCAAGCACAGGCCACCTTTATAACGGTGATATTGAAAAGTTTGGTCCTTGTGTGGGCAGTATTTCTCTACAATGATTCCTAAAATTAGCCAAATATGTACACACCCAGTTATAGTCAGTGCTGGACAAACACAGTCCTTCCCAGGTCTCTTTGTAAAATTAATAGCATAGATTAGCAGGAAAGGACCTCTGCTTCCAGGTGGTCCCTTGGCAACCAGGGGGAATCCTGCAGGGTGGAGTGTGGCAGGGAGCTGGGATGACTTTTTTCTCTAATTCATGAACTGCCTAACTCATTTCACCTCCTTAGGTGAGAGAGGCATAATTACTGGAACAAGATATCAGGAGTTAAAAAAACAAAAACAAACTATCAGCATGAGAAAAAAATAGTCCTCCTTCTCCTCCCCATTCCTAGAAACCCTTATTGGATATAGAGTCCTGAAAAACTAAAAAGGACTGCTAGTTATATATCTCTTGCAGGCTGTAGTTGAGTTGGAAATTTAAAATAGAGAGTAAAAAGGAACTCACAGCCATAAAATAAAATAAAACAAAATTTTTAAAAAATGAAACAAAATCTGTAAGTTCCAAAAGTTCAAAGAAAGCTTTTTATAAAAGTAAGAGAATTTGATCAATTGATTCAGGCTTTGTTATAACAGGGCACACCTCTATGGTCTTACTCCAAGAACAAGAGTTATATCTCTCTTTGTTTTACTGCTTGCACACAGTAGAAAGCTGAAGAATACATATTGAGTGGATGAGTGTATCCTGGGACTGTGGGTATATTGCTCTAAGACTTTGAATCAGGAAAAATCATGGTAAGTGTTAAATGAACTTAAATGCAGTTGTGTGTGCTCAGTGGAATGAGAAGGTACCTAGACTTCTATTTCTGTTATTATTATTGACCAAGTATTCCTAAAGTCCCTGCCATGTTCAAGGTTCTGTGTTAGATACATTAATAGAAAGAAATATCATTATGAGCAAGACATAGTGCTCAATCCCCCAACAAAAAAAGGACTTAATAAGTTACAGGTCTATGGAAAAATATAAGAATCTACTAGTTATAAGAGGTAAATGACAGAAAAGTATACAAAAAATAATGGGGTTCAAAACAAACAAATAAATAAATAAAAGGGCATCTATTCATATTTTGTTTTACCTGGCTTTTTATATGGGGTTAGAATAAAATGAGTAAAAATATCATTTTCTTAAAAAAAATGAATCATTTCTGCTTATGTGCAAAATTGTCCATTAGACTGAGTTAAAGTAGGCCTAAAAGTTGTGATTTAAGGACAATGGACCACAGTATTATGGTAAACAGAATGCAAATTCATATGCATTCTAGAATGTCTGAGTAAATTGTGCTGCTTGAATATATATGTACTTCTATTCTCAAATATATGTTGTTAAACAAAAGTAAGGTTGTCTTTATTATCTATTTTATTGATGATCTAATTCTAAATGGACAACTACTGTTAGACTGGACTCCCAGTGGAGGGTTTTCCATGTTCTTGGTGTTCACTGGGAAAAGAATTTCAGGATGCACCATGTATGCCAAGCAAGTGACAGCTTTTATTGGAAGTGAAAGTACACTCTCAGGAAAGAGTGGGCAGGCTTGACAGAGAGCAGCTGCACTGGGAGGAAGTGGTTTTAGATCTTTTGTACTTTTATTAATTGAGGAGAGGAATATATAAGGCCAAGGATCTGCTTTTATTAAGAATTTGGTTAGTAATTCCTAGAATTAGGTTTCCTCCCATTTTCATACTTTATATGGTTGTCTCAAAACTGTCATGGTGATTTCAAGGTCAGAGAAATTTTAAAACTACAATGTAAATGATATCATAATTAGTCAAAGTTCATATAAGGTGGCAGAGATAGCTGACAATCCAGCTGAAGCTGGTTCTTGCTTGCAGTTATCAGCCCCTCTTGTTTAAGGTTGTTTATAATAATGCTATACCCTATTTTCAAGCTCCTGCATCTGGCCTCAGCCCTGTCTCATGGTTTCCTATTCTAACACTGTAATTAAAGGAGCTTCTGTATAACCAGTTGGCTTAAAAAATAAGTCCTCAGATTCACATAAATATTGGAAAGTTCCAGCATTATGGGTGACTCTATTATAGTCATGAATTCCCTCAATGATACTAAATCCAAAGGATGTTTTTCAGTTCCCATATACCTTTATGTCTCAGCAGCATTTAACACTGCGAACTATCCTTTTCTTACAGAAAAACTGTCTTTTCTTGGCATTTTGACACCATACTCTCCCTTGTTGCTTCCTACCATGCTGATCACATGTCTTCATTGCTGTATCGTCTCCTTCAATCTTGCCTTTTCCCATTAGTATTCCTCAACCTTGGTCCTAGACCTGTTCTTTTACTATAATGGGCTTTCTCCCTAGAAGAACTTACCCATCCTCATGTCTTCAATTACCCTCTGTACCCTTAATCTCTCTTCTGAGTTCATATACAGTCATCCCTTAGTATTTCTGGAAGATTAGTTCTTAGAACTGATGAGAATAACAAAATCCAGGGATGCTTTTATAAAATGGTATATTTTTTGCATAAAACCTACACATATTCTCCCATATGCTTTATTTCTAAGTTACTTATAATTCCTAATCCAATGCCTACACATCACTTTATTTACCTAGATTTAATGTAGTATTCTGCCCCCAATAATTCAAGTTTTGCTTCTTATAACTTTGTGGAATTTTTTTACTTTAATGCTATGTTTTCAATCCACAGTTGGTTAAATCCACAGATGCAGAACCCATGATACAGGAGGCCAGTTGTATGCATAATCACTAACATATTTTAAATATCATTTGCAAATTCCAAAATAGTCTAAAATCCAACAATTCCAAAACTTAATGCATATTATTCCACATTAAACTGATTTTTTTTAGTAATTTCTAGCTCAGTGAATGGTCCTTCCATTCATGTGGTTGCTATAATCAAAAACTTGGGAGTCATACTTCTCTATACTCCCTCTGCATTATCTGTGTTATGAAATTAATCAGTAAGGCTTTATAAAATCTTATTCTTCCGAAAATAGTGTGAAATGAAGCAAGCTACATATCCGATAAAGGGCTGATAACTAGAATCTATTTAGAACTCAGAAAATCAGCAAGAAAAATCAAACAACCCTATCAAAAAGTGGGCAAAAGACATGAACAGAACCTTTTCAAAAGAAGACAGAACAATAGCCAACAAACATATGAAAAAATGCTCAATATCTCTAATCATTAGGGAAATGCAAATCAAAACCACAATGAGATATCCCTTATCTCCAGTGAGAATGGCCTTTATCAAAAGTCCCAAAACAATAAATGTTGGCGTGAATGCGGAGAGATAGGAATACTCCTACACTGCTGATGGGACTGCAAACTAGTTTAACCTATGTAGAAAGCAATATGGAGCTACCTCAAAGTGATACAAATAGATCTACCATTTGATCCAGCAATCCCATTACTGGGCATCTACCCCAAAACACAAAAGACACTCTATAAAAAAGACATCTGCACTCGAATGTTTATAGCAGCACAATTCACAATTGCAAAGATGTGGAAACAACCCAAGTGCCCATGAATACATGAGTGGATTAATAAAATGTGGTATATGTATACCATGGAGTACTATTCAGCTATAAGAAACAATGGTGATATAGCACCTCTTGTATTTTCCTGGATAGAGCTGGAACCCATTCTACTAAGGGAAGTATCCTAAGAATGGAAAAATGAGCACCACATGTGCTCACCATCAAATTGGTATTAACTGATCAACACCTAAGTGGGCAAATAGGAATAACATTTATCAGGCATCAGGCAGGTGGGAGGGGGGAGGAGGGGATGGGTTTATACATAGATAATGAGTGCGATACACACCATCTGGGAGATGGACACGTTTGAAGCTCTGACTCTGGGGGTGGGAGGATGGGAGGGAAAGGCAATACACATAACCTAAACCTTTGTATCCCCATGATATGCTGAAATTAAAAAAAAGTAAACAAAAATAAAGATAGGACATTACTGGAGAAACGGCTATCTACAGAAAATTAGCAAAAACAACACACAAATTCTTCCGTGATTATTATTCAATTCTTTTATATCCATTTGTAACAAAGGATAGACAGTGTCAAACATATGTGGCTCTCTAATAGAGAAAAATATCTCTCCAACTACATTTAGGATTTCTCCAGAATAGTGGAGAATATTTATTGGGATGTGCCTTTAAAAAGAGACATCATTTCTCTCAATGCCAATGGATAGATCTGCTTTGAATCATCACTTATTATCAAAAATGCATTTGGACATTAGTGTTCAGAATGCTCTTCTAACTCCAGCCTTTCCCCAAACTGGGTGGGTGTATCAGCTCTGGGAACAAATGAAAAGGTTTTAGCTTGTTTGTGTTCTTTTCCAGGGAATACACTTTTGAAAAAGATACATTTTCAATTCTTTGTAAACTACAGGATAATGCATCTGGAGTAACTATCCTGGTACTTTTAGAATCAGCTGGAGAAGCCTTGTTGCTGCCCTAAGAGATTTTTAATTATACAGTTTATTGCAGTAATTGCTTTATTTTATAGTGCACTTACTTCCTGTAAGTGCACTTTGTGTATGTGGCAACTGTTGTTCCTTTAATTATAAGGTTAAGTATCACATAATTACAGGGTAAATACACAGCTATTTCTGTCTTGTGTGCCAAGTGTTTAGGTAACTTGGTATTTATACAAAGGAACCAAATGGTGCTTAGGAGTCTTTCTGTTAATTCCCATATAAAATAGGCTTCGGCACAAAATTCAATCATATATTATATTATTTTTCCTTTTAAATCATTTGCAAGTGCCAGGCCAGAGTACACTTTTATGGAATATGTTACATTACACTGAGAACTAACATCACAGGCTTTTTTAAAATACTGTCAGGAAAACTTCTATAAGTATCAAGGAAAACATTTATTATAGTGCCTTTAATCTAATGTTTCCCAATTTCAAGTTTTATCTTTCGTCATTGCTATCAACTCTTAGCTTAAATCTAATACATTTATCTGAAAAGCGGAGAAAAACAAGCCACAATTTAGAGCATATTCAGATACTAATAAGTTCACAAGTTAAAACGAGAAAACAGAAAACATCATCCATTCATTTCAGCTTCTTTAACTGTTACCATAATTATTAAAGTCTTTTGTGATTTATGTATGTAGAAAAGTTTTAACTTTGCATCAGCTTCTACAATGGTTCTAGAATTTAGAAAATTTTTTTGAATGGTATGTTTTATATTTCAGTATGTCCTCATTAATCATTCCCAATAGCCAAACAGATGTGATTTATTAATTAATTCATTCTATAGGCATTTATTTGGTGCTTACTATGTCCAGGAACAGAGTATACTGCACGCAATGTGTTTATTATCTAGTATGAGAAGTAAGAAGATATGTCAATAATTATAATTTGTGCTAAAATATTCTCAATGTTGCTATATACAAGGCCCAGAAGTTGCAAGAGGAAAGTACCATTAGTTATAATGAGGGAAGATAAAGATGAGGTCTGGGGAGAAAAGAATTAGAAATCAGAAAGGTGAAAAGGTGTCCCCCATATAAGCAAAATGGATTTTCAACAATAACGTATATTTGCCTATGATTTCAGAAATTACAATAGTAACCACTAGCTATTTAAGCTAGATAGAAAAAATAACAGTAGTTTCACTCTGTAGCAGGTCAACTATCCAAATGATTTTATTAAGCCAAAGAGTCTAATAATCTGGAGTCTAATAGCTTATATTATTATAGTGAATAATATTATTTAATGGCAAAGAGACTCATAAATAAGTTTTCTATTGACCAAAGACGATAACCCTAATATAATTGAAATGAATTGTTCAGAATTGGTAATTAAAGGATGCAAATATGTGGAAGTACTGATGTCCTAGGGAACTTCTTGCCATAGAACAGGGACCACAGAGGATGACCCTAGTGCATTACTTTTCAACACATATGTGAATATGCTGCTTCCAAATAAGGAAGAAGAGCCATCTCTGTGGCCCAGTTAGGACACGGTGCAACAAACTAAGTTCACTGACGATTTGATGTTGGGGAAAGAGTTGTACTGTGTTATAAAAGTGTTATAGTAAACATTCAACAATTTAATGCATTGCCTAATGTCCCACGTGAATTGGAATAGAGAAAAATCCTCCAATATGATGTATCAACATTTAGATTTTCAAGACAATCTGAAAAGACCGAATTAAAATAAAAATAGAGCATCAACAATTTACTTTGGAATTGTTTCTTCTTTTGCTTCTCAGATTGATTGCTACCTTTCCAGGTGCATAGTGAATTTGAGGCTGTTAATACCAACTGATGATTCAGAAATCAGGCTTCTTGCATTGCTCCTTTGCAGTTCTTACTGTTTTTCCTTTCAAGTCATACTTAGAAGAGCAAGATTCTCCAGTATAGATTAGAATTTGAGTAAATCTACTGAAGCAAGATGGTGCTTTAAGGACTTTTTATTCCTTTTTTTTTTTTTTTTGAGACAGTCTCACTCAGTCGCCTCAGGTAGAGTGCAATGGCATCATCATAACTCACTGCAGCCTCAAGTTCATGGGCTCAAGCAGTCTTCCTGCCTCAGCCTCCTGAATAGCTGGGACTACAGGTGCATGCCACAACACCCTGCTAATCTATTTCTATTTTTAGTAGAGACGAGGTCTCACTCTTGTTCAGGCTGGTCTCTAACTCTTGAGCTCAGGCAATCCTCCTGCCTTGGCCTCCCAAAGTGCTAATATTACAGGCATGAGCCATGGCACCCAGCCAGGATTTTTTGAATTACATCCCACCATGTTCCATAGATGAAGGGTTACTGAGAAACAAGTGTCTTGGAATGTTTATCCTGATGTTAAGCATTTAGACAAGATTGCAAGTGAAAGCTATTATACAAAAAAATCATGTTAGCTTCACACTGGGCCGGGGGTGGGGGGCGGTGCTCTGCCATTACCCAACATTTGAAAAAGCACTTTTGAGTCTTTTTCAGAAAAAAATATTTCAGGTAAATCTAAACGTATCTTCTAACATGCCAGACTATAAGTTATGGAGTCCCATCATGTCTTAATATTGTAAACATCAGTTACTTCTAAAAATTATGATATTTTTATTTAAATCACAACAAAGAGCACTTTTTTATATAGGCACAAAATCAAAGTATAAAATGAGCTGTGAAATGGTTATGAATAAAAGGTAAATTAACATGTCAATAAAAGAAAAAGACATATATGAGCTTCTACTTATCAACATTTCAAAATTAAGAAACATGCCTCCTCACTTAATATGTATAACAGCTTAAGACCCATTTTACACTCATGTTAATGAAGAAAGGAAATTTTACAATAGGAAGAGAAAGGGAGAGGAAAAGGAACAGAATATTCTTTAGTTTCTGTAGTAAACATGGTAACTGGAAATTGATCTGTTCTTTTCTTGACTTTCCATGTAATAGGCCTGACTGTAGGTTGTAAATTAAGATACAGTATTTATATATCTGATTTATCAAATAGTAATTTATATACTTGGATTAAAAATTTTAACTATTTTAGCAAAAGTTTATTTCCTATGAAATCTAAACAGTTGATTTAGATTTTGCATAAGATTTTGGTTATGACTTGGGTCTGACAAGTTTACTTTAGTAAAATTACTATGTATTCTCCAAAATTCATTTTAATTATAAAACTTTATTTATAATTCTTTAGTTAGTCTCTTAAGAAAGAACTGTAAGACTATATGCCATAACTAGAGCTTCTATAAAGAATCAACAGTTGTTATTATGAGTTATAGTTTAGTAGCATTTTCTTAATTTTGTTTTCAGATCAAAACTACCTTTTATATAGTCTGAATAATACTTTGATAACCAATGCACAAATATATGCACATGAACATGCACATACACTATTAGAAAACACCCTGTTCAAATATAAAGGGGTGAAGCATTCCTCACAAATCTTTGCCCTTTCCACTTGTCCAAGTGACTCCTCTGAATGGTATGATCACAACTGCCTACATTTCATCATTGACCAAGAATTATGTTTGGCTATACCCTGGCCTGTAAGCAGACCTAAAATAGTGCTCATTGTACTTTTCTAACTTCTGATTATATATTCCCATATTGTTCCTGGTTTCCAACTGTGCTAGTTACTACAGTATTTAATTTTAAGAACAATGAATAACCCCATGTTTTTCATGATAGAAGGAATCTAAACATCTGAAACAATGTTTCCTCAATATATTTTGTGCATATGAATTCTGGTCCTTAAACATAGTGTTTAGTTCCTCACATAGAGGAATCTGAAGATCAGAGATTTCTTTGGGCAACTGTCAACCTATCTAGATGTTTTATTATATGTTTGCTGTGTTACCAATATTAGTGCCTCATAATATCAGTGATGTGAAGAATAATCCTGAAAGATATACTCTAATCACATATTTATTTTCATATTCATTTTATTCCACATCAAATCTCATATTAACTCACTATCTGCATACATAAATACACAAAAAATATTCTTTCTTGGAAGATGAAATGTATAAAGACACCTGGAATTGGGCAAACATAAAAGCTTCAGGTTTTTTTCCCTAAAGGAAAGTAACTCAAGACAACCCAGAGGTCTCATTTTGCTTCCCCAAATCCTTTAGTTCTGATTATATCAGAGAGAAGGTACATGTAGGAGCTGCTTTGTCTTTCGCACCCTTTCTTTAATTTGCTCACCTCTCCTTTAACAAAGAGCTTGTGTTCCCAGCCCAGGGCCATTTATATGACCATACCAGTCAAGAGAATGCAGCGAATGGGGCTGAAGCAACCCGGAGGAGCATCAATCAATCGAACACATGTCATGTTGATAATAAATACTGAAAACTGGGAATCCTGAGTCCACACACCCAGAGGGTGTCCTGTATTTCATTCGGACATTGTGGTTGCACTGTCCTTTTCATATGAACTTCCTGTCAAGGTAGGCAAAATTAGCCCCAGTAATTTTGTAGGACGCTCACAACAGGCAAATAGGTTCATTTTATAGATATAGTCTCATGGGTACAAGCATATTCCTTAGAGAATTTGCAAACTTTTCTGCTGTGACAACTCAACTGGATGCATGTATTCCTCTATTTTATGGCAGAAAGTGTAGGAAAGAGGTTATAAAAGCAACACCTGATATAGATAGCTTTCTTTCTCCCCTTCATGCCTTGTGCAGACATAATCCTTGTCCTTAATACTCTTCCAAACAACAAATAGAAATTTTCTGTGACACCAGGACTTCTTGGGTAGTCGAAAAAGTTCAGAGTGTCTTTCACTCAGTGGGGAACTTCAGTAGCTTTAGAATAAATAAAGCTACACTTGCTGTAAAGGAAATCACTTTGTTTAATATTTGCTAAACTCTTCATAGAGCTAGTTGGTGCTGGGTGGTGATAATAGTAAAATAAATAAAATTTGGTCCCTGTCACCAAATAACTCAGTCTAGTGGGTGAAAGAAATTAATGTATCTCTATAATCTCTGACAATGGCTGCCTCAGTATCTCCTTTGATTATATGTATTTGAAAAGTCAATACACAATTTGAAAAGATTAAGTTACAAATACATATGGGGCAAAGGCACAGAGATGTGAAAGGGCAACCCCATTTCACTGATGTAGTAACTGAGGCTTAGAGATATAGAATAACTTGCAAATTGTATATAGCTACTAAGTGCCAGAATTAGTGTATAATTTCTGTCTCTAGACAAAAAGAGAATACTCTTTTTTGCAACTTTATTATAGTACATGGTCTAATCACGGAGGAATATGGGTCTATGTGCAGGACTTAATCAACCTGGCTTGTCCAGATCAATGTCCCTGAGTCCACTACCACCCTATGGCTGCTAGCTTGTGAGATTCATTTGTTTATTTATTGAGCATCCTCACTTTGTCCTGAGCCTTCATGTCTTCTTATAGCATCTGGGGCATGGTGTTTGAAGGAGATCTGTTTGCAAAGGCAAATGCTACAGTTTGAATTTTTTTCCCCCCTCAAAAATTTACATGTTGGAAACTTAATCCCCAAAGCAACAGAGGTGGGGCTTTTTGGGAGGTATTTAGATCATGAGAGTTCCACCCACAAGAATAGATTAATACAGTTATAAATGAGCTTATGGGACTAGATCGAATCTCTCTTTGCACTTCTTCCACATGAGGATGTGATGTTTGTCTTCTCTTTGACTTTCATCTTCCCCCATGTGAGAATGCAGAAAGAAAGCCCATGTCAGATACCAGCAACTTGATTTTGGACTTCCCAGCCTCCAGAACTGTGAGGTAATAAATTTCTGTTCTTTATAAATTACTCAGTCTCGGATATTTTGTTATAGCAGCACAAATGGAGTAAGACAGTGAGATGTGATTCTTCCCACCTTTCTTACACTGAACACTCAAACACCTGGATAAATTCCTTAGTGGAGAAGAGGTCAAAGAGGAAGTAAAGTAAATCCCAAGAAGCCCGTTGGCTCAGTGATCATGTGCTTCCTACTGATGCTTTCTAGTTGACATACAATTTCTGGAATAGTAAGTATATGGTTGTTTAGGTGGGTGGTTCATTAGCATCCATCGTCATGAAATTCACCTGTAGCCCAGAGAATTGTGAGTTTGAAACATTTATAAAATGAACACAAACGGCAGCAGCAACAAAATGATAATTTACCTACACTTTTTATTTTGCAATAATTTTGCATTTATAGAAAAGTTACAAATACAGTACAGAGTGCCTATATATCCTTCACCCAACTTCTTTTAATGTAATATCTTATGTAACCATGGTATGTTTATTGAAATTGAGTTGCTTGTGTTCAGGACTTTAAACACTCTACTTAGAGCCATAAAAATTCATGAATAACCAAGAATAAATTCTATACCCTTGTTTAGAAAAATTAATATTATAATGATGACATTTCTTTCAGAATTAATACATAAATATGATATAATCTCTGTGAAATGTCAGTGGGATTTTCTTTACAACTTGATACAATGATTTTAAATTTTATTTTAGAAAAGTAAAGCAATAAGAAAAATTTATCCTAGTGGATATTAAAATGTTACTTATTTAAAATACTGTGTTAATGTAATAATAGAGAGACAGAATAAACACATAAAGAGAGAAACTTCAGAAATATATTTAGGTAAATCCAAAAATATATATGTTGCTCTTCAAATCTATAGAAAAGAATTAATTATGTTACAAGCACTTTTGGTAAAAATGACCACAGTATTATTTTGATTTTGAGAATAAATGAAAAGTAATTTCCAAAATATTGAAATTGTTACACTAATAGTATTAAAAATATGTACACACACACATATATATATATACATATTATATATATATAATTTTGTGGTGAGAAAAGATGTTAAAAAGTTACAATAAAAGGAGAAATCATACATTTAAATATCAATTTGATTATATATATTTTAATATATTTCCATATGGAAAAGGAAAGAAGAACTATATTCCTAACATATTAAACTTCCATATGGAAAAATTACAAATTCAAAAATAGATTTAAAAATCCAAACATAGAGAAACTTAATATTCTTAAAGTTAAAATCAAGAAATAAATGAAAAACTCAATTAGAATAAAAAATAAACATGAATAAAACTATGCAGAAGAAGATGTACAATAGCCAATAAACATATTTAAAAATATACTGATTCAGGAACAGTTGCAATTTTCAGGAGGATGCCATGTATTATTTAGCAGTTAGGGAATACTTAACTTAGAAATAACTACACCCAGTGTTATCTTGGAACAAGAAGATTGTGGAAATTCAGTTCATAGAATTCATAAATCATTCTATGAATCAATTTGACCATATATATATATACACACACACACACATATATATGGCCAAATTGATTAATATATATATATACATATCATCTATGTATGTGCATATATGTAACCTTAAAACCTCAGCAATTCCATTGTTGATAAACTGTTTCAAGGAATCCATGAAACATTAGGATGCAGATTTAACTACTAATATAGTTATTGTTACATTGCTTAATAAATAAATTAAGAAGTAATGTAAAGGCTCTTCAGTACAGAGTGATTGAAAAATTGTGTTTAATTTATGTGCTGAAATGCTAAAGAGTAATAAAATGATTTTGAGAAAACATATTTATTAATTTTGGACATGTTCATGATATATTGCTAAGTAAGAAAGCATAAGTAAAACATAACTGTATAAAATATAAACATGGAAAATATCTGGAAATATATAAATCAACATGTAATTTTAGCAATAATGACTCATTTCCTTGGTGTTGATTATTTACATTATTCTTTGTCTATTAGTTATTATAAATTTAATATTTAAATTAAAAATAAAATAAATTATAAAATTATCTCTATGCCAATCAGGTAAATTAAATAGGCAAATAAATACCATACATGTTTTCTTTGTACTAAAAATTGCTACCAGTGGCTACTGAACAATCATTTTTCAAAGCAATGGTATGAAAGGGTTCTAAATATTTACAGGAAATGAGAGTGTGTTCCATCATTAATATCATTGAGTTAAGTTTAAAAGTCAGATAAGGCCCTAAGGTCACATGGAGATTTTAATGGAACACATGTTTGATTTAATAGAAATGTTATAGCCAAAACATTTGCATCAATGAACTACATGAATTATAGATAAGTGAAGCAAAAGCCTTAATGTACTGATTTAGAGTCCCAAAATCTGTATAATTTAATTTACCATTAATGTTTCATTAACTTACCAAATGGTTCCTACTTCAAGTCTTTTTTTGTTTGCAAATTAGAGATAGTACAATGTACCATCAGTCTGTGCACAATGCAAAATGTTGAGCTAATACTTAGAGATCTTTTGGAGAAAATGTATATCAATGCAAAGCATATTTAACAAGAGAAAGGTTTATTACTACAGATAATTTTTGAAATAACATTGAATGTACCTATTCTAAATATATTAATACCAGCCCACATAATATAGCACTGCATAATTAAAAGTGTTTAAACATGTTATTTCATTTGAAATTCACATTAGCTCTATGAGTGAGATAAGTAGACTGTATAACTATTTGTGAAAAACTGAAGCCCAAAGACACAAAGTTGTGAGACAGAATTCTCTGCTGGCCAGACAAAAGTAGTCAGTTATTGGTGTCTGTCATAAAAAGATAGTCAGGCATGTGAAGAAATCTTAATATTATTTCATATGAACATCAGCTGAGAGAACTGAAGAAATCTCGCATGGAGAAGTGATGCTACTAGCTAGAGATGAAGGTTGGATTTGGATAATCCGTGCTGGCTTGAATAACAGGGAATCTCAGGTACATTTTTGTTATGTTTTGAATTAAAAGAAACCCAAGTTTTACAGGTTGGTTCTTCCATTTTGTAACTATGAAACCTGAGGACTCAGATTCTTCTTCTTTAAAATGAGCATCTTGATCCTTACCTCTATCTTAATAGGTAAAATATGGATGTGATTCTGAATCTGAGAGGAATAGAGAAGGTCCCTCATTCAGATTAGAGAATGTTCCGAAACAGTAGTAACCAATTTTCCAAAATCAAGCTCACCAACCATATTGTGAAGATAATATTTTAAAAAATAATTGTGGTCATTGAGACAATACCTGCCATGTACTAGATACTCCAAACATTCCATTAATAATAGTATCATTTTGTTGCTTTTAATGTCCTATGAAGCCACCATATCATTGATTGTTGAGTTAGAGTTTAATAAATTGGTTATTGTTTTAAAGTCTGTTTCTCAGGGTAAGAGTCAAACACATTAGTTTTTAGGTGGCTGATCATCTTCTCAGTGCCTGAGTAGGAGGATAATTATTAAGTTATCTGGGAAATTTACAAGTTCCATCTTCATCTTCAACTACACCATGCTGTTCTCCTCAATATTGTTTTGAAAAACATCTTTTCTCCCTTTTGGGATTGGATAATTATTATGTTACTCTTCAGATGTAAACAATGTCAATGGTTCAGGCCGAGATATAATTTGGAAATGGGGCTGTGATCTTTGGAATTTCTAGGAACTGGTGAGGATTCTCCAGTGGCCTTGTTTGTTGCTTTCTAGAGTTTACTAGCAACTCTAGTTCCACAGAATTTAACTCTAGCCATCACTAGGACTTCACCTACACAAGGATAAATTCAAAATCTTTCAAATCACTGCAAGATCATTAACCTAATGGTTATACTCACAGCCTATAGAATGAAACAATTTGACTTCTAAACCTCCTTGTAACACTTATTCACTATGTGACTTTGAACAAATTATTTTACTTCTCGGTGCCCCACTTACTCCATCTGTAAAGTATGGATTTTTAATAGAACCTACCTCAAAGTCCATGTAATTGTGGAATTACATGAAAAAAATCTATCTAAATGGTTAGAATGATCACAGAATGTAAGTGTTAAGTAAATGTTAGCTATTAATACTAGCTAAACTGTCCACGATGGTACATTGTGGGTCCAATGTGGGCCCTTGAAAACTCATAGGGCATATAATTTTAGCATCTGTTCCAGGATTCTCTTGGCTGAGGTTTGATGTCCTCTCAGTTTGATTCTACATAGCAAGTAGTATGGCTGGTAGAAATCCTACTGGGAGTAGCATTCCAAGGCTCAGTTTGTTCAGGTTGTTTCATGCCGCATTGATCTTTAATCTTCAGCATTGTGTAAAGAAGAGACAAAAGAGTTTAGTGGTTAAACCATTACACATGAATAATATTAGGAAAGGAGAAGAGGAAGGGGAAGGAAAGAGAAGAGACTGGAAGAAAGGAATAAGAAATAGAAAGGACAGACACCTGATTCACTGACTCAGATGAAATTGTCAAATCTTGGAGTGCTTTAGTTGAAAAGGATAGAGTCCAGGAGGTCTGTGGACTGGGTTCCTTGGATAAAGAGGTAGGAGTGAAAGACTCACATAGTTAGAACTGCTAGACATTGCATAAGCCAAACTGCATATATGATATCTTTCTTAGTATAGCATATTATTTGTTATAATATCAGAAAAATGTGACAAATAGTTATGAAAGACACATGAAAAGAGGTAAAACAAGTGACAAAAATTCTTTGAAGTATTTCTGTTTTTAAGAGTAGATATAGGCATTCTTCAATTTACATATCAATTCATTGTTTGGAATTCAAAGTATTTTTCCCTAGAAAGACTGTTTTAAATTATAGTCATGTTCTACAACAGCCACTAAATACCTTTTACACAAAATATAACCGTAGAGTACTGTAAAATGTATCATTTTATATCAGTATGTAAAAGGCTTTTGATAAGATTCACTTCAATTCCTGATTAAAGAAAAAGAAAAGCACACAGTAAGTCATGGATAGAAGAAAATTACTTTAAGTGGTAAAGGTTATCTATCTGAACTCTACTGGGAAATAACCATTAAGATAAAATTTGGCATCCTCACTTAAAATCAAGACTAGTTGAGGATGCCTGATGTCAGTGTTCTGGAAGTTTTATCCAGTGTAATCAGAATAAAAAGAAATTATATAGTCCTTGAATAATTAGAGACAAATTTTATTTATATATAATATTATAAATATCAGAAACATCCAAGAGCAGCAGTCCCCAACCTTTTTGGCACCAGGGACCAGTTTCACGGAAGACAATTTTTCCACAGATGGGGGTGGAGGATGGGTGGGTGGCCGCAGAGTTCTGTGTCCGGTCCCTCACAGGCCCAGGGGTTGGGGACTACAGTCTTAGAGAATAAATTGAAAATTTTTCAGAAATAATAAGTTTTGAAAAGTAGATGAATTAAAAACAAACATCCAAAATCAACCTCCCTATGCAATAGAGATAATCATCTGGAAAATATAACAGAAATATATTAATTACATTGACAATTGTGACATAAATATAAAATTATTGACACTAAATACATCTTAATCTATATAAAAATCCATAAAATTTTATTGAGTAAAAAATAATTAACCTACATAAAACTTTCTGTTTTAAGAATATAAATTTTCTCAGTTAATTTATGTATGCTTATGTAATTCTAATCATAATTCTAAATAGATTTTTAAGGAGTAGGATGAAAATTGAGCAAGTAATTCCAAATCATATTTTGAGTAATTAACAATAAATAATAGCTATGAGTTTCATTGAATAAATGATGAGAGAAGACATTCAATCAGATAGATTGCAAAGATAATTTAGTGGAGAAGGACAGTTTTTAAAAAATGATGCTGAAACAAGAGAACACCCATATGGAAAAAAAATGAACCTCAACCTATACCTCGCACTTTACACATAATTTAAGTCAAAATAGATCAAAATGTAGATATAAAAAAATTGGGGGAAAAATAAGAGAAATATTTGTGACTTTAAATCAGGCAAAGTGTTCTTAGAGTATAATCCGTAAGTGAAAAAATTGGTAAAATACACAGATTGTGAGAAAATGTTTTAAAATCACATATCAGACAACTTGTATCTTAAATATAAAAAACCTCTCAAAATCCAATAATAAAATTACCAAATTTGTAAAAATGGCTGGAAGATTTGAATAGACTCTTTACTAAAGAAGTTATATGGATGGCAAAGGAACACAGGAAAAGAACCTGTGTTCTTTTCAACACCATCAATCATCAGGGAAATGCAAATTAATCATACAAAGGGCAGATGAGGAAATTATTTGGAATGTTGGAATTGTTTCTGTATCCTGTCTATGGTGTTGGCTACCACAATCTATACATTTTTCAATTTCGTAGAACTGTATTCCAAAAATCTAAATTTATTGTATTTAAGTTTTAAAGTTTGAATTATAATAAATGAAAGAAAAAAATCCACACAAAATATTGTGGCAAAGAAATAAACAAATTATTTGAAGAAACTAGCCTCCAGAAACAGACCAAAATATCCATAGGAATGGAATATGTAATAAAGATGAATTTTCAAATAGGTGGGAAAATGTCATAGGATAATTGAATGAATGATATTGAGGCAACAGGGTAACAATGTGGGGGGAAATATTGCATACCTAACAAAAATAAATTCCAACTAAATTCAATTTCTAGATAAAAAATAATTCTGGAAGAATACTGTTATATTATTAAGGAAGGTGTATATTTTTTAGCATGACACCAGAGGCAGAACTCATAAAACTAATAGATTTAAATACATATAAACCAATGAATAATGTGCTAGGAAACAATGTATCAGCTGGTAGAGAGTATGAATTTTCATTGCCAGCTTGATATTTGTTAACCTTCTTTTGGTAAAAAGTGTCATGTTTTCTCTCTAGAATAGGGAGAAGATAAAGGTGCCCTGTTTTCCTTTCAAAATAAATGGACAAAAAGTATATTGAAAGGTAATTCAATCAAGTACAAATAGTCCATTTGGTAAAAGTAATACAAAAGTAAACTAAAATTTGATATTCTGTGATTTTTTTCTTTTTTCTTTTTTTTGCATTGCTTTGTATTTGGCCTTCAGTATTAACAAGAATCGAAAAGAATGTTTAAGTGCAGAGTTGGAGAAGGTTTAGGAAAATAACACTCTCATACTATGTTGGAGGATATGCAAATTAATATGTGTTCCTACAAGAGTAGCTTTTCAACATGCACCAAAATTTTAAATATTCATAGAATTTATTCAAAAGAAATGTGTTTAAGTATATAAAAATGTATGTGCAAAGGTGATTATTATAGATTACATAATGATACAAAATTTTTAAATACCCTAAAACTCCTTTATAGTATAGCACATTGTCAAAATGGAATTATATATAGCCATTTAAAAAAATCTCCATTATCTAGTACAGGGAGAAGATAAACAAATTTAATAAGCAATAGGTCTTGTGTGGTCGCATAGCAGCTAAAGGTGTGTGTGTGTGTGTGTGTGAATTTTCATGGGTGGCTCCCCTCTTAAACAGTCATTATCAATTACCATGGCCAGTAAGAAACAAGAAAGGTCAGCAAGAATGGAGATACAGGCAACTGGAACAATAGCAGCAAAGAGGTCCTTTGTGTATGAATATTATTTTATAGCTTTTATAAAATACACAGTAAGAAGGAAGAGGAAGTCTTACTATTATGTTGATTGGGGCAATTGAGTTGAGGAAAATGTAGGACATCAAACATATATTTGATATTCTTTGGTTGATCACCCTCTGATTATTTTTCTCTCTTTACTTACCCTGATTTTAACTCAAAGCCAAAGTCTTCTGTGACATAATCATTTTAAGTACAGAACATAGTGTACTGTCACTGAGTAGGATAGTGCAGTGCACACTGAAGTTAATCTCTAGAGGAAAGAGAATGAATAACAGACAATTTTCAGATCCTACCTTGTCCACTGGATTACTAATATTCTTCCTTGGTCCAACATACTTTACCCTCCATTCCTTCTCATTTCTCCCTTGGTGATCTTGGGAAAAGAGAATCTGACCTACAGGAAGAGACCAATGGAATTTGTACTTTTCTGATAATATATTACTTACCTAGTTAGGGGAGACATCAATAGCTGAGACTTTGGTTATGGTCTAATGCAGTTGGTGACTTTAAGTTGAAGCCAATGTTCATTTACCATTTTGAAAATCCCAGGACCCTTATGAATGATGCTAAATCTACTCTGCCCGTGCTCTAGAAATAGAACGACAAAGTCTGGATGACAGTATATCTGTTTACAGTATTGTTTACTACATATTTTAAGCCCACTGTTGAGACATACTGCTGAGAAAAAAAATTTCTTTCAAAATATTAGTGCTCATCGACAATGCACCTATGCACCCAAGAGCTGTGATTAGAGGTGTACAAGGAGATTAATGTTGTTTTCATGCCTGCTATTAGAACATGCATTCTACAGCCCATGGATTAAGGAATAATTTTGACATTTAAGTCTTATTATTTAAGAAATATATTTTATAAGGCTGAAATTGCCCTAAATAGTGATTTTTCTGATGGATCTGGGCAAAGTAAATTAAAAGCCTTCTGGAAAGGATTCACCACTCTAGGTGCCATTAAGAACATTTGTGATTCATGGGAGGAGGTCAAAATGTCAACATTAACAGAAGTATGGAAGAAGATTCCAATCCTTATGGATGAATTTGAGGGGTTCAAGCCTTCAGTGTAGAAAGTTATCAAAGATGTTTTAAAAATAGAAGAAGAATCAGAATTAAAAGGGGAGCCTGAAGATGTCACTGTATTGCAATCTCATGAGAAAACTTGAATGGATGAGGAGTTGCTTCTTATGAATGAGCAGAGAAAGTAGTTTCTTGAGATGGAATCTACTCCTGGTGAAGATGCTGTGAACATTGTTGAAATGACAGCAACAAATTTAGAATATTTTGTAAACTTATTTTATGTAGCAGTGACAGAGTTTGAGAGCCTTCACTCCAATTTTGAAAGTTCTACCATTAGGAAAATGGCTATCAAATAGCATCACATGCTACAGAGAAACCTTTTGTACAAGAAAGAGTCAATGTGGCAAACTTTATTATTGCCTTCTTTTAAGAAATTGTCACCACCACTCCAATCTTCAACAAGCACCACCCTGATCAGTCACTAGCCATCAACATCAAGACAAGAACTTTTACTAGCAAAAAGATTACTACTCGCTGAAGACTCAGATGATTGTTAGCATTTTTTAACAATGAAGTAATTTTAATTAAGACATATACATTTATTTTTAGACATTCTGCTATTGTACACTTTTAGACTATAGAACAGTAATATACTATATGTCTCTTCTGAGGCATTGGAGATATTTTGTGTTTGGTTCCAGACCACCACAACAAAATGAATATCACAATAAAGCAGATCATAGAAATTTATTTGTTTTGCAGTACACATAAAAGTTATATTTATACTTTACTGTAACTTATTAAGTGTGCAATGGGGCCTACTTGTACAAAAATATTTACTTTGTCTTGACTGAAATTAAAATTTTGCTGCATGTTTTATATTCTTGTTTGCTAAATATGCAAATCCTAAGTTAGGGACAATAAAAAATTTTTTATAGTGAGAATATTGGGTCCTTAGAGCAATTCATTTTTTCTGTAATTTTCAGGTTTTAGTCATAAACCATGGACAGTAAGAGTCTCTGTCTTCGAAAATTGCTATGAAGATTAGATGAGATTATGAATGTAAAACATTAAGCATAGTGTTTGGCCCAGAGTGTGGTTTTGGAAATGAAAAGTAATTATTTGTACACTTAATGCCAAATTTATTGAAACTGAAAATAAATACTTCTAGTAAAGGGATAATAGATTAATGTAAACTAATGGTTTCTAGAAAATATGTGAAATGATTGGGCTTTAAAGATGGGCAATTTGACAAAAGAGAGAAGTGAACTTTCTTACTTGATCCAGTTGGAGCGTACGGACACATGGCAAATCTTTGGACTAATCACTGAATCTAGAGAGTCAAAGCATAGACATTTGACAGCTTGCTTTCTTTCTTTCTTTCTTTCTTTCTTTCTTTCTTTCTTTCTTTCTTTTTCTTTCTTTCTTTTGCTGAAACCATAAACTAAGTTTGCAAAAGGTGGGAAGAGACAGATGATAAAGCACATTGACAGGCAGGCAGGAGAATTTGGATTTTTAATGTGGTACATAAGAGAAAGCCTTTTTCAATTCTTGACCAAGGAAGTAAAATGATAAAATTTGCTCCTTACAAAATTAATCTGTCAGAAGTATGCAAGATAGATTGGAGGCGAGAGAAGCTTATCAGAGAGATCAGTTATGAGACTGTTGTAGTGATCTAGCTATGGAGCAATTAAGACCTAGATTAATCTGTGGCATGAGGGGCAGGGAAGCATGCAAATCTGCCAATGTGTGAAAGGGAGAAATGACAGAAACTGAGGAGGTGAAGGAAACTCAGAGCAGTGTGGAGAATTCTTAAATGTACACGTGGAAATACAATGATGATGATGAAAGAAATAAGGAAATTGGTAAAACCAGAAAATAGGCCTCATTTTAGACAAACTCCAGGGGTAAGCTTTTTTGGTATTACATGATTTTTTTCTTTCAATAATCAATCAGTGTTACACGTGTTGCTTCTTGATTTGGGGTAACACTTATTTTCTTCTCAATAATCAAGTGCAGGAGACTGTTACCTAATAAGGATAGAAAATCAGGTAGTGATTAAGAAAACAACCTAGTTAGATGTCTATAAGCCAAATATGTATTGCCTATGCTTATAGAATTGTAGCATTATGAAATGTACTCAGATGTAAGTAGATATAAAAATATTCAGAAATTTTTTTGTATTTTAAGAAGATTCTTCCTGGATTTATAATGGATCATTGTGTGCATTAATTCTAAGTATTCTATATCAATATAGAAATGTCAGATAATAGTATTCTAGGACATAACATTTCAAATATACTACCATTTAAGCTGTTTGTTTTGTTTTGTTTTATACTTGGTCTTCCTTTTTTATACATCAAAAAACATTGTATTAAATATATTAAATTACATTATTATATATGAAAGGAATCATATTTACATGTTAAAATGTAATTATCTGTAATTTCCAGGTCAGTTTCCTCAACAATTTTTATTTTCATTCTAATAAGCAGTTACAATATGCTTTTATAATATTCACACAAGAAAAAATTTTTTTTGGTCTATCCTATAAAATAATGAATTTGAGAGAAGAAAGTTTAAGAGAATGATAGTAGGGGAAATTAACAAAAAATGATCATGGGAATGGTTGAGAAGCAGAAAGAAAAAACTATTGTTTTTAATGAAATATCTGTTTTGAGTTAATGATGACCTTCCTTACTTTGAAGTATATTTTTCTAGCAGATTTTATACATATATTACAGATTTTTTAAATTTTTCCATGTATTTTATCAATATGATATTGGGCAGGAAAAATATTATTGCCCCGACTTTCAGATCAGGAAAAAGTGAATATTCATAAAAATTTTCCACATTCTTATGACTAGTGGGTAGCCTAAATAAATTCAGGTCTTCTAACTTTTACCACTATAGTAATCCTTGGCAGAAAAAAAGACGGTAATCAATAAATGCTGGTCGACTATTGAGAAAGAAAGAGCAGAAGTGTCACTGATATCCTTTGGCACTATTCAACGGCTATTTGCAGATACAAGCACTCTCAACCCCCAAAAGTCCTAAGAATGGTCTACTGCTCCCCGGGGATTGTATCATTCCTCTTCCCCCTCAAATTCCATTCTGACATCCAAGAAATAACCATAGCTAGGCTGCTTTTCAACCTCTCATAGACATTTTCCATTTTTCTACTAGAAGCTAAAGAGAAAATTGAAAGCAAAGAAAATAACTTTTTCAATATGTTTAAATCATACTTGGTTAAAGAAGCAAATGATAAATACCCTGTGCTCGGTATATAACAATTCAAAATCAACAGAACTACTTTGAAAATCTAAATTTATTTAATGACCAGTTGCTTTTTACTTTTCTTTTAAGTTTGTAAATAAGCTACTTTATATTATTTATTCTTTGTAGATTATAGATACTAGGTGATGACAGCTCTATCTATGTTCTGCATGCTTCTGCATAGAGATCTTAACAGTGCATGCTTTCTTTTCTCCTCACACCCCTCCTCCTCCTCTGCCACCTCTTCCTCCTCCTCCTTCTCCTCCTTCTGTTTCTGTTCCTATCAACATTTTATGATAATTTGTAATGTATTTTAGTTATGCTGTCTAGTTACTGGTTATTATCCAGTCATAAATGCTGTATAAATATATATATATGTGTGTGTAAAATGTATATTTGATAAGCTTGTGTACTAAAGGTTTCAACTATCAGGAATGTAACCATCCTGTTCCAATTTTCTAATATGAATGATGGGAAAATCTTGGATTTTATTCATGCTCCGCTTTATATGCAATGCCAACTCATTGAATTTTGAAGGTTGGGGGTTCGGGGAGGAACAGAAAAATATATTGTTTTGAATGGAGTATTCTGTTTTTGCATTAATGATGACCTCTGTTGCTTGTGAAGCATATTTTTCTCTGGCAGATCTTTTGATTCTCTCTCTGACAGACTGCTGTATAACATGTTTAATGAACATGACATAGTATGTAGTAAGCATTCCTGACAGTTGTGAATAAATATTCATCATGCTAAAAAAAGGCAATGACTGACTCTATTCCCTTAATCATTAAAGGATCCTGTACACTTAATTCATTGTCCTGTGATTATAATGAACATCCAGGATCCTTTGGATGGAATGTATAACTTGTATTTTTATTTACTCTCTCTAAGATAAATTTCTTTCACATCCTCAGGTGATCAGCACTAATTAAGAATAGGCTTATGTAAAGTCAAATAACTAAATAAGTGAGAAAACCAGGTAGTCAACTATATATTTTAGACAGCCCATCTGTGATATAGATCATACATCTGGATGAATGGTTCTATTTTTAAACTTTTATTTAGAATACTTATGATGTTCAGGGCCTTTCTTTAAAGTCTTCCAAAACACAACATAAAATAGGCAAAAATATAAGGTGTAGTCCAAGAACCTTTTGGTAACCTTGAACTGCTTACCACTCACAAAATTTAAAGACAAAATTAAGTTAAATAATATTGCATGTTGTTTCAGACTATATAATAAAAACAAAAAAGTTAAAGAATTTAGATTAATCAAAATTTTTGTAAGAGAGACAGTATTAATTAAATTGAAGTAAAAGAAACAAAAAAAATAGAAGTAAGGCTACATAAAGTGAGATATTAGTAACTGGAAAATGCTGACTATTTTTCCATTTGAAATTTCAGTTTGCATGTAGATTCAGGGTGAATTTATCATCTCCTTTTTAGTTAAATTAATAATTTCAAGAAGAAGAGAAAAACTGAATACTATTTTAAGACATCAATGTTACACATTAAAATACTGTACTTTAAAAGATACATAGTTCAAATTAAACCTAAATCAAATTTTACTAACATAATTTTGAAATATGAATATAAACAATTCACCTATGTATAATACAAAAATTCCTGACCTTACTTCTAATTTAACAAATGGATACACATTTGCTGAAACTTTGAATGAAATGAATTTGTTCAAATTTACAAAAACAAGAAAGTATGTTCTGAATAGAAAATCCTGCCACTAAGAACAGTAGTATTGAATTTCCCTAGGTTAGCATTAGAGCTGGCTACCATTTAGAGAATATTCAACTATAGCTAATTGAAAGAGTCAGATGTGTTCAAGTCCAGATCCATCTTCGAAAGCAGAGAAAAATGAATACAAAATAGTAATAATAATAGCTAATTTTTATTGAAAGTTTTGTTTGCCAAGTACTACTTGGTATAATTTTTCATGCATTAACTCAAGGAATCTTCACGACTAAGAAGAAAATAGTATTATTTTTTATATTTTATGGATGAGAAAATTGGGATACATATAAGTTATGTAACATGTACAAGGTCAATTAATATCAGAACCAAATAGTGACCCCAAATAATTTGATCTCAGAACTTAAACAATTTTTATCAGTATTTTACACTATACCAGGGTGGATGATTTAGGGTAAGTGTAAAATTTAAGATTACAAAATTGTTGGCTATCAGAAAATACCATAAATGTTTGGTAGAAATCATGCATTTATTCATTTATGATTTCTTTCCTCACATTAGTTGAGTTCATTGGATCCTTAATAAGCTAGTTCATATATGAAAAGCTAAGCACAGCCCCAACTCAAAGAATGAACGGACTAATATTGGACATTGGAAACAGGTCTCTTTTTTTCCCCTTTATGGCCTATTTCTTCTCCCGAAAATTAAAAATTCATTAAATTCATTCGACTAAAAGCTTTCCAATGTATCATGCACTTAAAATATATCAGATACTTAGGAAAAAAATATGGGGTCCTGCCTTAAGAAATGTACAGTGTGGTTGAAAAAACACATGCTTACCCAAGCATTCATAATGATGTATGAACTGAATGATACTTTAGTGAAAGTAGTGGAGGCCATGGGAGGTGCGTTGGATAAGGCAGGGAGGTGGGGGACCAACCTAGAAATGCAGCTTCCAGGTTGCTTAATTCCAGGAGTCACTGTTTGCATCAGAGTCTATTAGAGAGCGTCACCTGCCTGCAGTCATATACCATGCATGATCTGAGATGTTCTTGAAAGGATTGAATGAAAGACTGTGAGTAGAAGAAAATGCTTTGTCAATGGTAACATATTAATACTACACAAGTACAAAATACTGCATTGTATTGTTGTTATTCACAACCAGATCCATTGTTTGTTTGGCAGGTGTTGCTGTGTTAGCTCTGAAGACGCAATGGAAGTGAGTAAAACAGACACTGAGGATTAGTAAAATACTGTTAACTTTTAAAATTACACAATAAAACATTGGTCATTAACCATAATTATAATCATGATAATGTACTTATTGTTATTAACTAGTATCTCAATGTCCTTATTTTGAGAATCCTCAGTCTTAAGTGGGCAAGGCATCGATTGCTTTAATTTTGCCTTCAAAATAGATTCTTGTATCTGCACAAGGATATTATACAACTTATGTGATTTTTCCCACGTGTAGAAATTCCATGGAATTTCAGGAGATGCTTTTCAAATGTAATAAATTTTAGAAAATGTACTTCCAAGATATTTTAATATTTTTGCCTTTAGATTAAAAAAATTAGTATTTGCTGCTTCTTTTAATGTATATATTTCTCTTGGTTGGAATTTAAGAATAAAAAATGTTTTAACCTGTGAAAAATACTTATTTTACTTTAAAATAGTCTTCAAATGGTTCAATGTGTTACTTCATGAAGAAAGAAGGATAAAGAAAATTCTGATAAAATTGTTTTCATCTGTGGACATTTTCCAAATTCAACTTTTGGTAAATATTAATATCAACAGCTGGAAAGACTTGTAATACTTAGTAGGGGTAATTTTTCAAAGCACTGGTTGGAGTTTGAAGCCACAGTATTTCCATTGACTTTAATAGAAATCATGTTTCTAAAATCGAAGCAAATGATTTGAGAATGTGGAGATTAGAGTTTATAAACTGAGACTTTATTGATATTTAGGTGACAACACATTAACTACAAACTTTATTCTGAATATGCCACTTATTCTCAGAAAATAAACAAATAAAAAACTAGCTGCATCTAAAATTAAAGAATCAATTTATCTTTACATAACGTTTTCCCTACTTTGGGAATCTTTTCCTTCCTAATTATTCCCAGGTTTTCCATGAAATCACCAGACGGTTTGTGCCAGCACTGTTAATACCTAGAATGATGCCTGGAAATAGGAGGCTCTCAATATAATTTTGAACTAATAAATAAATGAATAATTGTGCCTTCCCCTTCTCTTTTCTTCTCCAGCTAAAAAAAAATTCAAGCATGTAAGTAAACATAAAAACTAATTATGAAAGAAATAAAAAGTTCAGCTGAATTGTGAAGATGTCTCCACCTTCTAGAGCAAGATTTTCCACTGTTTTTGTGCTGCTTTGTAGTGGGCAAGGCAGCTGTTCCAGACACCTTTAACTCAGGCATTCACCATGATGTGAGCAAGGAATGGTTCTCATTCTTTCAGCTTTCCTCCCTCCCATCCCCCAAAACGGTTTCTATTAGTATTTTTCTGCTTTGTTTCAGAATTGACACATGTCTTGAATGGCTTTGTTCCCAAAGTTCAGGAAATAATTTTTCATTTGTCAATTTAACTATAGCACAAGATAATAGTACTTAAATTCGTAATTTGAAAAAAAAATCTTCTCTGCTGACCTACCTCAAACATGCAGAGAAAAACAATCCCTCTCTAACAATGTAGCCACTAATGGAATAGGTAGAAGGGAAGGAAACCTAACACTTTCTGAGCATCTTCTATGAGCCGCACACAATCTTGACAATTATTTCTACATGTAGGTATTATCTTAATTTTATAGATGTGGAAATGGAAACTAATAGAGAGTAAGAGATTGTCTGAAACTCTTCTATCTTTTAGGAATATAGTAATCTGTATAGGTTTGGAAAGTAAGATCTTCAAAGCCTAAGTTCTGTTATCCCATATCATGTTAGTAGTTGATAGTATGAACATAAATATTTATTTCTCAACCATAATGCATACAACAAATATCTTGAAGAAGAAAAAGTTGTAAGATTTTAAGAAATGGATAATATATATGCACACATACACATATATACATACACATACACACTATATACACACATATATATACTGTGTAAACATGGATACGTGTGTGTAAATTACATATATGTAAAATTTACACTGTGATAACATTGGATGATTTCAGTAACTATATTACTCATCCAAAATATTATATTGTAGTCCTAGCAAAGTTTTTTTGTCTTCATTTTTAAAGCATCTACAATGGCATATAGTAAACTACAGATTTTTTTTGATCTTCTAAAAATATATTGATTTGTCTTTTACATTTTGAATAAAAGGGTTTTTTGTTTTTTTATTTTTATTGATACATAATATCTGTATATATTTATGATATGCATGTGATATTTTGTTATATGCATAGAATGTATAATAACCAGATCAAGGTATTTAAAATATCCATCACTGCAAACATTTCTCATTTCTATGTGTTGGGAACATTTTAAGACCTCTCTTCTAGCTATTTTGAAATATATATTATTTTTAACAATAGTCACCCTACTCTGCTATGGAACGTTAGAACTTACTCTTTGTATCTACCTGTATGAGTACATGGACTTCTGATCAATATTATCTCCTCTTTATATTCCTGTTTAAGTGATTATTGGCTCAACATTTTATTACTATAAGATTGCATCATCCAATAGGTAATAGATGAAAGAATTCCAGAAAACAGCTTGACAGTGGTGATGGGAGATTGCTTGTCTTTGTAAACATAGCAGAGACAGCCCCAGTGCCCATTCTCTGGGCTTGTGACTGTCAGCAAGGCCTCACTCAGCCTACATTTCCTCATCTGTGAGATGGGCAAGCTTCTTGTGAGGTTTAGAAATAATACATGCAAACTGCCTTGTGGAGTGCCTCAAGAAACACTTCTGGAGGGAACAAATGAATCTTGTGATCACTTAGTTTAAACCAGTGGTAGGTACTCGTTCATCATCTTCACAAAGTGCCAAAGATCCCTATTTCCTTATAACTTGAGTGGGATAAGCTACCTTGTCTCAGACAAAACCACAATGATCTGAGCTAGAATAAAGTAGGACAAATTATCCAAATGACAACTTGCCCCAGTTAACTACAAGTGCCGTATTGCCCCCGCAACCTGCTTTAACTAAATTTCTAAAGTGCAGAGATCTACAGCATCTTGACAAAAATTAATACTTAAGAGAAATTGGCATGGGCAGAAACTGAATAAAGCAATTATCTGGGAATATTTCTCCTTTGCAAACTCATACTAAACTGCATCAAATAAAAATATGTATTTATATAGTTGTATGTATTGGTTGTTATTATTTTAACAACATTATTATTAGCTGTATACTTCGTAGCTATTTTTTTTGCTATCATAATTCTTAAAAACTCTCTGGTCCTCAGATATTTCTTCTAGAAATGAAGACACAAACACTACATTTGCTTGAAGCTTTGGGCTAGAACTAGAAATCTGAGTTTTCAGCTATAATATTCATGAGTAAATAAATTTGCAAACAAAGTTTGAGTCTCTGCGTGAATAATATGTAGTGATTTATTTTATTTCCTTTTTTTGGGCTATTATTAGCATTTTTCTTTTTGATAAGGCTTACATGATATTTCTGAGATACAGGTGCTCAGTGCTACTCGGATGCTTTAATAATATCCTCAGTTGATGTCCTTCTCTCATCCCTTTTCTTTTCACTGGCTCTGTCTTAGACACAGCAAGATTTTATAATGTGACTCTATTAGAATTTTCTTTCTGAATCCAATGCTTTTCTGCTGGCTAATTCTTATCTTTTTGCTCACTTTTAGAATTCTTTTTCCTACATTTAAGCAACACTTTTTCTTTAAGCAAACTACACTCTCATAAATTCTTTATTCTATATTGGGGAAATTAAAATAGCTATACATGTAATCTCTTTCTTCATACTGATTAGAAACTCCACTTAGTGTCTCCTGGTTTCTATTTCTAGTTTGTGATCGGATAAGAATCTGTCTGTGTTATGCCCATTTCACTCGGGTAGGGTAATCTGATCATCTGGAGCTTCTGTGTTAAAATTACAAACTGTGCCTCACTGTAGGCTTTCTTATTTTCCATTTTTCTTTTTTTTAAATTTAAAATAAATATATAATTCTAAAAGGAGATATTAAATATGATGTTTTGGTGCTCTTACAAAGTTTCTCAAGTGTTGTGGCAATATGCTTTATGAAATGAAAATTGAAGTTTTCATTTGCATTTAGGTTTATTAATTATTAAGGCTCAAATTGTGATTTAACAAAGGGCCTGGACTAGTGTTTAATGCCATTCTCATCAGTTAGGGGTATAATATGTGTCTTCTCTATAAAATAGTCCGGGAAACATGTGAGAAAGAAATATATTTGCAAATACAACTGTAATCAAGGGTAAAATATGTCAGGATCTGGAGCAAAAGTAAAGGTGTAAATAGCAGTGTCACTTTAGGGCCTAATGCGAAACCTAGGCACGGTGGCTCATGCCTGTAATCCTAGCACTCTGGGAGGCTAAGGCGGGTGGGTGGCTCAAGGTCAGGAGTTCGAGATCAGCCTGAGTAAGAGCGAGACCCCGTCTCTACTAAAAATAGAAAGAAATTATATGGACAACTAAAAAAAAAAAAAATATATATATATATATATATATATAATTAGCCGGGCATGGTAGCGCATGCCTGTAGTCCCAGCTACTTGGGAGGCTGAGGCAGGAGGATCATTGAGCCCAGGAGTTTGAGGTTGCTATGAGTTAGGCTGACGCCACAGCACTCTAGTCCAGACAACGGAGTGAGACTCTGTCTCAAAAAAAAAAAAAGAGGATCTGTAATGTATGTATGGTGGGAGGTATATGACAATAAGAAAGAAAATGATATTTCTGATATGAGATAATCAGGAGAGATATCTTTCTAATATAAGTGAGTTATGAGAGGAAAAAAAATCATTTCGTTTGGTTCGATCATATCACTAAGGTCGGAAATATAATAATATTTGATAATTGCCTTCTTTTTGTCTGTCGAAGATATGTTTATTTGATTTGTGATGTGTGAAAATCTACGTTAAATAAAAATGTATTTATTTGGAAAAATTTACTGATTTTCATTTTTCCTTATTTTACAAAAGTTCTAAACTTCCAGCTTTACATTTTTTATCTACCGCATCAACATAAAATCAACCTACAGACATGATTTTGAAAGCAAAAGGAGTTTAGTTTTCCATTTCAAAATGCGTTGTCAAAACTTTTGAAGAGGGCATACGTCCTGATCATTTAAAACATTCATAAGTATCAATAGTATGTCCCTTTTCCTTAAAAGCTCAGATACTTTATAGGCCTGAGAAGCAATTTCTAGGTGAGTAGTAATCATTGGCCTAATAAAGGTAGATTGCTGTGAGCCTCTTTCCTCCCATTCTCTTCTTTGTGACCTTTATGCATCCACACTTTGCATGCTCTTCCTGCCCCCTACCATAAAACTGTTCAGCCATTTCTCACACTCATTTGTATGATTTTCCTTAATGGTCAAATGTGTCATGCTATTCCACGTGATCCCTTCATTCAGCTGAACCTTGCCTGAAATTTTGCTCTTGATTTCCTTTGTCATTTTATACCATTCTTTCCTCCTCTTTTGTTTCCTGAATTTCCTAGAATATTTTTTGGTCCCTAACAAATTAACCTAAATATATACCTCACATTCTTTATGCCAAGACACCACCCTTTCTTTTCTGTGTCTGAGTCAATGTGAATTTTACTAGAATGTTTCTTTATAAAGGAACAAAATTATAAACTAATTTCAAGTCTTTTAAGAACATTAAAACATACACATACACACACACACACACAAACACACCCCCCGCAAAGAGTCTTGTTCCACATGTGTTTTTCATCACAGAATTTTTTAAAATATTGGTTTCAAGTGTGATAACTAAATATTTTGAATTTCCTGATCTTTGAATGTCTTATTACAAGCCGAATGCCTTAGGCTAAACCAGTAACCATAAAACAGTTTATTTAGTGGAAATACAAGCTTCTTTTAAGTGCATGGTATTTTTTAACACAGAATACTATTTAATTTGTAATATGATAATTAGGATATATGTGTATGTTGTTTTATTGTATGATGCTTCCTAGACACCATGTTGATTATTAGCAAGAGAAATATTCAATGTTATGCTATCGCTACCTCGAGCATTGATTAAACTCTCTGCTCTTCATGAGGCTGACAGGGATTCAAAGGAGGAAATGTAAAACTTGAAGGTACAGCAAAATAGTGACATTTTACTCTATAAAGCTGCCAATATTTTAATCCTGCATGTAAATCATTTTTATCAGTTCAATTCCATATCTTAATTTGTATACCAAGGAAAATACCCAGTTGCATTAACTTTAATAAATAACAATGTGATATTAATTGTCATCTATTTCAAGGTCCATGTGAGCAAGTAAGCATTTCTGTTGCTGTTGTTGCTGTTTTTTATATTGGCCCCCAATGTCTTTACCATCCTATGAACAGATTCTTAGGATATATTTTTCATTTTCCTGCAGTGAACAACGGTACCTTTCATCATTTTGTTATTTAGAATCTTTATTTTCTCAGCTTAAGTGATGTCTTTGTCAATGATAACACTGTATTCATTTAGAGTGATGATTGATATGGTAATAGATACAGTGTGATTGAAAACAACCTTTGTCAATAAGAAGGCCAAATACTCAAACTGTGTATTGGTCTGAATTTGCCCATTATTGGAGACCTTTCATAGGCATATTGACTTGCTGTCCAAATGTTGTTACTTACCTGATGCTTCCATTGTTTAAACGGTATAGACATTGGTATTGAACATAGCATCTCCCGATATTTGTCCTAAAACACACATGGCTCAATTACGAACTGTCTGAGTATGTTATAAAAGTATATAACAAAGTATACAACAAAGATTTTGAGTTTAAAAAGAGAAATTTAAGTTTATAAAAAGAACAGAATAACAGAAGAAAGCTACAAGTGCTATCTCTTTATACTCTTAGTCCACTATAGTCTTAATTTTGAAACACCACTTTTTTCTACTTTTATTAGCAAAAAAGTATAACAATATTTGAACACGGAATATTTTATTATTATATAAGTAGTCGATTCTGTTCTGCTCATCTATGGAAGAGCTGTAAAAAATTGTTTGCTATAAATTCCATAACTTTTAACATAATGCATACTGACAGATACACATTCAAGACTGCAAAATTGTCCTTTATAGATTCAGTGCAAGACTCTCTGGCATACTAAGAGAGACTTGTTTTCTCTTTCTTCTGGGGAACGTTCCCCACATTTCCAGCAGAATGAAGATCCCCTTCTTTTTTCCCTGTAAATCTATGGGCAGGCTGAGGACATCTTTTCTTTTCATGTTTTATTTCCAAGTGCTTTTTAATGTACCTAGTACTTAGTAGGTAATCTAAACATGTTTGTTGATTCTAAGAAGATAAAGGGTTCAGGGATTCAAAAAGAAAGATAGCTGAAATACTGTTACTTACATTTAACACTTATGATAGAAGAGACCTTCCTAAATTTTCTGAGAACAAGTGCAACTCAGACATAATGCACATACATGATCCTTGATTAACTTGCTGCAGAAATAGAAAGTAATATAAAAATATATTTTCCTAACTGTTATCTACCCACAGATATAATCATCCATGCTCTCAAATGTTATGATTACTTTCATTTTTCAAAATGATTTCAAAAAAATCAATCTTCTTTAGTTTATGGTCAGTCCCTTCCCATTGCGTTGCACATTCTACTTCCATGTATATTAATAGACTCATCATTTAGTTTTTCAGGGAATGATTTCTAAATTGTCCAAAAACCTTATTTTTTCTCCTTTTTGTCTGAGCTGCTTGAATGTCATAGTCATTTAAATAATCTTTCTCCATGGCTTCCTTCCATGTCTATCAATACTCCATTTTCAATGCCTTTTTTATCCAGTCCTTGTTTTCCACTTCTGTTGCTGTCTCTCTAATCCTGGCCCTGATAATTAGTGTAACTGGCTTACTAACTAGACATTGGACCCTAGTATCTCTCCTCATCTTCTACTCTCGTTTCACCCTGCAGCCTGCCTGCGATCATGTTACTCAAAGGCTTCCATTTGCTTACCAAGTGAAATTCAAACTCACTATACTAGCATTCATGTCATTCCTTGTTTTGATCCCAACCTACAATTTTAACTTTATCTCTCCTGTCTACTCTACATGAACTCAATCTACACACCATATCCAGCACACGTTGCGCTTTTCTCTCCCCGAGCTTGTGCTCAGTTACATGTCCTTGTCTAATTTCATTTACCCATTTTCACCATGCTAAACCCACTATGTCTTTCAGATACTAATTATTTCATAAACTTTTCCTGAGTCCTCAGAATAACAGCAATCATTGAGGTTACATTCCAGGTGAGGGGTAGCACAATAAACCTCCCTATGTCCTTCCTCATTTTGACCTAAAGTCATCATTAGGTGCTCCACATTGTCCAGCAGCCAGGCAGGCTTCACAGATATGCAACTGGTGTAGTTGCACAGGGCTGCGCTCTTGGAAGGGCCCAAGACCTCATTTAATGCTCTACAGTCTCCTTCTTGAAATTTTAAATTTTGAACAATGTCCCTAAAATTTCCTTTTGCATTAGGCCCCACAAATTATGAAAGGCTCTTTTATCCACTCAGAGTGACTCATTTTCTCTTTTCTCTGGGTTCCCCACATTGCCAGCAAAATGGAAGCAGACCTTTTTTTTTTTTTTTTTTTTTACCTTAAAGTTCTATGCGCAAGCTGAAGACATCTTTTCTTGTTCATGTGTTATTTCCCAGGACCAGCCCTGTCTTGCAGTATATTTTGCACAAAGTAATTTCTCAATAAATATCTTTTAGAGTGTTGGACCAATTTCTCAACTCATTTCTCTCCTCCATTGGAACAAAACCAGGTAAAAACCTGAACTGTAACTCAGTTGATGCCTTTTATTTTTTTAGAATTGTGCTATGGAAGTTGATAAAACAATACTTAAATAAAATATTTTGGACAAATGAATACCTACCCTTATCCTGGTGAGTTGTCATGAATTAAAAAATAAATAAGTTGGCAACATTTTATGTAGGTTAAATTAGGTTTTTTATGCTTACTTATAAAATAATTATCATTCTAACATTTAGTAAAAAGATGGCTTGGCATTTTCATATTTGACGCTGAAAGAATAGAGATAGTTAATATTTTTTACCTCATCCTTTTATAAAATGTTTGCAATGATTGAATTAGTTATAAAAAATAAACAACATACTCATCAGATAATATGATTCATTATGTAATCAATTTAGTTATATTAGCTAAATTTATAAGACTTTTCTTGAGGCTGGAATAATGCTTAGAACCATACCTGTACAATTCTTTTTTTTTTTTACAGCTATCTACATTTACATTTATTTTTATTATTTTTTTATTTCATCATATAATGGGGGTACAAATATTGTTAGGGTTACATACATTGCCCCTACCACTCCTCCCCTCCCCCCACATGCCAGAGCTCCAAGCGAGTCCAATCCCCAGGTGGCGCGCACGGCATACATTATGTAACTCTACACTTCCTCCCCCCTCCCGCCTGCCCTCCATCCGACAAAAGAAAAACAGCAATGAAACGGGATTGTGTAGAATTTTGTAATTAGAGAGAAGGCTGACAATCCTTAGATTCTGTCCAGAGTGCCCATCATGTACAGTTTTTAAAAATCTGTCTGGCAAGAATTTTTCTCTCTCTGAGTTATTTTGAGGGATATTGCTCTAGAAATATCTCCAGACTATTCCATCTTCTTTATTCTCTACAGAGTTTGCCTTGAGTACATACTCAAGGCTAAATTCTCTCTGTCGAAGATTCACAATAGAAAAGGTCCAAGATTCATAACTGCAAAGATCCTTCAAGGACACTGCATGTTTTCTGTACTGAATGCCTCAACTCTGTGTAATATTGTCAGTGGTAAATGCATAGAAAAGAAATTTAAACACCAGTCCACATGTAGCAATATCTATCTCTTCTTGTTTTAGGAATTATATATTTATATTTTATAATCCAGTTTTCTTTATTCTATGTCTCACTACCCCAGCGGCTATAAAAAAATATAAGTAAAGGTAACTTTTATTTAGCTGCCATGATAGTTAATTTCCAAGGCTCAGAACACATGACTTACAGAAACATTATGTGTTTTAAGCCATGGATAATTTTTTGTTTACCAAGTGTCAGGTAAATATGCACTGACTCAAACACTAGAGTAGGTGTATGGTAAGTCTTAAATCTTTAAGATTCTAAACTTCTGTGTGTCTGAAAGCTTCAAGTTAATTACCTTATATTTATACGAATTCCCTTCTATCCCTAATATGTGGAATTTCCAAGCATGCAATGAAACAATGAATTACATTATATAGTAATATTTCCAATCAACACCAGCACAAAAATGTTTATTTTTATGTTTGAAAAATTTACTTGTACAGATAAGTTTAATATTTCTAAAACTGTTAACTAAATATTAACCAGTTCTTATAACTCCTTCCTCATAATGAAGCACAGGCACTTATTTGGAAAATGGTCATAATTTTTAAATGAATAATAAATAAGAATGTTTTAAAATTCTTGAAGCAAATATCAGGAATAATTCTGATTCAAAGCTTTAGCATTTTAGTGTTTCACTATTACTTATACTAGTTATTCTACCTGGCCTGAAAATGCACCATGAGAAAATATGAGAGAGATATCAATATGGAGGTAAATGACACACAGTGTGGCACATTCTAAACAAATATGAACCCTAGGCCAGAAGACAGATGCTCTAATAATTTTAAGTACATTGAATATACAAGACATTCATAAATATTTTCTGCACGTCTAGTGAATGAATGAGGGAGATTATGCTCTAATAATTTCTATAGAAAAGCTGGTAAATCAAAACCTAACAGATTTTGAAATGTAGTATATGTTTGAAAAGAGCTAAGTTGAAACTAGATTACCTTTTAAAATACATGAATATTCAAGAGCTTTTGGGGTTGGGGGGCAGAAATGGATAAGAACAAATTTAGGGGCAAAGAACAAAATAACGTAATCTTGCTTTCATTTTGGATCTATACCCTAAGCCTAAAATGTGACAGGGTGTGATTTGCTTTATATTTAAGATCATTTAACTAAGTTTCTCTTGATATATTTTTAATGTTTTCTCAATAGAAGAGAACTTTGAATTTTCCAGCTGAAGAGAACAAAGTATTCGGAGAAGGGTAGGGGAAATTGTCATGATCATGTTCACTAGCCAAAAATATTTGCCAAAAAATTTTTAAAAAAAACTTCTTCTTTAAGGGTTAATTAATCAGTTCTCTATGTTATATTTTCAGACAGCATTTAAAAATGAATATTTCACTGGGAACAGTCTAAGTGATCCAATCCCACCTGTATGCTAATAGTGTTTGCTAACATCTCTTTTCTTGATGGCACATGACTTGAGTAATTCTCTGAACGTATCTCATCTATTTAGTGCTACCCAATGTATAATGGCATGTAGATATAAATACTAATGGAGAAAGTGCACTGCCTTAGGGAACACCCATCATGACAAGTAACTAATTGCTTTATGTACATTAGTACCAAGTGAAGCGTTTTACATCTTCTGAAAGGCACCAGCACCCTCTACTTTCTCATTTACCAAAATGTCATGTCCCCTCCTGAAAGACAGGATTATAAGATTTTTTTTAAAGCATCTCACTAACTCCCTTCAATTCACTATTCCCTGCAAGCTGGGTTGAGAATCATTCTAAGTCAGAGAATGTCTACCATTATATACCAAATCACTCATGGTTGAGTGATTTTATTTCATGCTTCTATATATATGTGTGTGTGTGTGTGTGTGTGTGTGTGTGTATTTTTCAACTGTGGACTCTTGATTCCTAAATAAATTAAGATATGAACAAAGACCAAGACCACTGGGATTTAATTCATATGGAATCAAGTTGTAAAATATTACTCTCTCATTCTACAAGAAATTGTTAGTTATACAAAGAGGAAATGAAGGAATCACACACACACACTTTCCTTTGAAAACAAAACTGAAAAATACATTTGGAGAAAAAAATAAGTCTCAAGCATTAATTATATTACTAACATGACATGGAGTATTATACTTTGATGTATGTGTCTTTAATGTGTGTACTTGGTACTGATACACCATCATTAGAGAGTTAACATATGTGATGTGAAATGCAGAATTGCTTAGTTTGGTGAATTGAAGTTTTCTGTCATGAAACCCAAAGATTCCAATGAGACAGTTTGCTATTGCTGTCATCCAAGGGGTTCTAATGATAATTATCTAAAATTAATAAATACAATTGCAAACAGAAGGAGGCAAGTCAGAGCAACTCTTTTTCTATCTTCCTTTCTACTGTTAGGTCCATACTCTCATCAGATATTTTTACCCCTCTCAAATTTGAAAGTAGCCCTGCCTATAAACATAAGCTGTATTTCAGTTACAGAATAGGCCATTTATTCCAACCTCTCAGCACTGCATTTTCTCATTTTGTGGTATTTCTTTTTTATGAGGAAAAAAAAATTTTTTTAAATCTTTCTTATGCAGCACAAATGTAGTCTCCCCATAGTGAAAAGAATTGCAGTGCTGTACAACATAGAAGAAAAATAGGGATGTAAGGAAGAATACAAAGAAGAAATTTCTTATATTATTAAAGAAACTTTGTTTTATCTTGTAAGATGGATATGTTAAATGGTGGGCATTGCCTATCTAGTTCTGGGTGCTGTGGAAAGATGGCAGGGGATTGATGACGCACGTGAAAGAGCAATATTCAGACAGAAAGTTGCTATTGCACAGTGGGTCAGCCAGACAGAGGCTGCCGCACTAGATGTGGGTTAGCTACACACAGGTTTGAATCCCAGTTCTTCACTATGTCTGTGGATGAGTTTAAACTTCTAACAACTGAATTATATTATTTATAACATTGGTCATTAAAATATGATTTTTATGGGACTATTGTAAGAGTGGTAGGAAATAGTGCACATAAGATGCTGGTCATAGTGCAGGTAAAATCTTAGAAATAGCTGCTAATTTTCTTACTGTAGTAATTATTGATTATAGTGAAAATAGGCTTTTTAAAAAAACATGTCAGTTGCTTGTTTGGATTGTTTAACTGAATATAAAAAAAGGCAGATTTATACATGTTAGGAAGCAGCACTTATTTATACCAGAAGGGATTCTTTAAAATAAATAAAGAAAAAGACACTTTGAGATAAATTAAATTCTCAATATAAAAATTAATACATCATCTATTAAGAATTTAAATAGGTATTCATATAAATGTTTTCCTGTTTAATTGTTTTCTGCAAGCTACACATTTGTTACATTTATTCATATATGTGCATTATCAAAATGTGTTGGGAAATATAAGAAAGGAACACTTCTTTTATTGTACTTTGATAGTTTTTCAAAACAAAAGCTACGTATGATAGTAAATTACTAATTTTTTGGTAAAGAAAAGGAAAGAAAATATCATTAACATTATTTTATATCATCATCTTTTTAAATTTTCACTGTTACCCATCCAGTCATCATCAGAATTAAGTCAAGAGTTATTTATTAGATAACTCATGCTGTACAAAGTATGCTCTGAAATCTCTACTTTATTCATGCCTCTCCGAGTTTAAATGGCTCTTGAAATTGTAAATTTGTTGAATATTTCTACATCCAATCATTTTAAAATAAAGTAGGGGAACTTGTTATTTAAAATTATCCTATGATTTATTTTTATTTAAGCAAAAAAAAAGAAATGTGTCCTTGATTAAGTTTGAATTTCCTTAGTTTTGAGACTTCAGATTGAAAATACAGATGTTTGCATTTTAAGTATACTTAAAATCTTGGATAAGGTGATAGGATTTTGTTTAGTCCTCTTCTTTTTTTTCTTTCCAAGTATAATAATTATCTACCTTCCTTGATTCTCCCAATAAGCAGTGAGCTCTTTCTTCATGGAATGTATCTTTTTTTCTCTATGGAGTTTTCTCAAGAGGCAGCAAGTTCTCTGTCTTGGAGAAACAAATCCATGTTCCTTAAATCACTTTATGTCTTGTTTACTGTTCCTGAAATTGTACAATTTCCTGATTATTACAGGATTATTATTCCTGATTTTGACAAATAACATATGCACAGGTACTAGCAAATATGTACAGCAGGAAGTGGAGAGAAAGGACATCCTGTCTCAAAAGATGTTCTAAGTAAGATTAGCTCTGAAGACCAGACTGATTCTAAACAGCTTTAAAGACAATCACAGGTTAAAATATTCACTTGGCAGATATGAGAAAAAGTCTGTCTTTCTTTCTTTCTTTCTTTCTTTCTTTCTTTCTTTCTCTACTGCCTTACATTCATGTGCATCCTGGACTGTCTGGGCTTTACTATGGAAAGGAAGATTGCAGCAAAAATAATTGATTAAATATAGGCTTTGATGACTACCCTGAAGACTAGCTTTATTTATATGTAGATTGAGAAGGGTTGCCCTAAATACCACATTCAAAGAAACCTCCTGCAGCCAACTCCTGGGCCTTTGACATTCCCAGGTATCACTGTTGCAGACCTCTATTAAAATGCAAACAGATTCCCTTATCTGAAATGAATAACATATTAAGTTCTCAGATTTTAATCTGCAGTCTTTCATTCATTTATTCAACAATCATTAATTAAGTCATTAACTGCCTCTGGGTTTAGCTGTGAGTACGACTCCAAGGTAAGCCGACAATTAAGAGTAAAAACAAGAGTAAAAAACAAAAAGGTAGAAAAGGTCCTTCATATGAAGTGCTCCTGGGGTTGTAGTGCTGGAGATAGATTAGATTAGGATAATCTTGCAGGAGTTTTGTGGGTTATAAACCTTTGCAAAAGAGGTGAGAAACCTGGAATGTTAAAGGAAGAAAGAGAAAAGCTCAAAAAAAGTGCCTAAAACAAATGTTGCTAGAGCATGTTTGAGTTTCAACAAATTCTACTTTCTATAATAATATCATAACATCATGCCTTTAAATGTTGACATCTTAAACATCAGCGATCAATTCATTACTATTAGCAATGTATCTGATGCAAATGTTTATACTTTCCTAATTCCATATTTTGAATATTGATCCTTACATGGTCACCCTAACAAAAGTAATTAAGATCCCAGCTTGAAATGCTGCCACTGTTGGAATACATGACTGGGAATTTCTAGCGAAGGACCACTGTCAGTCAATTTGCATGAGTCCTTTTGTTGAGGCTGCTGAAGGAAATAGAGATGAGAGATACATGCATAGGATAGAGAAGAAAAGCAATGAGAATGACAGCGTGTTAGTTGTCTCAGACACCATGAACTTGTGGCAGTGCCTTATGGAGAGAAACTCTAAATGCAGAAAACAAAGAGTCTTTTCTTATGGGGTGTTATTTTATGGAGCAAAAGCAAGGCTGCAAGAAGCAAGTTGACAAAATGTAAGGTAGCCCATTAAAGTGTTTCTTCCATTTCTATGCACAATGTAAATTTCCCTAGGTTTGCTGAGGACCCAGAGTAACTGGTACCACTTTGGCATCTTGCCTGTGGTTTTTTGGGACATTGTGAGACTATACCCTTGGAACAAATATCACCTTTATCTCAGTGGAGTTTAGAAGCAAGGGGAAAATCAAGGAACTCTCAAATGGCTTCTTGGGCAGGGAAAACTAGCCTGGAAGGCTAGAGCTTAATGTAACATAGAAGATCATTGCGTGTTCCTCAATAACACCTAGAAATAACTACTTTGTGAGCAAGTTGGAGAAGGAACCACTGAAAAATGGATTGTACTAATATTAAAATGACCAATTAACACTGGTCCTCTGTTTGAAAATGTCAAGAAAAAGGGATCATCCTTTAACTTGATTACAAGGCAAATTTAAGGGTTCCAAACTAATTCTCCAAAATGATTTTTTAATTATTTTTTGTTCATCAAATAATTTTAATTTTTAATATTTAACATCAAATATACCTTAATAATATATCCAAATGTGGCAAACCTGATATGGCTTTAAAAATTAGTAAACACTTTTGTTATTGTGAGAAATAAAATTTAGTATTGATTAACATACTTATTTTTCTATAAATAGAAGATCTGCTTATTGTCCCAAGAAATTTGATATTCTAGACTTAGTTTTCAAAGTTGTAGAGAAAATGTACAATTTTAATATTCTCAGAGGATATATATGTGCAGATATGTGTTTATATATGTACATATATATTATTTAGATACATAAGACTTTTTACTGATAATACTAATTATGTGAGAAAACTCCAGTGCCTTGCATACTTACATGTATTAGGTGCTGTAACATCAGATTTTAGTTTGAAATGTTGGTTCTTAGTGTGCTCATGGCCAAAGAATGACCAGACACACCAAAGTAAGGTAAGCATCAGGTGAAGTTTATTAAGGGGGAGCAAGATAGGATTGCAAGAATAGGAGCAAGAAGCAAGGTAGAGCAAAAGCGAGAGACAGGTTTACAAAGCATTATACATACACCACAGGTGATGACTGATCTCCTTGTTGCAACAGAAAAAGAGAGCTCAGTTATGGTCTGGATCTTGTTTTATGGTGTCCAGATAGGGACCTCACCGTGGAACCACTTTGATTGGACAGTTGGAAGCTGCATGACCTGAGTCTTACTGCACATGTAGGTTCTAGATCACTTTTTAGACTTTATGGTACCTATGCTGTTTGGCCCGTGGGCTAGAGAGTCCTCTGCATTCTTTTGCAGCTGGTGCTCCAAGTTCTGATTGACAGATTCATAGGTTATTCCCCCAAGTATGCAGAGAATTAGGGTGGGGCAATTACACCAAGGCAAAGCACGCTCTTTCCTCCCCAGGAAACCCAGAATCCTTCACTATCTACCTAACAATAATACTATTTTGTTTTATATTTTGCTATAGTTAAACTTTTCTTTTTTTGTATATCTTACACTGAAAAAAGTATGTTTAGTCCCTTTCTGAATTATTTGAGTTTCCCACACATTATCTCCTTTTGGAAATATCGACAGAAGGAATTTAACCCATCAGATGATAAGTTAATCATCTTCTGTTACCAACAGTCAAGTCGCCCTTTCTCAATGTCACCACTAACATTAAAGGTCCCCTCCCAGTTCCCCGGGGTAAATATTTCGTAATCATTTTTACTTTCTCTTTCTGTTTTCGTCACTAGATCAAATCCATCACTAAGCCTTGACATTTTTTTCTTTTTTGGATCTGTTAAGTTTCTTGAGCCTCCCTTTCCATCTTAGTAGCCAGCACTTTATTCCAGGCATCCTGGGTCCCTCATCTGCATGATCGTGCAAGAGACCTAGTCACTTTCTTGCCTGCGGGGTTTCTCCATTGTACTTAATTCCTAATATCCTCTAAAATAATAGTTTTTCAATGTGTTCTTTTTTAATCAAGTAATTTGCTTACTCTTTATTACTTCTAGCTCAGGTTATCTTATGCTTTCCCAAAAGTCCCCTGTCAATTAATTGCATTTCCTAGCTTACCATTTTCGCTCTTTAGAATATCTGCCTGTGTCAGGTTAAATATGCGATCGATTGCTACACTTGCCCCTTTTACTTCCCAGCTTTAACATTAGAGTCTTTGTTTCCCATAGGTCCTCTGTATCTCCAACTCTAAATTCCCTATCCTATAATAAAAGTAATATGGAATGGTTAGGTAAAATATGGTATGTTCATAGGAGAAAAGACCATGGAGTAGCTGAAAATATTTTACACGTAGTTTTAAATTCTTAATTCTATGTTGACAATAAATATTTTCAAGTGGGGGAAAACAAATTAAAAAGTCACTTGAAAAGTATATTAGGTGAGGTTTCCTGGGAAACAGGCTAAGACAGAGATTCCCTTACAGGAAGTTTTTTGAGGACTGCCCTCAGGATCAGCACTTTAGGGGAATAGAGGAAGGACTGGGCAGAGGGAGGTGTTGAACTATAAGTTGTTAGAACAAGGTATTCAGCCAATCCTAAAAGAATCTCTTCAGTTAAGGATGATTCTCAAAGAACCAGTCAGCTGAGGGCCAATAGATCTTACACTCAGCAGCTGGGGAATGCATGCCTCAGGGCTGAAAGGAGTATCTGAGTGGCATAGCACAACATCCACTCAAAGACTAAGACAATAATTATGTAAAATTCTGTAATTATAGAAGCTAGGGCTAGAAACACAGGGACATATTTATTGTCTCTACTTAGTAGGATTACAAGTGACTTTTATATATTATGATTTATTTTCTAACACTTTCTATATTGGTTACAGAATAAAATGAAAACATTTTCATCAGATAAAAGTAATGCATGCCATTTAAAAACTCATTTTTGTCTTCTCCACCTTGACAATGTTCCTGCTCCTTCTCCTCATCAAACAAGGGCAGTTTTGCAAGAGTTTGATGGGAAATCATTAGGCATAAACCTTATAGTTCTGGTTTGCCTCCTTCTGACTTCTTTTTGTTTCCTAATCTTAAAACATCTTTAAAAGGGAACCCATTTTTCTTTAGTTAATCATGTAAAAAAGACTACATTGACATGGTTAAATTCCCAGGACTCTCAGTTCTTTATAGATGATTAAATGGCTGGGATTATCACCGATAAAAGTGTCTTGACCTTGATGGAGCTTATGTTGAGAAAAAAAGTTTATATTTTTTTATTTTCATATTTTAATTCAATTTTTCCACAAGCTTTCTTAAGTTCTCTTGTATAAACATCTGCTTCTCTGAAGATCCCTGACTGAGGGAGGGTGTATGAGTAACTCTTATTTTATATGATCTTTGAAGACATTTACTAAGTTTTTTTAATCTTCATATTTCCAAACTTAACTTATTGCCTAACATAAAATCAAGCCTTAATAAATGCTGAAAAAATGCAAAAAACCCCCACCCCTCATTTATAGTATTTTTTATTAATTTTCTTAATTTGTATAATTTTTATTGATTAATCAAATGATTGCTCCGTTCTTCATAAGCACATTTTTCAAATTTTTTTTAGTCAATTTTAATTTATTACTACACTTCAGCTATTCTATATATTTGTTTTCTCTTCAACTAGGCAATAAACTTCTCAATGTCCTATCTGGATTCTGTTTTATTATGATCTTTGAATATATACAAATTTAAATATAGGTATATATGGTTATATATTTATATTTATAAATATATATGTTTATATATTCGTATCTATAAATACATATGTATTTAAACATATTTGAATATATTTAAATGTATTTGTATTTAAATATATTTGGATATACATATTTAAATATATGCAAGAACATACACACACACATACACATCTTACTTGCAGCTGCTACTATGGAGTTCCGTGCAGAGTAGTGGATATATTGTTGAGCAACTAGAGGAAAGGAAATTCAGAGCTAGATTAGGGCTCCTTTTAACCAACAGCTACAAGATAATAGCAGATCCTGGCTCAGTGGCAATATTGTGTTCGAAGCTAGGGTTTTCAGGCACAGTTTATGTAATCACCTTATTCTGTGGTAGGAGTTGAATGCAATGCAATAGCTAAGAGAAACATAAGAACCTAAAACTAAAAGGTAATTTTGGACATTCTTAGAAATGGCCTGTTAATGTTACCATAGAAGATGTGTTTCTTATTTTGGGATTTAAGTCTATCCAATTCTATATTTGCCCCAAACATAGAATGATAAACCCCTAAAGTAGTGTCAAAAAGCTTCTGAAAGGTTGAAATGGGCCCTGATGTTTTACAAGTTTCATAGGCCATAGACTTTTCAGTTACTTTTAGAGTAGCAGTTGCTCTATCAAGTACATATAAGGAATTATTAAATATTATGAGAACATTTTTAAACTAAGCATGATACCTGAAACTCTGATAGCCTTTTCTCCAACTTGACTTTAGAGGAGAACAGACAGAAATATCTTTTTGTTTATCTATAAAGAGAGCAAACTTGGGTGAGAATCACCTAAACATAGCTGTTAGGGTCATTTAATATAGCAATATCTAAGAGATTACTTAAAAAATAGCTTCAAATCCCAAGATTATTTTGAGCTTGAAGTTCTTATATTCCAAATAATTAAAAATTCACTTCTTTTAACAGAAGACAGTTGCAAATTCATGCTGATCACTGAAGATTCATCAAAACTCAGTAGTGTTACTTGGTGTACATGTTTCAGAAAAAACATGATTTCAAAATATATCCAGGAGTTCTGAGAAGGAATTCACAGCATTAGCCAATTAGCAATATAATTTTTAAAAAGTTTGGAGCAATAATAAAGCTAATTTGATTGATAATTTTATTTAAATGTTTGCTTAAATTTATGATGTCATGCTTAGTCATGTCCTAATATATTATACATATTTTTAATAATCATAATATTTAAAGAGGATTTTTTGATGAAAACATCATTTTAATGTTATTTTATCCTGTTCAATAAAAATATAAGAATAAATTTAGTGTCTTTCACATTAAACTACAGATCCTTGTCTAAAGATGTAACTCATTATCCACCTATTTTCCCTAGTCTTCAAGTAAGTCACTTTTTTTTTTACTTCTTGTATTACTATTCTCTAGTTATGTTGTCACTATTAGCTCAGAGTTCATCATCCTAAAAAACTTGATGTGATCTTATATTCTGCTTTCTCATTCAGTTGACAACATCTGTAAATTCTTAGCTTCTCTGGCCTCAGGAATTGCTCTTGAATTTTGCTTCTTCTCATCTTTCGTTTTCCATTGCCTTCATCTAGTTCTTCACGATGCAATGAGTTTCAAACATTTCTCCTTTCATCAGTCTCCAGTCTCTCCTCTGCGTTGCTACTAGTTGACGTCCTCATCTTTTACAAACTTGATTTAAAACTTGTGTTGCTTTCTTATTGCCCAAAAAATAAAACCTAAATTATCTCAGAGAGTTGAAAATAAGCCTTCACAATCTGGCTCTCCCTCTTTTTCCAGACTGGCCCCTTATCACTTCTCCTCAGGCATCCTCCAACCTTCTTTGACTGAGAAGGTAGCTTTGGGAAGGATACTCATGGAGCCATGTGGAAAGATGAAGGTGCCTGTTTAGTCAGCCTAAAGAATGAACCTCTGGCCATGAATGTGATGTCAGATGTCGTAGCCACATCCCCTTCCCTTCTCTAATTAAACCAATGTTATTCCCAATGTTCTAAACTTCTCACAATTTTTCAGACTACTAGCAATATTTTGAACTCAAGGACTGCCCCATTGGATCAAAGAAATTTAGTTGGACATTGGGTATTAATTTGAACTAAGATATTTTTGCTGTATTTACTACTTAGTTAGTTTCTGGTGGTTTTTTAATGTGAAACCTTTATGAACATGCATAAAACTAGTTGGGGTGAAGGTCTAGTGATTTCTATGTAGCAAATGCTTTATAACCTGATTTCATCACTAAAATAGTTCTGCAAGGCAAATATCATTATCTTCATTTTAGGCAATGGGAAACCAAAGTTAAGAAAATTTACATCATTTGCTCAAAGGCACAAATTTAGTAAGTGACTGAATCTGGATTTGAGCCCAGATCTGTCAGTGTACCAAATACGTGTGCTTTTTGGGTCAGAAACTTGCCTCCAGGTTTCTAAATGAATGTCTGTATCACTTTAATTTGTGCAGCCATGTAATATTTAAACTAATGGATGTAATGAAAAAAGGCACATAAACAAATAGTCTAGCTGTTTGATGACCATTAAAGCATACATAAAGCAAATCAAAATCCTTCTTACCCAATAAGCTTCCAAGATTAGTGGTATGTGATTTACCATTTATTAGTATTTTAAATCATTTTTATAATATAAATTGGTTTTAATTATCATTTTTTGTCCAATATTAAAGTAAAGATTATATACTACTGACAATGGAAGCCAAGGCTATGTCTTTCCTATTTTCTTAGCTGACTCAAATGAAACCAGATAATTCCATCTATTTAATTCCCTTTGACCCAATTCACAGTCACCCCTAAATGGATTCCAGAAATACCAGTTCTGCAGCTTGCAGTTTTCTTAAAGCAAGCCTAATGGATGGAAATGTGTCATTCTATCTAGCATCAATTTATTCATCATACAATAAATTCACATTTTGTATAGGCTTAACACAGTGCTTAGGAAAGATAAAGAGTCTTGACTTCAAAGACCTACACACACACACTTATGATGCACATATAGACACAAATATAGATATGCAAACATATAGAAACATATAAGCATATGTGTGTAAGTATATATATAATATATACATACTGCATAGTTTCTTTAGCAATGCAAAGTATCAAATTATAACCATGGGATTGTTATGCATTATAATAGCTTTTCCCCATAAGAATTCAGAAGAAGGAAAGATGAGTGTGGTACACAGTATTAGCAATACAATCACCAGTTAATATTTTACTAAGCTCTTTATATGAATTATTTCACTTAAGCATTCTATTAGTCATCTATTATCATATAAGAAATTTTGCCCAAAATTAGCAGTTCAAAACAACAGATGTGTATCATCTCACAGTTTCTGTGCATCAGGAATCTAAGTGCATCTTAGCTGAGTGCTGTTGGCTCCAGTTGTCTCAGAAGGTTGTATTCAAATTGTTAGTTGGTCCACACATGCTACAGTAACTTTAAGGCTCAACTGGTGCTTAGTAGCATACTTCCAAGCTGACTTGGTCATAGCCAGGCCTAAGAAGATCTTCCAAGTTCACTCCTGTGAGCCTCTCCACAGCACTGCCTCATGACGTGGAAGCTGGCTTTCTCCAAGGTGAATAATCCAAGGGAGAACTAGATAAACATCCAAAATGGAAGTCACAGTCATTTATGTCTTAATCATAAAGTGACATCCATCACTTCGGCCATACTCTGTTCATTAGAAACAAGTCTAAAAGCTCAGCCCATTAACAAGGGGATGACTTTACACAGGGCATGAATACCAGGAAGCCAAGAGTCACTAAAGTCCATATTGCAGGCTGTCTACCACAATCTTAAAATAAAATATTTTATGATGTAAGCACTATTTTATGTAGGTAAGAAAATTGAGGTACAGATTGTTTAAATAACTTTTCTAATGATATATAGCTGAAAAATGAGTAGAGTAGGATTCGAACTCAGCAAGTATTGCAGAGTCTAGAAAGATTCCCAGATGTTAAAATTCAAACAGAGAAGAAGTACATTCTAGGAAAGAAATAGAGTATAAGCACAAACCAGAGATGCAAGTGTGAAATTTTATATAATATGAATAATGTAGAGCCATTGATTTAGAAGTTGGTAAGTGATCCAGATGGAAAAATGGGCTGTTCATTTTTGCTAAATGGCTAGGAAGTATGGATATGGATAAGTGAGAAGTCATCAATTTTTAAAAACAGGGAATAACATGGTCAAAGTCTGACTTTATGGAGTTTGTCTGGAAGTTTGTAGGAGAGTCTACAGTGGTGTGATCCCAATGATACGGAGAGTTATTTCAATAAAAATATATATGCCTTGAGGATCTGGCCAAGAGGAGAGTCAGTGGGAAGACTAGACAATATCTACAAGTAAGAATTCCCAGGAGTTGTTCATTAGCTGGATAAGAAATTTAAAATACTAAGTGTAAAAAATTACTTCAAGATCTTGAGAGAGGGATATTGTGACAGAGGGAGTGGAATGACAACATCAACAGGCAGAAATTTTTCCTGATTTCTTCAGTGTTGCTCTTTGGAGCCTAGACTAGGTTATTCAAGTTATTCAAGTTCTTGTTGAATGAATAAATAACAGAAGCTATTATTTATTAGACAAATACTCCACTTAGCTCAAACAAAAAGGAGCAAACAGAAATGTAAGGGAGGGTTAAGATTATAATGTTTAATGCCATTAAAACACAGCCAGGTTTCATGGGAACTGGAGAACATCAAAAACAAGGACACTGCTCACTTAGTGTGCTTGTATGTGCGCTCGCTCTCTCTCTCTCTCTCTCTCTCTCTCTCTCTCTCATTTCTCTATCTCTCTCTACCTCTGTCTCTATCTCTTCCTCACTTCCCACCATTAGGTACCTTAAACTTTCCAGATGTGTCCTGTAATTTTAGCTTACATTTACCTTTGTTTTGTAACTCTGACTCAGACTTTATAAGCTACAGGGCTCATTGCCAAGTGCTGATAAGCTCTTCTTGTGTTAGTTCAAATAAGAGAGACAGAGAGAAAGAGAGAATTTCTGTGTAGTTCAGGCTTGAATCAGATATCTCCCCTGATCTGACTGGCATTGACAATGGGTGGTGGGTAGAAGTTTATGAAGTGTATTTCTTTCAAAGCAGCTTGGTGGAAACATATTATATGGAAATATTGCAAAAGTGGATAAGTGAGGCAGGCAATTTTATGGTCATGTGTGGTACAGCATACATTATTTCTAATTCTTGACAATGGAAAGTGCTTGATGAGTTCTGCATATTAGATGAGGAAACTCAGGCTCAGAAGAATTTAGGTAATTTCCCTGTTATACAGCTCATATTTGGTTATAGACAAAACTCCAAATCCTAGATTTTCTGACTCTAAAACTACTATCTTACTGTTTCCACTTCTCATTGCAAGATACCAATAAGAAAAATAAGGAAATAAAAATCAGGATGGCTTTGTTTAATCAGGAGTCTGCAGGCTGGGCTATAATGGCCAGGTGACAGTAATTATAGGTATCCAACATCCCTAAATTTTGTCATCCCTCTGACCCTATCTCAGTCTCATCCATGCCTAACATAAGGTGAGGCTCCATGATGGGTGAGGTCTGTCTTAACGCTCTTCTTTTAATTACATACTCTGGAAGTTAAACAGTTTATTTATAGCCTTTATCAACAGACCTTTTCTTTAAAACTCCATATGCCTTACTGTGGAAGCCACAGTTATCAAACTTTGGTTGCAGAACTTTGGCAGAAAAATGGAAGAAATTGTAGAGTTATGTAACATTAGCATCAAATATAGATTGGGATGGTTAGTTAATTGGTTAGTTGTTTGTTCTAGGGAGTGGGTGACTTGCTTATGCTACAAAGAAAACAGAGACAGTAGAAAGAGAGAAATTATAAACAGGAAAAGGTAAAATTAATTCACTGAGGTAAGTGAGGGGGTGGGAATAAAATAATTGCTGAGAAAATAGGTAGAGACATACATCTCTTCCTAAGTCAACAAAAGGGAAAAGATGTGGCCAAATAAGAAAAATCTCACTAGATACTACATTCTAAATAAAGAAGGATATGATGGCTTTTGCTAGGAATAAGAAGTAAAAAAGAATTTGTACTTGAACAATGCAGGGAAAATTCACAATAGAATTTATCCATAAGATTCTCTCAGAAAAATTGTGATTACATTGGCATTAATACGCCAACAATATTAATTTATACATTTATAATAATATAAAAGAGTACTTTAAAGCAGGAAGTAATGTCCAATGTCCAGTGATTATTGTATGATTCACAGGTTATGCCATGATACTATTCACATAGTAGATGCTTAATAAAATTTTGTTGAGTAAATAAATCAACTACAGAATAATGAGCAATACTTGCATTCTTTATTTCATTTAACAGGTTCCATAGTTGGATTTGGAAATTACAAATATTATGGATTTATTTGAGCAATTATTTGATAGTTTTAAAAATCTGTTTATGCATTTATAAGTCAATTATTTCTAATAGCAATTCTATATAACCAGAAATGTTTACACTTTGTGATATATTACACAGATAGGAAGAATGATTTTGCTGGGAAATATTGTTGAGATAAATTCTCAAATTTATTTTCATAAAAGGAGAGAAAATTATTGATAAACACATCTAAATTTGCAGATTGGTTATTTTTCAGAGGTTATTTGGGGTCATAATTGTAAATCTCATTACCGTGCTTGAAGGAGGTTTCTTTCATTATTATGGTGCTGAGGTCCATATCCCTGAAGCTAATTGCAAGGTAGAGCTGCAGAGTTCTAATTGTTTGCCATCAAAATAGCTGTGTAAGCTTGATTAACAGTGTTCAGCAACATTCATAATAGTCCAAGCCTGGCCCTGCATAAAATAGAAACTGTGAAAAAATCAATAAGATTTAATAAGATCAGGAACAATCACTTACAATAGTACATCAATCACACAAAGTAATAGGTGCAGGATTTGATAGGGTCCTGAACTGCCTGAGAGATTCATAACCAGTACTCGTTAATAATTTGTTCATTTGCATTTTATCAATCCAGCTACAGCTGACAAGCAGAAGGAGCAGGAAAGAAATATGTTGACTTAAACTCATCAGCTTTGCAATTAAAAAAATAACATATAATAGCAAATGTCTTGTCACATGGAAATCTGATGTTATTACAAAGATGTGTGCAATCATTGGTTCTTCAGACTAAGCTGCCGTTAGACTTGCAGAATAGCTAGGATAACAGTGTCCCTGTGGTCACTATGAAGTCTCAAAAGGTTAGAGAGAATATACATGTGAATATAAATCTCCTCTCCATCTCTCGTAGAGCTCAGTGGCATAATAATATTTAATGCAAAACGTGCATATTTTCTTGTTTTTGTCTCTTTGAAATAAATGAAGCTCCTGGCTTTGCCTTAGGCAAAACCTTTCTATCAAATGCTAAAACAATCATAATGAGATGGCTTTCTGGTGATTATTGCTTATCATTATATTCTCTTTCAGTTGATGTTATGAGTTTATAAAGTAATCATGCTATATTTACTATCTTTATTAAAACACATTTTTAGGAAGAAAGGTAAATGGATAAAATAAAATTGAGTAAACAAATTTCTGATTCTAAATAAATGATAGTAATATGAAAAAAATAATCCCCCTATAAACATCAGAGGCATAATGAAAAGTCTGAGCTATTTCTGAGAAATTCATGTGGATTCCTGCTTAGAAAATTTCATACAGGTTTTCTATGGAGGGAATTATGTGAGTGGTGGGATGCAGAGCACATTGTCAGAAGCAATGGTAGCATCCAAAATGTGGATTAATTAGTCTCTGTCCAAAACTTCAGTAAATAATGTGCTCTTTCAGAAAAAAAGCATTATGATTTAAGTCTTTGTAGATGATGTTTAAATAGCTGATTTCTATATGGGATGCTTTAATTCAATCAAAGTACAGGTAAAATCCCATTATGATAGGCTCCATGGGGCCTCTAAATTGTTTTGTTGTGGTAGAATTTTGTTAAAATGAATAAATACATTTATCACACTCCCAGTGTGTCGTACATACTAGAGAGACAGACTTGGTGCCCAGTCTCTTTTGTATCGAATTAGCACATGAAAAAAATGCTTTGAATAGAAAGGGGGATTCAAGAGCAAAGTAGTATACTCACACACCTTTTAGGCTTTTCCTAAATCCCGGATAACTTTCAGAATGGTTTCATTATTAAGATAAACTTTTCATTATTTTTTTTCTTTTAAAAAGTAGGATTGATAGGTTGATCAGACTTTTGAAAACTAAAAGTGTGGGGAAAAACCCAAGTAATTATTATTTGTTATCTTGACAAAAAAATAACTGTAAAGGACTCAATTATGTGCAGCGTAATTTGCTTTTCCTACAAAGAAAACCATCAAGAATCAAGTGCTTCAATTATATAGGTCGACTCTTCTAAGGTCATTAAGCAGAGAGAACATTAGTAAATTTACCTAGAATCAATTCATAGAATGCCAATTTGCCTAAAAGCAAATTGACAAATGTCCAATTTATTGAAAGATCAATTTACACTAATTTTCAGCATTCAGTGATGTCTTTTTGGTGAATTGGTGAATATACAGTGATCGATTATATGGAAATCATTGTTACCAGTTTTACTGGACTATGGAAATGGATTTATTATTCTGATTTATTATTATAGTGGATTTATTATTTATTATTTATCATTCTTACCTTTCCTTAACTGAAGAAATATTTTAGCACTGTCACAATAACAGGTTTGAGAGAAACATAGACAGTAATAAAAGATATATTCAAACAATTTACATTGTAGCAAAACAAGCGGAAAGAAAATATATCTTAATAAATATTCTAATAAATATATTAATAATGTGCTCTCAGATTCAGACGAAGGTGTGATGAATTATGGGGAGATAGAGTGTCTACCTAATTCATCACTTTCAAACTATGGCACTCTTGAGAGTTGAAAGTGGGCTATCAAGAGTTGTTTTAAAACAACAGGAATAAACAAAGACTGTTTCAAGCAAACCAGAATATATGGTCACCTTAGCTGTAAGAGAAGGGGGGAAGGTATGGATTGTTCAGGGAACTGGTGATATTTGAATTGAGATGTTAGAAATAAGTAGTTTCCCTATTCCAGGTGAAGAAAATCCATTGCTTGGACAAATAGTTATTTGAGAAGGAAATGTCAAAAGAGAAGTAAAACATATGGCATTATTTAAGTAGTTAATATTTTGTGCTCCAGAAACAAAGAGTCCTAGATTTGCACCCAGCCCCTGTACATTGCTAACTTTTTGAAGTTGTTTCATCTCATAAACTTCATTTTCCTCATCATTTGTGATGCATGTAAATCACTTACCATGGTGTTTGGCACATAATAAGCACTCAATGCTTATTAGTTGTTATTATTAATAAAAATAATACTAGATGTGGTATAATTGAAAACACTTATTTCCTATATATTTAATTATGATAAAATTTATGTATCTGAAGCTTAAAATTTATATTTTATAAGAATATGTACATAAACAACTCTTCCAACTATAATATACTCTTCAAATTATATGGTTTGCATAAGATCTCTATTTTATAAAGATGAAAAATAAACACTAGTAGAAACCTTAAGAAAGGATGATGAAGAAGGCAAGATTGTAAGCAAAAAATTACTTAAGAAATTTGGGACAGACACTGATTCAATGGCCCTCAATCCACTAAACACCCTAGAATTTACATTTTTATATGCTCTTCTCCTCCATTGATTCTGGGCTTGATCACATGACTAGATGTAATTAGCTTTGACTAATGGAACATGAGAAAGCATGATGAAAGTAGAAGCTAAACAAGCACTGGACATTAGGTCTTTTCTTCTTGGAATATTTCTTTTTGAAGCCTAGTTACTAAGACTTGAGAGGACATGGAAAGGCCATGTGGAGAGTGGGAGAGAGATGCCTAGTATGGATACTGTTGTTCTAGCCATTCCAGCGAAGACACTAGATACGTGAGATAAAAAGCCTTGTGTACATCCAACACAAGAAGATACCTTGCAAAACACAAACACAAAATGCAGAGCTGTGTAAGCTAGGAAGGAGATTCTTCTCTAGAGGCTTTGGAAAGGAAGATAGACCTTGATTTTGATCTTGTGAGACCCAGAACAGAACTAGCTGAACCACAGTGGGCCCAGACTTCTAACTTATGGGAACTTTGAGATAATAAATAAATGAGGCTTGTTTTAAGTCACTACATTTTTCATTTTTAGAGATGGGGTTCTCACCGTATTGCCCAGGCTGGAGTGCAGTGGCATGATTATAACTAATTGGAGCCTCAAACTACTGGGCTCAAATGATCCTCCTGCCTCAGCCTCTCAAGTAGTTAGAGCTACAGGCATATTCCACCACATTAGCTAATTTTTTTTAACCTTTGTGGAGATGGAGTCTGGCTATGTCCAGGCTGGCATTGCACTCCTGGCCTCAATCAATTCTCCCACCTCAGCCTCCTACAGTTCTGGAATTACAGGCATAGGCCACTGCACCCAGCCCTAACCCATTACATTTTGTGGTTACTTTTTATGGCAGCAATAGAAATCCTAGATATTCTGTTGTCCAGGTTCTGTTATTGGCTTCTAGCTTATTTTGCACACCAAGTATGTATCACTTCAGAACCTATTGGCCTTATCTGCATTTTATTTCATTTACTAATATAGTGATCAGTTCTGGAAAGCTTCTGTCCATGTCTTTGGCCCACTTTTTCATGGAGTTTTTTGATATTTTCTTGCTGATTTGCTTGAGTTCTTTGTAGCTCTTTATCAGAATATAGCTTGTGAGTATTTTCTTCCATTCTGTAGGTTGTCTATTTGCTCTGTTGATTATTTTCTTTGGCTGTGCAGAAGTTTTTTAATTTATTCAAGTTCCATTTATTTATTTTTATAGCTGCTGTGATTGCCACTGGGGTCTTCTTCATAAATTCTTTGCCTATGCTGATATCTAAAAGAGTTTTCCTAACATTTTCTTCCAGAGTTCTTATGGTTTCATGCCTTATATTTAAGTCTTTTATCTATATCAAATCAATTTTTTTGAGTGGTGAGAGATATGAATCCTGTTTCATTCTTCCGCATATGGCTATCCAGTTGTTCCAGGACCATTTATTGAATAGGGATTCTGTTCTCCAGTGTATATTGTTGTCTTCAGTCTGTCTGTCATCAGTTAGTTTTACATCTGGGTTGTCTGTTCTGTTCTATTGGTCTATGTCTCTATTTTTGTACCAATAACATGCTGTTTTGGTTACTATAGCCTTGTAGTGTAGTTTGAAGTCTGGCATATATCTCAAAATTATAAAAGCCATATATGACAAACCCACAGCCAACATCATACTGAATGGGGAAAAGTTAAAAGCATTCCCACTAAGAACTGGAACAAGACAAGGATGCCCACTATCACCACTTCTAGTCAACATAGTCCTGGAAATCCTAGCCAGAGTGATAAGGCAAGAGAAAGAAATTAAGTGTATCCAAATTGAGAAAGAGGAGGTCAAACTATTTTTTTTGCTGATGACATGATCTGATATCTAGAAATTCTATGCTTCTTTTGAAACCCTGAAAGAGTTTGAATAACCAAAGCAATCTTAAGCAAAAGGAACAAATCTGGAGGCATCACATTACCAACACTTGAAAAAATAAAGCTGAAGGAAATACTTTCTTAACATAGTTTTTGAGAGCAGCATCATCTTGATACCCAAGGCAAAGATTCTACAGGAAAAGAAAATTATAGATCAGTAACTCTGATAAACATTGATGCAAAATTGCTCAATAAAATATTAGAAAAATCATATTTTCTAATGACATATCAAAAAGATTATGCATCATGATCAAGAGGAATTTATTCCTGGTATGCAAGATTGGTTTAATATATGTAAACCAATCAATGGGATACATCCACAGCCTGAGAAACAATGGCCACATGATCATCTCAATTGATGCAGAAAGAACATTTGACAAAGTTAAATATCCTTTCTTGATAAAAATAAACTTTCAGTAGTTTAGGTATTGAAACTCAGTTCCTAATAAAGTCTGTTTAGGAAAACCCACAGCCAGCAATCACAGGCAACGGTGAGAAACTGAAAGCTTTTTCTGTAAGATCTGGTATAAGGCAAGGATATCCACTTTTACCACCTCTATGCAACATAGTACTGGAAATACGATCAAGAGCAATCAGTTAAGAAAAAGAAGTAAAAGATATCTAAATCAGAAAGGAAGAGGTAAAATTATCTATATTTGCAGATGATCCGATCTTATATGTAGAAAAACCCAAAGACTGCACCCAAATCTGTTAACACTGTTAGAAATGAGGTTAGTAAATGTGTAGGATACAAAATCAACATACAAAAATCTGTACACAAATAGCATTTCTCTACACAAATAGCAACCTAGCAAAAAAAGAAATCAAGATAATAATCCTATTTATGATAGCATCAAAAAATAAAATACTTAACAATAAATTTAACCAAGGAGATGAAAAATCTGTACACTGAAAACTATAAAACACTGATGAATGAAACTGAAGATGACATAAATAAATGGAGAAACATCCCAGGCCTATGGGTGGGAAAAATTGATATTGTTAAAATGACCATACAACCCAAAGCAATACACAGATTCAGCAAAATCCCTATTAAAATCACAATGACATTCTTTACAGAAATAGAAAAAAACAATCCTAAAATTTGTATGAAATAACAAAAGACAAAATAATTCCAAGAAAGAGAAATGAAGTTGGAAGTGCCACATTTTCTGACTTAAAATTATATTGCAAAGCTAAAGTAATTAAAGCAGTTTGGTTCTGGTGTGAAAACCAGATACATAGACCAGTGGAATAAAATAGAGGGCCCAGAAATACGTCTAAACATAAATGACTAATTTTTGACAAGTGTATGAAGAAGATACAATGGGGGAAGGATAGACTCTTCAATAAATGGTGCTGGGAAAACATTGTTTCCACACACTAAGGAATGAAAATGGTCCTTATCTTACACCATACATAAAAATCAACTGGATAAAAGACCTAAATATAAGACTTGAAACCATCAAACTTCTAGAAGAAATTGCAAGGGAAAAGCTTTTTCACATTGGCCTTGGCAAAAATTTTATTGATATAACGCCAAAAACTCAAGCTACAAAAGCAAAAAAGCTTCTGCATGGCAAAGAAAACAATCAACAAAATAAAAAAGCAACCCACATATTGAGAAAAAATATTTGTGAACCATATATCTATTAAGGGTTTAATACTCAAAATTTATTAAGAACTCACACAACTCAATAGCAAGAAAACATATAAGTTGATTTAAAAATGGAAAAAGATCTGAATAGACATGTCTCCAAGGATAACATAAAAAAGGCCAACAGATATATGGAAAGGTGCTCCACATCACTAACCATCAGGGAAATGGAAATCAAGACCACTATGAGCTATCACTTCACACCCACTAGGAAGGCTATTATCAAAAAGACAAGAGATAGCAAGTGTTTGTGAGGATGTGGAGAAAAGGGAACTCTGTACACTGCTGGTGGAAATGTAGATTTGCGTAGCCATGCAGTGGTATGGTCCCTGTTTAGAGCCATACTCCAAAACAGTATGGAGGTTCCTAAAGAAATTAAAATAGAACTACCATATGACCCAGTGATCTCTCTTCTGGGTATATACCTAAAGAAAACAAAATCGCTATCTTGTAAAGATATCTGAACTCCTATGTTCATTGTAGTATTATTCACAATATTCAAGATATGGAAACAGCTTAGGTGTTTGTCAATGGATGAATGGTTAAAGAAATTATGGTACATATGCACTAGTTTATTATTCAGTCTTAAAAGCAAATGATCCTACCATTTGCTACAACATGGATGGGCCTGGAAGACATTATGCTAAACAAAATAAGCCAAACACAGAAAGAAAAATATTGCATGATCTCACTTGTATGTGTAATCCAACATTTTAAAAAGCTGCTATACAGAGATAGAGAATAAACAGTAGTTACCAGGGCCTGGGGATTGGGGTAGGGAGGCAGTGCAGAAAATAGAGATATGTAGATCAAAAGACACAAAGTAGCAGATATGTAGGAAGAACAAGGCTAAAGATTTGTATACAACATGAGGACAATACTTAACAATAATGTATTATATTCAAGATTTTTGCTAAATGAGTAGAAAAATAATTTTTACTACATATATTAGCATCCTACTGTAAGGAAAAACTTTCTATTCTTGATATATACACTTTTAATTATGTCCGTTTGGCCACGTGATTTCTACTTTATTCAATTGGTTATAACCACTAATATCATTTTGTATTTTAATGTTCAATTTATTGATTTTGTAAGCGGGATCCCCTTCAGGCTGACTTCTGTGTCTTTTTGGCATGGCTCATAATTTTTTTTAGCACTTTTAAAAATTTTGGCACAACAAGATGTTCCAGCCTCATCTTGTACTTTCTCTGACAAAGCCCTTCTCCCCGCAAAATTGCCATTTCTCATTTCTCCAAGGATAAATGGTTCCTTTTGGTGAAGAATGGTATTTAGAACTAATATCTAGGTCTAAGTGACCTCATTCCTATTGGGATCATACTGTTCCCAGATCTGGCCTTCTTACTGGACACATACCAACTCCCCAAATCCTACCTTTTTTTCTGTCTCTCTATTTCTCTGTCCCCTCTCCTGCTATGGGCATATCTCTCTATATAACTCTCTATCTGTATTGAAAACCCTGAGTACACACTGGTATTTCTAATTCCAGTCCAACACCACAGGGCTTATTCTAGTTTTCTCCCTTTCCACATGTGGAGCTTCTTTCTATAACAGTGAGAAACCTGGCTCCCATTATGGTCACTATATATATCATGTCAAACCTATGTGTATGAAATCTTTCCTGGGCACCTTTGTTTCTCCCCTCACATGGATGCCTTCTTATCTAGCTGAGCAAGCTTCCTGATTTCCTCCAATTTTGGCAACCATAAGATTTCAGAAAAACACTGCCTCATCTCGAGAACCCTCAATTCATGCCAATCTCCAGTTCCTCTCACTTCTATTCCAAAGTGGAAAGAAATTTCAGAAAAAGTTCCAAGTACATGTATGATAAGCATTTATTACTCATTTAAAATTTTTTATTAGAGCTCATAAGAGATTAAAAAATGAAAATACAAAATTAATGTGTAGTCTGTGTCAGTGGTAGATTATTAAAATTGTATAATCTGTGTATTGGATCTATATTTTTAACCTGGTATTACAGTATTATTATAGGTTTATATATATTAATATATAGTTATTATGACAATAGCTCCTGATTGCAGGAAATTAACCCCATTTCAAGATGTCTTCCAGTTATTAATGCACATTTTCCACATATCTAGTTATTTTTTCATGTTGCCTCTCTCTACGACCTATTACTTCTAAGAATTTCCATCAAGCTTCATACTCTAGCAGCTATACTGAAATGCTCTAAAGCTCCAGAGAAAAACGTCATATTTTTTCCACTCCAGGGTGCCTCTAGTTGTCGAAAATTAAAATTTGCGAAGTATATGTTATTCAGATTTTTAAATTTACATGAATTAAAATTCACACTGTTGGGTGAACCGTTCTATGAGTTTCCATAAATGCATGTATTTGTGTAACTATTAATATCACCACAGACAATATACAGTACAGTTCCATCACCCTCCTCAAAAATCCTTTGTGCTACTCCTTTATATGTAAACCCTCTCTTCAATTTTAACCCTTAGCAACCAATAATCTACTGCTCATTATTATAATTTTTCCATGTATAAAATTTCATATAAGTCTAATGGAGAATATGTAGCTTCTGATTCTGGCATTTCTCCCTACCCTGGCATTTGCAATTCATTCACTTTATTGTGTATTTCAATCGTTTTTTTATTGCCAAGTAATATTTCCTTGCATGAATGTACCGCATTTAGTTTATTCATTCCTTACTTGAGAGCATTTATATTGTTTCCAGTTTGGGGCTATTACAAATAAATTTGATATCAACACTCACAGGCAGGTTTTCCCTATGAACATAGCTTTCATTTTTCTTGGGTAAACAAATAGAAGTGGGATAACTGGGTCATATGCTAAGTGGATGTTTAAATTTATAAAAAATTATCAAATTGTTCTCCTTAGTGATTGTACCATCTTGCATTTTCACCAGCAGTGTTTGACAACTCAAGTTGTTCCACAACCTTGTTAGCACTTGGAATTGTCAGCTTGAATTTTTATTTTGTAGCCATATACTAGGTAGATCATTTTGGATTTAATTTGCATTTCTCTAATGGCTAAGCATATTGCATGTAAAGTAACATGATGTCATGCAGAACAGAAATTCTCTGTGGTAATTATCCTTAGCTGGTCACTTGATTGGGGCCTGATTACATCAGTCTCTCCACAGTAAGGTGGGGTTTTACAATGAATTCCTCGCGATTCTGATCCCACCTGCCTCTAAATCTCAAGAACTGCTCTTTTCCAATCTTCACATTAAAAACCATTGACCCCTGAAGCAAAGAATGAGTAAAAATTGGGTGAAGGTATAAATAATCTTGGAGGTGGAATAAAGGGGGTTATAAACGTTAAACTATCATGACCTTTATACATTCTCTCAAGTGGGGTCATTTGTTTAAAGTGAGGTATAAAGGGATTTTATTACAACAGACTGATTTTATTTCATTATGAAAACCTCTATCAATTCTATGCCTTTTTTTTAATGGAAGAAAGTATGAAATATCATCAGACAGCTATTTCACAAGATTTTCATTTTCTCAGTGCAATGGCACAGCAGGTGAACTGGGGTTGCCTGCAAGCACATCCACAATGGTAAAAGCCAGCCAGTTTCAGTTCAGTTTCCAGGTGGAAACTTGCCAGTTCGACGTCTTCAAATGGCTTTCGTATGGGCACTGATGTAACGCTGAACCTACTGCCTGCCCATCTTTGTGTGAGAACTTCATCGGTATTTTTGAATATGTCATTAGTAATGGGACAGAGACTTTGATGGACAAGGATAATCTCAGCAGCCCTCATGACTTTCTAGTACATCAGTGAAGTTGTGGAAAAAGGTGTTTCCTCAGCAGTGTCAAACTCCAGAAGGACTTTATTCTTTGATTATATCTCTATACCCAGAAAAATAGTAAAGGAATACAGTTACCACTAAAGAATTTTCAGCAGTCTCTACAGGCTTGTTGATAGTGCAAATTTAAAGGGCTGGGAGGAATGACAATTTCCAAATGGAGAATAGTTCTTACTTGGGCCCAACAGAGTAAACAGTATCTGTATAGGTACTGGCTTTTTAAGTTAATTTTAATACTGGAGACTATCTTTTCATTGTAGTGCCTAGTTCCCTTGTCAAACAATTTCACCATCCTCATCAGAGTTGATAGTCACAGTAGTTTAGTTTCTGCAACAAAAACAATTTTTAAAGCCTTGTTCATTTCTTCTTCTTGCTTTCTTTATTTTTTTTTAAATGCTATTACCTAACATAACTGATAATCAGCTAATGACATACAGCTTTGGCTTGGTTAGAAGGTAACTATTACTAACCCTTCATTCTTCTAGTTGACTATTCAGTATTAAATATCATACTGTGTTATAAAATGCTATGCCAATTCCCAAAAAATAAACAAAACTAGGAATGTAGTAAGATTTTATATCAAACA
>VBSM01001124.1:24107688-24170450 GCA_008086735.1 Cheirogaleus medius
TTAAGTGCTCTCTAATATTTTCTGTTTTTACTAAGGCTTATGGTTAAATTCACAGAATGTTCATAATGTGGAACTGTTCCTTGGAATGTGAATCTCAAAAGAAGGACAGGTATGTCCGATAGGAAGCTCTTTCAGTATTGTACTTCCAATCTGGGTTAATCTCCTTACACAATTTTTTTAAAAATTAATTAATAGGATATTGCCATTATTTTGTCATGTTTAGTATTCCAGAGAGTTCAATGTTTGCCAAGATTGTATAAATCAGTTCAGCCATATCTCTTCTTAGAAGTTTGTAACATGTTAACTTTATGCATAACTTACATAATGTATACGTGATATACCTCCTTTCTTATCTCAACGTTAACATGATTAGAACTGATTAAGGTGCTCTATCTATCTTGTACATTGTGCTTTTCATCTACATCAGTTTTATTATAAGAAGTATTATTTCTTAACCAGCAGCCCCAAAATCAGTGTGTCAATAATTTCTTCCAGAGAATAAAAAATATAAAATACAATATCAAATGTATTTTGAAAATATTTTAAATGATATAGCCAAATCAGCTTTGGCAAAGTGATGCTTTTTCCTGTTAAATTTAATAGGGGATGCTGACCCTTGGTGGTAGGAGACTACCTCTTCTGATGTATTATGCAATTACATTGATGGATGGTTAATTGAGTCACTGTGGCAGACCATACGTTTCCTCATGACCTGAATGTCATTGGTCAGGTTATGGCTTCACATCTTTGGCCTTTGATCATATACTGTTTTGGAAAATACCAGTCTTAAATTTAAACTTCTGGTTTAAAAACGCCCAGAGTAAAATAAATTATTAACTTCTTCATCAGAAATTTGCACACAATTGCTTTGTCACCAAGAAGAGTTATATTGTGTTTGTTACTTGGTTTGAAACCACTGATAAATGTAATAGGACTTTTGTGCAAAGGATGAAATGAATTGTCTCAGTTTAGGTGATCTCTGATATTAATCTAAATCTCACTTGAACTTTCATAAATACATATTGATATTTCATATCAATACATATTGGTATTTAGATAATAATTCAGTTTTCTGGTTTATTGAGACAAAATGCTAAATAATATTTATGCAGGGCTAGCCTTTCACAAAATTGTATAGGGGATGAAGATTATCTTTGGCGTTCTCAATTTCTCACTGCCTTTCCCATGTCCAACACGGCTTCTCTGTGCAACAGAGTGTAAGTAGTATTTCCCTTAGTTTATGTTCCCTGATACGTGTTCTGTTGAATGACAATATTTTTCAGTTTCCCTAAATACCACGAGGTAAGTAGCTACCTATTTTTGAGATCAGTGTAGGTAATTAAAGTGAATGCACTCTTGTGACTCTTAAAAAACTTGTATAGTGAAGAGAAATGGCTGAAAGCGTAGACCTGTGTTAGAATCTTCATGCCATCACCAACTAGTTCTGGACTTTGAGTATGCATTATAACTTCCCCGATTAGCTTCACTAACTGTACAATGGATACAAAAATATTTATGTCATAGAGTGTTGAGATGATTAATTAAAATCCTTTATATATATTGTACCAAGTACAGTTCATAGCAGCCATGCAATCAATATTAGTATTTTTATTATTCCTTGAACATTTTCCATAAATTCTTTGGCAATCACTAAAATAATAGTAAAAAAAATAAAAATAACTACCATTGATTGAGCATTTGGTTTCATGAAGACATTGCCTGTATGCATTGTCCCAAATATCTTTACAACAATTATGTCGCATACTATTATTATTCCCATTTTATAGGTAACAAAATGGAAGATCCTTGGAGTCTATCGGCTTGTTTAAGATCACAAGGTGAATAAGTGACAGAACACAAAATTAAATCCATGCTGTGTTATTCAAAAGCTGACACATAAATAATATAACAACTTTTCCTAACTTGGAGATGAAAATAAATTAACTATCATATTCAACTCTCATCTTTGCATATCCAAAGTTTTAGAGACTACTCAAATTTCCACCAGTAAAGAAAAAAAATGATAGGAAAACCGAGATGAGTTAGAATTCTTGATCACAGAGCTTCTATAAACTACTTGAGTTACCTTTCAGTGCCATTTAATTCTAGGTTATGATTATAGTCTTCTATGTGTGGCAATTTTGAAAAGGAAGAGAGGACTCCAATTAGCTCCTGCCCCTTGCATAATGCTGCATGAATACTAATAATTCAACGTATCAGTACACTCATCTTTTGGCTTGGAAAAAAATTACAAACTGGTTTTCAAAATCAGTTTCTTTAGACAGCACTTTATTATGTGTGATCTATCTTGAATCTGTTAAAAAACATCCTCTGTCTCATGGAGTAATAAAATAGATTTCATCACATGGTAGCAGAATTCTAAGATGGCCCCCAAATATCCACTTTCTGGTCTACACATTCTGCATAATCCCTAGGACTGAGAACAGGATTGATGCTACCTATGACCTGATTAATCTATATGTCACAGCTGACTAAGAAAAGGAGATTATCTGGGGTGAGTTTAACTTAATCAGCTGAGCCCCTAAAAAGTACTAGGTTTTTTCTAAAGTCAGAAATTAAGAGCATAAGAGGAATTCTACACAAGACAGATTCTCTGCTGCTGTCATTGAAGGTGAAGGGGGCCATCAGACAAGGAATGCAGGCAGCCTTTAGGAGTGGCTCCCTAACTAATACCCAGCAAGGAACTAACTACAACCAAATAAATTTAATTCTGCCAGTAACCTGGATGCACATGAAGGTGGTTCTTCCTCAGAGCCCACATATGAGAGCTCAGTTTGGCTGACACTTTGATGTCAGCCTTAGCATGAGTGAATTCTGACTTGGACAAGAAACCTTGAGCTTGTCCATTGTACCTGGATCCATTAATAAATGGGTGTTGTTTTAGGTCATTAAATTTGTGGTAATTTGTCATACAACAATAGAAAATTAATATATATCATTTAGAATATAGCTTATTTAAAAGTAAGAGTTATTCTTATGAGCTAATGAAAAAAATAAAACAATATATATGTTTATGATATAAAATACCCATAGGTCTCATAGCACAGAAGTGCCATGCATGTCTATGGTATAATCATGATTGGTAGTATGGTAAGTATTTTAGTAAAATACTTTCCTGAACTGTGATTATTTTTAACTAACCGTTTGGGTTTTGATAGTCAGAATACACATTTCTGCTTATTTATCAAAATGACATAAAACGTCTTCTACACTGTGCATGCTGTTTTGCATATTTCCTCCCTAACATAACAATTTTTAAAGCTATTTAAATTTCCCAAATGTTTTATTGTAAATACTATTACTTTTTTATGTCATTGTGGTAGAACATGCATCTAAGTAATACTGCTGTATCTATGACATGTCTTTGATGATTCATCCAGTTTGACAAGTAACTGTCTGCTTTTAAGCTCTTTAGTTTGCATCAACACTGAGATGAAATGAGACTTGAACAATGTGTACCATTGAAGCAAAATAACGTACAATCATTGTATTGTTAAAAAAAAATAAAGCTTTATAATGGACAAAAATAGCTAATGGAGCAGGATCTTTGACTCAATACCAGATTTTCTCACAAAATATCCAGAATTAACTTAAATATCCTTTGTCCAATGACTTTAACCTATAATACAAAACAGAGGGATCGTATCTGCTGGATAATTTTTTGGGGCTACATTGAGAGAGATTATGATAATATACATATAATAAAATTAACAACAATGGTTGAATCCTCTAATTGTGAACTGAATTCAAGGAGGCTGCCTTGAAGATTAGAACTAACAGTGTCTTCATTTTGATTAGCTTACCTTTTCAAGTGTTCTGCTAGAAACCACTCACACAAATAGAAGCAAGAACTTTATTATCATCACTATAGCAACTGCAGAAAAATTTATTTTAAAACAGTTGCCTACCTGAAAATTTTCTCAAGATGGAAAGAAGAGCAGATGATATATAGTATTTTAATTCATTTTTAAAAATTGTTTTATGATCTTATCTAATGCACTCTCTTTTGCAATAACAATATAGTCCAGTTACTTCATACATTTTTTTATTTAAACAAAGATTATACATACATCTGTATATATACATATATGTTAATTTCAATTTTCTTTATGAATTAGTGGTCTACATCTCTATTACATTTTTTAAAGCCGCTTACAAAACTTTATAATGAATAGCTTTATATTAATCATTCAAATTTTAGTTTGTCACTAAATAGTAATTTTTCTATGAATTATATTTAAATTAAAACACTGCACCTGATATTAATATACATGAACTATTGAAAATAAATTAATATTATTTTCTTTGTTTTATATAAGAATGATCACAGTTTTAAAGCTGGCTTATTTAATATTTTGTGCTGTCTCAAATTTCTGTGAAAGACAATGCTCTTGTTCTTTCTATGATATCTTTCCATGTCTCTAAATTTTATCATGAATGTGCATAGTTCAAAGTTGCTGACAATCTGCATCTAAAATATGATGATCATATAGTAGGGCCGCCTAGGCAATTTTTAACCTTTATATCTTTGCTGGAGCCAGAGTTCTGAGAACTGTGCTTGTAATGGACTTTTAAAAATGCCTTTCAGGACTGATAGGACTTACTTTTTAAGTTCTCTTCTCCTACTTTAACTGAGAAAGACATGACAAGAATTCAGGATTTCCTGAAATGCATTCTTATGCATGAATTATGCACATTTATAAGATAGCATGGCTACCTTTGGCTTCATGAAGCCTCCTACTGATGACTGAGGGAATGAGTCCTTTGAGAAATTTAGGGAAATTGCATGCTTTAAGAGACAAATCATGATACTAATCTATTTTCAAAGCTTTCATAATCTGTGTGAATTCTATTCTTGGTAACACTGGAGAATTAAATCTTACAGATGTGTACAGTTATGCATAAAAGAGCAATAAAAGGATAAGAATATGCTTGTAATAAACCATTGAAATAACACATAGATTATTTTTGAAAAAACTTATTGTTGCTTTAAAATATAAAGTTGATTTTTCATGTTTATTATTTTCTTTTACTGTACTCAATTGAATGAAACATCTAGAACATATATATTTATACTAGAAGTATAAGTTCAATATTAAATTGACTTGTTTAAAAATAATAATTTGTTAACAATACATTTTAAAAATCTTTTCTCAAAAAGTCTGATTAATCAATTAATTACATACTTATGAGAAGTTCATTGTCTTTTATCACAAAATCAGTTTTCAGTAAAGTTCTTGTATTTATGCCATGTATAATTTCCATCAATATTCTTCGAATATAAATATTAAAATAAAAAGTAAATTGGTGACCTAATGATTATCTAGAACTATTGAATAATATTTTTCGCCTTTCAATATGTATTTTATTTAAAGGAGTTTTAGTCCTTCAAATTAGTAAGAGCATTTGATAATTATATTATTTATATTACCATGTGAAAATAGTTTCCTATGATAGTAATAAAATGTAATGTGCATGTGGAAAATACCTTAACTTTTAAATATGTGAACATGTTAACATGCATGTTTATGCCAAAATCCAGAAATTTTTTCATTAAAAATATATTTCTTATTTTAAATTGATTTAACATAATTTGTTTTCTTTAAACGTTTACAAAATTTTGGAGGCTGCCAGTAGATGGCATTCTGGTTTCTGTAAGAGATGTTTATTTAGGGATGGGCTCTTTTCTTTGGGAAAAAGAAAAAGAAACTGACAATAGGATTTTGATTGAAAAGGCTATTAGACCTTCTTGAAGAAACTGTAGCCATTCCAAAAGCAAATAAGTCTCAAACCATGTTTTCTCTATTAATTTAGTTTACCAAGCTCAGTCAATTTGGTAACTGAGCTTGGTAAACCAAATTAATGATTTGGAAGTTTTAATGTATAAAATATACATTTCATTATTCAGGAATGTATATTTTATTAAATAAAAATATAATACTTTAAAAAATATAATAATTTTTAAACAAACTAGTAGAAGTAATGTGTTTAGCTTCATTCAAAGCAGTATAATCAATAATCAACTTATACTAAGAACTATTTTATTACTTACCGGCACAAATTCATACGTATTAGCATCACTTAGTCATGGATGACCACATTATCCAATTTTCCTACAAATTACCTTCTTCCAAAAAATGAACATAATGTAATATAGCTTCCTGCATATAATTGATGATCATTAGGTATTTGTTAAATGAATAAACGAATGAAAAAGTACATCTATAACTCACTATGATATTATTTCTGGATTGATTTGAAAAATTACATAAATTGAAGATCCTCATAGTACTTTTTATTAAAACATCAAATATCCAACATGCAGAATAGGCCTCTACTATTTTCAAGGCTTTTCTTTAATTCTTAAATTACTTAGGAGGTAATTAAATTTATGAAAAAAAGACAGCTTCTCTCTATAACAACATACTTTGTAGTTACATGACTTATTTTAGTCTTAGGGTAGGAGAAGAATTTAAACCTATGATCACTAAAAAAACTCAAAAAAGAAAAAAAGAAAAATCACAATTATTACTAAAATGTTTAAAAATACCTAACAAAGCATATTTAAAGTCTTTAAGATAGTTTTTTCATACATCACAATAAAAGAATAAGAAAAAAAATTTAATCAAATTAAAAGGGCAAACAAAATTAGATTGGATAATCATTAAAACAGCAACCAATTTCCAAATGCTATTTTTTCATTGTTGTCAATTTACAGACAAATAATTAATATAATAATTGCAAAATTTATATTTCCATTAAAATAATCCTCCTTAGGAATGTGCAATTTTGATAGTATTTTGATAGTTCATATATACTGAGCAATTGAAAATGAATTAAAGTATATATTTTTAAAAATTTTAGACCTTTTTTTATTGTGACCATCTTGCCTTTATTGGTCTAACAGAGAGAGCTTTTACTTTAATAAAGCACAAGCCATATTCCATGTGAAAAGGAACTAGTCATATTAGTTAATCTCTTAGAATTTCTGGTGTCAGCTATAGAGTTTCGAAAACTATTGAGTTTTCAGAATCACTATTAGATTCTTCAACTACAGAAAGTTAAGAAGCATGGACATTTCTGGTTGTCTGCACAATTCAAAATGGTAAGTCTCACTATTGCAAACAAGAATCTATTTAGAACATAACTATATTAATCCACATAGTGTCGACAAGTTTATTAATTCTTAATGGCCTTGCTTAAAAGCCATCTCTTCCAAAATCTCTCCCTGATATCCTCAAAAACAAATTATATTTCTAGTTTTCAATTCTCAAATATTTTACAACAATTTTTGATATACTTCTATATCTTAAAATTTCATGCATTATGTTCATGAATGTGGTTTTTATATTCCATTCAAAACATTCTTTGGAGGAATGTTCATTATTGTATCTCTCATAAGGAACACCATCCTGCCTTTTCTATACTGGGCACTAAACAATTATTTTTCCAATTTACAATAATGACTACTATGATAAGCACAATAAATTTTTTGGAATTAAGAATATGAAACAATAAATGTAAGATTAAAAAATGAATAAATAAATGATTATGATAAGTTACAATGGAACAAAAGGTTAAGCTTATTCCTTGGAGAATGGCAAATTATAAATGACAAACTCAGGCTAGTGTTTTGTTTTCTGAAAGTTCATTAATGTGATTTTCCCAGTAATTTTTGTTTCATTCTAGATCAGAGTTTCAACTGTGAATGCCTATTTAGAACCACTGGGAGCCTTTAAAGGTAATACTGATTCTAATTTTTTTAACAGATTTTTAAGTGCACAATACTGTATTAATAATTATAGGTACTGTGTTGTAGAGGAATTCTCTAGAACATATTCATTTTGCATAACTGAAAGTTTATAAGCATTGAGGAACAACTTCTCTTCATATTAAGTGCTCTTAACACATACACACACACACTAACAACCAAGGAAACTTTAGGAAGAGATAGATATGTTTATTATTTTGATTATTGTTCTGATATTATGGGTGTATGTATATGTCCAAACTCATCAGATCGTATACATTAAATATGTGTAATTTTTGTATGTCACTTAACTAAATAAACCTCTTTTAAAAATTTACACATTTAATATATACAATTTGATGAGTTTGGTTATATGCATGCAATTACAAAACCATCTATTACCTTGACTGTGGTAATGATTTCATATTTTGTTTTCAAATATTTTTATTTTGGTAAAATACATATAACCCCAAATTTGCCATCTATATCATTTTTAAATGTACAGTTCAGTGGTATTAAATATATTCATGATGTTGTACAACCATCACCACCATCCATCTTCATAACTCTTTTCATCTTGTAAAACTGAAACTCTGTACTCATTAAACAACTCCTAATTCCTTATCCTCCTCCATGGCAACCACCATTCTACTTCTGACTCTAAGAATTTTACTGTTCTGTTTACCTCATATCAGTGGAATAATATAGCATTTCTCTTTTTATAACTGGCTTATTTCACTTAGCATGATGTCTTCAAGGTTCATCCATATTGTAACATATTGAAGAATTTTCTTCCTTTTTAAGGCTGAATAATATTCTATTGTATGCCTATAGCACATTTTGCTTATTCATTCATCTGTTGATAGACACTTGGGTTGCTTCCAAGTTTTAGCTATTGTGAACAATGCTGGTACAAACATGGATGTACAAATATTTCCTTGAAAATCTGATTTCAGTTTTTTTAAGTATATACCTGAAAGTGGAATTGCTGGATCATATATTAATTCTATTTTAAATTTTTTGAGGAACCACCATACTGTTTTCCACAGTGGATGTACCCTTTTACATTCCCGCCACCAATGCACAAGGATTTTAATTTCTTTACATCCTTGCCAACACTTGTTATTGTCTGACTTTTTGATAGTAGCCATTCTAATGGGTATGAAGTGTATCTTTTCATAGTTTTGATTTGTGTTTCCCTAATGATTAAGGGTGTTGGGCATCTTTTCATGTGCTTGTTGGCCATGTTCTTTGAAGAAATGTCTATTTTAGTTCTTCACCCACTTTTTAATCAAATTGTTAAGGTGTTTTGTTGTTGTTGTTGTTGTTGTTGAGTTTTATGAGTTCCTTATAAATTCTGGATATTCATCCCTTATGAGATATATTATTTGAAAGTATTTTCTTTCATTCTGTGGGTTGTCTTTTTGCTCTGTTGATAGTATCTTTTGATGCACAAATTTTTTAAATTTTCAGGAATTCCATTTTATCTATTTTTTTTTCTTTTGTTGTCTGTGCCTTTGGTATCATATCTAAGAAATCATTGCCAAATCTAATGTCATGAAGATTTATACCTATGTTTTCTTCTAAGAGTTGTATTGTTTTAGGTCTGACATTTAGGTATTTGATCCATTTTGAGTCAATTTTTGCATATGGTGTTAAGTAAGGGTCTAACTCATTATTTTGCATGCAAATATACAGTGTTTTTACTACCGTTTGTTGAAAAAAATATTTTCTCTTACAATAGTCTTGTCACCCTTGTTAAAAATCATTTGACCATATATGCCAGGGTTTATTTCTTAGCTTGTCATGGTCCTGTCATGCTGCTATAACAAAATATTTCAAATTGAGTAATTTATAACCAATAGAAATTTATTTATCCTAATTCTGGAGCCTAGAAGTCCAATATCAAGGCATAAACAAGTTAAGTGTCTGGTGAGAGCCTGGTCTCTCTGCTTCCAAGATGGTGCCTTGTTGCTGTGTCCTCATATGGTGGAAGAAAGAAGGGTAAGAAAGGCAAACTCTCTTCTGAAGCCTCTTTTTATAAGAGTATTAATCCAAAAGCATGTTCATTATCTGGCAAGGGCCTGATCTCTCTGCTTCCAAGATGGCACCTAATGGCCATGTCTTTACATGGCAGAAGCAGAAAGGAAAGAGAGGGGAACTCTAGCCAAAGCCTCTTTTATGAGGGCATTAATTCACTTCAGATGGAAAATCCCTCATCACTTAATCATGTCCAGAAAAAGACCTACCTGTTCATACCACCACAATGAGGATTATGTTTCAACATGAATGTTGGATAACATACACATTCAAATCAGAGCAGGGCTCTTTATTCTATTCTATTGGTCAATATGTCTATTTTTATACCAATACCATTCTGTCTTGATTATTGTAGCTTTGTAATAATTTTTGAAATCAGGAAGTGTGCATTCTTCATTTTTGTTCTTCTTATTTAATTGTTTTGGCTATTTAGTGTCTCTTAAGATTCCATATAAATTTTAAGATGGGTTTTTCTATTTCTGCAAAAATCATTGGAATTTTGATAGAACTTGCATTAAATCTATAGATTGTGTGGGGTAGTATGAACATTTTGACAATATCACGTCTTCCAATTCATGAAAATAAAATGAGTTTTCATTTATTTATGTGTTCTTTTTTCTCAGTAATGTTTTGTAGTTTTCACTGAAGTCTTTCACTTCTTTGGATAGGTTAATTCTCAAGTATTTATTCTCAGTGCTATCATTGAAATTGAATTATTTTCTTAATTTCCTTTTTAGATAGTTCTTTGTTAGCATATAGAAATATATTTTTGTGTATTGACTTTGTATCCTGTTACTTTGCTGAATTCAATTATTAGTTATAATAGGATTTTGGTAGATTTTTTAGGTTTTTCTACATATAAGATCTCATTTGTGAACAGAGATAATGTTACTTCTTCCTTTCCAACTTGGATGCTTCTTCAGGAAAACCCTAGGTAAGTATAAAAAAACTACCCTACAAACTGAGATGGTGGTGAGAGATCAAAGAATGACTCCAAAATATCTAGCTTGACAAGTTAAGTGAGTTTGTTAGAGGTTTACTCTTGGGAGGCACATGTCTTCTCCAGGGAGTAAAATCTACACTGTTTGCCCATTATGGCTCCTTAAATTTCTTTTTAGTGAATGACATGGAGTCTTTCCCAATGTCATTGTATGTATACAGACTAAACATGTTGAACATGCACAATATATCCACCATGTGCTTTTATGTGATCCATGTTATGTTAATGATGTTATAATTTTTCCCTAGGTGGAGATTTTTGTAGTAAAATGAGCTAAAGGTACCATAGGACAGAAAAAGCAGTTATAAGCAGTCTCAACCAGTTTACAAGGATGTGCTTACAGGTCCCCTTGAGGCCTTACAATTTTCTTGATATTTTCTGTGTTCATCTTAAACCATTGGTTTTCTATTACCCTCAAATATCAACTTTTCTCAGTGGAGAAACTCTTTCTTTTCCCTCAGATGCCTTCCGTTTTTGTGTTACTTGTCTAATTTCTCTGGCTAGAACTTCCAGTACTATATTGAACAGAAGTGGTAAAACAGGGCATCCTTGCCTTGTTTCTGATCTTAAAGGAGGAGTTTTCAGGTTTTTTTCCATTGAGTATAGATTGAGTATTTCTAATCCAAAAATTCAAAATCCAAGATGTTCTAAAATATAAAACTTTTTGAGCATTAACATGACTACCAGAGGAAAGATTTAAAATTTTTGGATTAGGGGTGGTGAACCTAAGTATAATGCAAATATTCTAAAAATCAAAAAATAAAATCCAAAATTGAAATACTTCTGGTCACAAGCATTTAGGATAAGGAATACTCAACCTGTATGTTTGCTGTGACTTTTTCATATATGGCTTTTATTATGTTGAATGAATATAAACTGAAATAAATAAAGCTAACTGTATTCCAAATGGACCACAATATAAAGGTGGGAAGGGTGTGATGCTCAGGAAGAATTGATCTAAGAAAATGTGGAACATAGTATAATACTTTGACTATGTGACTGAAAAGTAAAAACAAAAAGAATTATAAGCAAATGATGTACTCTAGTTAGCAGATGATTATCATAGTAATATGGGTTAGCAATTCTGAAACTACTTTCTGTGAGTTCTAAAACAGGGCAGTAAAGTAAATATATTATGAATAAGAGGCTGATTTTTCTTTGTTGGAAAAGGAGTTAGAAATAAGGAAAGGCAAAAATGAACCCTGTGTTTTTGGAAGTATCAGTATGAACTCATGATTTTTAACCAATATACACACATATAGAAATAAATATTAAAACATATTTTAAGCTTTTACCCGAGTTTGGGTACCACAGGTGATTTTACAGTCCATATGCACATTTACGGTATTTGTGATAATGGTCTACCAGAATCTCATCATGCAGGAAAAAAACTAGTTTCATAAAAGATAGGTAATTACTCTTGATGAAAAAGAGACATACTGGGTTCGGAGTACCACATGAAGCCAGGGTTTCTCAAATGTGTTCTCTAATACTTTGCCACCTCAAGTGCAATACATGGATTTTCAGTGATATTCTCACCTTGAGCTGGTTAGTAATGTGCAATCATGGGCTCTATCCCAGAACTCCTAGATCAGAATTTCTATTCTAACAAGATCGCCAGGTAGTTCACATGCACATTGCTCTGGTAGCAATAAAAAGTCCACAGATGTGTTAGTCTATTTTGTGTTGCTATAAAGGAAATACCTGTGACTGAGTAAGTTATAAAGAAAAGAGGTTTATTTGGCTCATGATTCTGCAGACTGTACAAGCATTGCTCCAGCACCTGCTTCTGGGAACTTCCAGTCAAAGTGGAAGGTGAAGGGAGAGCAGGTGTGTCACATGGTGAAAGAAGCAATAAGAAGCAGGGGTGGCGCCAGGCTCTTTTACACAACCAGCTCTCCTGTGAACTAATGCAAAGAAAACTGACTAATTACCACATGGAAGGCCCCAAGCTATTCATAACGGATCTGCCTCCATGACCAAAGTTTTAACATGAGATTTGGAGGGGCCAAACATCCAAACCGTATCAATGGAAATGCTTCTTTGTAAATTTAAAGATTGTTGATCATCTTTTCTTATTAAACAGAAGTAATGATGTAAAATTAATTTTATATATACATGTTACATATATTGCCTTTGCACTGTCCGAGTCAGAGCTACAAGCATGTCCAACCTCCAGACAGTGCACACCGCACTCATTAGGTGCAAATATACCCATCCCCTCCCCGCCACCTGCCTGACACCCAATGAATGCTACTTCCATATGTGCACATAAGAGTTGATGAATTAGTGCCAATTAAAAATATATATAGATATAAAAGAGAGATTATATTATATATGTGTGTGCACATGTGTATATATATGACAGAGAGAAAGAGAGATCCTTTATGTTTAGTCATAGGTAGACATCCTGAAAGCAATATTAATCAATCCCATGTTAGCAAATCAACAGCATTTTAATAGCAACCATAGGAATATTCTAAAATAGCAATATTGCTAATGAACCAAACAAAAACTGACTTCGCTTCCTAATGATCAGCAAATACACACAGTCACTATTCTCTATTCTCCTGTCTACATGAGCTAGCTAAATTACAAATTCAAATTTTTCAACTATGGTAAAATATATTAAAAATAATTTAACATGAGTATTCTATGAAAAAAATAATTTTTTAGTATTCATATCATGTTTGTTTTTTGTTTCATTTGCTAACAAGAAAGACATATATTTGGGCAAACTGTACAAACCAATTTATAGAATTTGACAGAAAATAGAGAGCTCCTGAAGTCTGTTGACATTGGTGGTAAAGGTTAGGCTGAAGTGTAGCTGTTGATTTCTAAACTAAAACATCATTCTTCTCATTATCTCTGTGAAGATATGGTTCCATATTGACCAGCTGGTGATGGACCTAAGCAGGCTTAAATCTGTTACTTCACATAATAACCTATGGTAAAAGCCTCTGCTACCAACTATTTTTCTTGTTGCTATCTCATTAGAGCAAAAAACCAATTAGCTGAAATTGTAGAGAAGGCCATGGCTTACTTTTTAAAATATGAATTGGTGAGCCAAAGCTAATCACATATTTGAAGAGTTAGCATTTCAGTTAATTATTATAGAAATGAATAAATTTCTCCACATGAAAAATATTATTATAAAAAGTGTTACTACTTTTACATTCCTATACATATTTCTGATTCTGATTATTTGGTAAGATTTACAACAGGGATGTAATATTTAAAGAAACCAAAAGAGGATATTTGTGGCATGCCTGCTCTCCTTTTTTTCTAATCCCATCAAAACCCATAACTGTCATTGGGTAGTTTTTCTAATTCAAGATTATATAACCTTTCTAAAATCTTAATTTCTACTTTAAAATAGATGTCCTGGACTTTTAAATCTAGGATTCATTTTGTATTTTTGAATCTCCAGGCATGTGTTTTCTAGCCCTCTGCGAGTAAAAAGGGAACATACACATTCGTTTCTGTCACTGAATTTTCATAGATTAATATAGGCATATCTGGTTGTGGGGGAGGTTATCAAGGCCACCTCTGCCAATTGCTGTTTGTGGTTAACCTATGCAAAATTCCATTAGAGCCTTGGAAAGTGGAAAAAAATAATTTCCGAAGAAATATTTTTAAAGATATTCCAGGGCTTAAGGAAAAGGAAGTTAGCATTAAGTACACTTCTTTTCCCAAATATTTTAAACACTAAATTTTTAAAGTTAATAACAATTGTTTTGTGATCCAAAAGGATTAAAAATTTTATTAGGTTTTCATTTTACATTAAGTTCTAATAGTATTGTATTTTCTTTTTTTGTCTAGGTATTTATTTCCTGGACCCAATTAAGGTAAGAAAAAGCACTGCGACCAACAGTAGATGATATACTTGTTTCTTGGTGTGTGAGGGCCCTGAATTTTTTGTTTCACACCACAGGATCTTTTAAGTACTTATCATACATACATTACACTTAGGGACCATTGTGCTGTTGTCTAGGAGTTCTTTCTAATGAGAATAAGGAGTCGTGCAATATAGACACAGATATAGATATAAGTAGACCAGAGCAAATAAACATCCCTAATTGCAAAGACTAAAAGGAGGGTATACTTTCTTAGAATAACAGAGGCAAAGTGTATAGAACTATAGACAAAGAAAGGTCTTTTGATTCAACCAGTTCTGCATTTAAAGCCTGGCCTCAGAATTTCTATGCTATGTAATTTTGGATGTGTTCTTCCTCTGATCCTCAATTTTCAGATGCAATATTCAAAATTTTAACTATTAGTTTTTAACGATTTGAATAGATGGATGCCGAAGACTTTGGCTCCTTAAGCCATTCCCTGACCCTGGGCTGGGACAAATGTTAATCCTTTAGTTGTTGTATCAAAAGGAGGTGGGTGTATCCTGGGAAAGGTATCAGGGTATCAGAAGCAATGGGGAATGGATTAGGGAAGAAAGTTTTGAAAAACAGGTATTTACCAACCAGTAAGAATTTTAAAAAATATTTAAATTGATGCATAAGAGTTAATGCCACTTCTGTTTGTTATGATGATTACATGGGGATAATACATGCATAAAATCATTCACTGTGATCAATAAATTTGGTTGTTATTATTATTAAGAATGAAAAGTCAAATGAAATGGAAAACAGGGGGAAAATGAAGAAAGGTTCATATTTAATAGTTAATGCCAGAATAAATCATTGAAGACAAATCTTCTAGACAAAATAGAGTTTATTTAATCTACTCCTAAGTGAAAACGAATCTTAAATACTTAAATATACTTAAATACTTAAATATAAAGATTGTCAAGAACTGTGAGGGTTTGAGATTTATTCCACTGGAAAACTAACAATGTAACCTGTTGTAATTTCAGGGAGACTGATAGAACATGAGATTCTGGGTCAGAGAAAAAAGATACTGTTTCTCATGATTCAGCAAGAAGCATGTACATCAATGTATCTATGTCAATTTCTCTTGTCTTGAAGTCACATAGGCAGCATTGATGAGCCTGGATTAAAGCTAATATGTGCAGGAGGTTACATCACAAAAGTAGAATCATAAATTTAGTTCAAATAAATCTTTTAAAATGGGAAGTAAGATTCCATGAACTTTCTTTTGAGAAGTGAGACTCTATTTCTATCTTCAAATACTGCTCACTATACAAACATACTTAGAAAGATAATCTGAAATAAAGGGTAATCATATCCCCTGTTCACAAGATGCATAGAAACAGACAATCATGGAGAAGTGACTCCCCCTAAAATTTTTCTTAACAAATATTTGTCTGGACTACTTATTTTTTCCAACTTTATTAAGATATAATTGACAACAATTGTATGTATTTATGGTATACAATATGATGTTTTGATATACATATACATTATGAAGTGATTAAATCAAGCTAATTAACATATTCATTACCTCACCTGTTTTTGTGTGTGTGGTGAGAACATTAAGATCTACTGTCCCAGTAATTTCCAATTATATAGTATTATTGACTATATATGCTGTAGAATAACTCTCCAGAACTTACTCATTCTGTCTAACTGAAACTTTGTACCCTTTGACCAATATCTCCCCATTTCTCCCACCTCTTTCTCCCCTCAGCCCCTGGCAACCACCATTCTACTCTCTGCTCCTGTTAACAGACTATTCTATGAGCCAATTATGTCTGGACTGTTTTAGATATATTACAAAGAGATAACTGTTACTACAGTAATTCAAGGAAGGTGTGAAATCAAGTATATTTTAAAAATCAACTATTTTACAAGCACTTTAGATTTCCAGAAAGATTATGAAGGTAAGATCAAGATTTCTCATATTCTTCATACCTGGTTTCCCCTATTATTGCTATCTAACATGATTATGATACATGTGTTACAATTAATGAAACAATATAGTCACATTATTGTTAACTGACCTTCATACTTAATTCAAATTTCCTGGGTTTTTACCTAAATCCTTTTCTGTTCTAGGATTCCATTCAGAACACCACATTGCATTTCATACCATGTCTCCTTAAGCAACTATTGCCTCTGACAGTTTCTTAGATTTTCTTTGTTTTTTATGACTTTGATAGTTTTGAGGATTATCAGTTAGGTATTTTATTTAATATTCTCCCATTAGGACTGGTCTGATATTTTCCTCATGATTAGACTAAGCTTATATGCTCTTGGAAGGAAGACCACAGAAGTAAAGTATAATTATAATCATTTCAATATACCCACTATCATCATATCAATGTACATGGTATCAACATAGTTTATCACTGTCACTGAGGATGTTAAGCTTGATCATGTGTCTGAGGTAGTATTTTTCAGGTTTCTTTATCATAAAGTCACTATTTTTTACATTCTTCCATACTGTTCTCTTTGGAAGAAAGTCACTATGCCCAATCTACATTTATAAAATATGGAATTATGCTTCATCTTCTTTACAGTAGAATGTGTAAATAAATTATTTAAAATTCTTCTACATGTAAGATTTCTATTTCTATTTCTTCTCATTTATTTATTTAATATGGACTCAAAGATATTCATATTATAATTAGGACTGTAATCCTTTTTTAATATTATTCAAATTGCCCCAGTTTTAGCTATCAATACGGTTTGTTCCTGTATCCCTATTATCTATTTCCATTGCTGTGTGCGTGTGCATGTGTAATCAGTTCCTCATTTTATGGCACTACAAGATGATCCAAGCTCATCTTATATTGCCTGTTCAAGAACCATTTTTCAAGGAAAGCTTGATTTCTTTCACTGGAGAATACATTATTAGAAAACAATCTTTGGGCACTAGGTGTATTCATTACTGGTTATGCTATTACTATCCAGAGTAGTTGCTACTAGACAGTGTCAGTTGACAGTGAAAGAAAATATATGTGTGTATAGCAATCTAAGTGTGTCTGCATATCAATAAATATTTCCATATGTAGACAACTATATCTATATTAAGCAAAATGTAAGGACATAATAATGGCTATGATACTTAGCCTTTAAAACATGAATTATTCTAGCCTCTAACATTTGCTTGTATGTAACTTCCCAAGCCAACAGTAAATAATCTCACTCCCATAATTAATATATATTTACCTGTCCATTCTGATATATATATATATATAAAATATATGCTATTATCAGAATATATATTAGTACCAGAACAGTTATCATATACTCCCCTGGGAAATAACTTTATCAACTAGAGTACAGTGCTTAGTACAGTTACTTTAATCTTTATAGTCTCTACTGATATCTAGACTTAACTTTGGTCAGCATCTTTTCCCCCCTCCCACATTAGTGAGAATTTTTTTCATATATTTGTAGTATAGTTATATTGTTTTGTCAGATTCTCATTATATCCTAGTAATTCCTGAAATCCTAAGTGATTTTTCAAAATTTGCATACATTAAGCTACACTCTTTGTGCTGGAAAGTTCTATGGGTTTTGAAAAATGTATAGTGTCAGGTATTCACCATTACAGTATCATAAAAAGTGGTTTCATTACCCTAAAATATCACTTGTGCCTCATCTATTTAGCCTTTTCTCCCTGCTCTGGAGTCTTAGTAACGACTGATCTTTTTACCATCTATATACATTTGTCATTTGTAAATGTAATGCAATATGTAGACTTTTTAGTTTGGCTTCTTTGACTTTTACAATGTGTACTTAAGATTTATCCATACTTTATATGGGTTGATAGGTCACTACCTTTTTAGCACTGGTACACTTCTAAACTATCTTCCAAAGTGACATATTGTATCATTTCTTATTCCCAGTAGCAATGAATAAAAATCTTGTTCCACATTTTCATAGCAATTGTTTTTTCAATTTTTGTGAATTTTAGAAATTCTAATTCTAGTAGGAGTTTCTTGAGGAATTGCTTATTATTCTTTTAATGCTATGGTATCATTAGTGATAAACCTTCTTTCTTTTCTGATATTGGTATTTTGTGTCTTCCCTTTTTTTGCTGATTCTGATTAGAAGTTTACTAATTTTACTGATCTTTTTAAAGAACCAGGTCTTGATTTTGTTGGATTTCCCTATTTTTTCTGTTTAGACATCATTCATTTCTACTCTAATTTGTATTATTATTTTTTTCTTGCTTTAAGTTAAACGTGCTCTTCTTTCTTTAGGTTCTTAATGTAAGAACTCAGGTTATTGATTTTTAGATTTTTATTTTCCTCTAATATATACACTTAATAGTATGAATTCCCATCAAAGCACTACTTTTGTTAAATCTCACATTTTGACATCCTGTATTTTCATTTTCAATTAGGTTGAAATATTTTTAAATTTCTCTTGAGACTTGTTCCTTGACCCATGTGTTATTTAGGCATGTGCCATTTAATCTCCAAATATTTGGGGATTTTCCAGCTATTTTTCTAGTACTGATTTCTGGTTTAATTTAATTATAATCTGAGAACATATTTATATAATTTATCCTTTTTCTAAATTTAAGTGTATTTTATGAGCCAGGATATGGTCTATTTGGGGAATATTTAATGTGATCTTGAAAAGAATGTGCATTCTTCTGATGTTGAATGGTATAATATATAAACTTCTCTTCCTCTATTTATGTAGATATGAATTTTTACCTACATCATTTTACTTCTGCCTGAAGACTTATTTTAACATTTTTCAAAAGATAGTCCAGTGTTGATGAATTTCTTCAGTTTTTGATTGTCAGAAAATGCCTTTATTTTTCCTTCACTTTTGTAGAATGATTTTGCTTGGTATAGAATTCTAAGTTGCTGGGGTTTTTCTCTTTTAACAATATAAATATTTAAATCCACTGTCTTGCCTTTCAGGGAAGAGCTTACTGTAATTCTTACCATTTCTTCTCTATAGTTTTGGTGTTTTGCATTTTTTTGTCTTTCAAAATTTTATTTCTCTTTGTTTTTCTACAGCTTGAATGTAATATGTCTTTGTGAATTTTTTTTATTTTTATCCTGATAGGTGGTCTCTGAGCTTGAATTTTGTCCTTGAATATCTGCCATTAATTTTGGTAAGTTCTCTGCCATTGTTACTTCAAAAATTTTTTCTGTTTTATTCTAATTTCTTCTTCAGATTATACGTATGTTACACAACTTAAAATTGTTCTGCAGTTCTTGGATATTCTGTTCTGCTTTAGACATTTTTTTTTTGCTCATTATATTTTAGTTTGTGAAATTTCTGACTCATGTCTAACTTCACTGATTTTTCTTAAAATGTATCATCTTCAAATGATCCCATCAAAGATACCGTTTCCTTTTCATTCTGTCATTGAATTTACATCTCTCTTTTTCATTACCAATATGTTATGTTCTTATGTGTTGTCTATCATTTCCCTTAGAGACTTTAATATGTTAGTAATAGTTATTTTAAACTCTCTCTTTTTTTGTTATGAGACATAGTCTCACTCTGTTGCCCAGGCTAGAGTGTTGTGGCATCAGCCAAGCTCACAGCAACCTCAAACTCCTGGGCTCAAGCAATCCTCCTGCCTCAGACTTCCAAGTAGCTGGGACTACAGGCATGCACCACCATACCCAGCTAATTTTTGCTACATATTTTTAGTTGGCCAGTTAATTTCTTTCTATTGTTTAGTAGAAGCGGGGTCTCACTCTTGCTCAGGCTGGTTTTGAACTCCTGAACTTGAGCAATCCACCTGCCTCGGCCTTTAAACTTTCTTTTTGACAATTCTATCATCTGTTTCACATCTGAGTCTGCTTATAATGTTTCTTTGTCTCTTATACATCTTTTTCTTGTTTTATTTATTTTTTTGCATGCTGTGAAATTTTTGTTGTGATCTGGATATCTGTATTAGATATTAGGAACTGATTTAAGTAGGCCATTGGTGTGAGGATTTATTTCAATCTGATTAGAAGCTGAGCTGTGTTTAATGTTTACTATAGCTGTAAGTGCCAAAGGCTTCATTCCTCTAGTGCCTTTTTTGTCTCCTCTTGACTTCTCCAAATAGTCTTCTTCAGGGTTTTCATTTTGCAATTCTTTTAGCTGTAATCCACCATTATATTGGTGCCATGCCTATATCATGGTTATACGTGGAGGAGTGGAAGTGTTCTATAACCTTCTGATTACTTCTCAGTCATTTAGTCATCTTGTATTTCTGAGTTGTTACCTATACAAGTGGTTCTCCATTGTTATAGTTGTTTTTTTTTTTTTCAATCCCCCTTAGATTAGATAGAAAACAAGAAAGATCTGGAGTTGAAGGAATTATGTTCCTTCAGGTGTGATAAGTCTCTGGTGAAAGCTCTTATTCTAGATGTAGGCATTTATTATGAAGAATGTGCTGGGCATATTTTGTGATGATTGTTCTTCACCTCTCTTTGCTATAGCCATAGTGGATATCTCATGCATCAACAAAATGATACATTTATTCCAAAATGGTACAGTTCCTGAATGGTAAAATCCCTCAAAGTGTGTGGTTCCCCAAGGCTGCTCCTGCAAGGAGTTTTTAATTCTCATGCTAGTCTACATTCAGCTCCAGCAATCCATCAAAATTACCACTTAAAGTTTACCACTTAAAATGACCACTAGCAGTTTACATTTCAGTGGGTGGTGTCTAGAAAAGTGTATCTTGGCTTTAACTCAGAATTTGCCTGTCTCTCCAGATTAAGTGACAATTTGCCCTGCAACTGCAGTTCTCTGATGGGTGCTAGAATACTTGTTGATTTTCAGTAAGGTCGGGTTTTTTTCTTCTTCTAAGGACAGAATGAAAATTTCTAAGCTCTTTAAGTGTCAGAATTAAAATCAGAAATAAAGCACTTTATTTTTCAATTATTAGTGAACCATTAGGATACAGTTTGCCAATTGTGATAGTGTACTGATGGCTGGAGGAAGTGAGAAAATGAGGATCATCATCATCATAGTCATTATCATTATTATCATCAAAACTGTGCAAAAGAGAGAAACTATAATATGACTCTTTTATAAATTGTCATGGAATGTTGAGATGGGGAAATAACTTAGAATAGCTGTATTTGTATCATATCATCTTTCCTTAAATAAGAATTCTTCACCTCCTATAAGGGAAGGCTGATAAAAAGAAATGTCAATCAAGACCTGCATAAAAGCAGGTCTTTCAGCTAAGGGGATTTTGTAAAATAAAAAGCACATGTATATTTTCTATGAATAATAAAAATAATTCTCTTTCTTGAATGTATAGTTTTGTAGAAGAAAAAAGTGAGAGGAAGTACTGAGTCTCAAGAGAGAAATTGTGGACTTGGCATGTTGGTTTCAATTATTGAGGAAGAATAAGATATTTCAGTCCAGTCTGATATACTTTTCCCCAAAAATTCACACACACACATCTTTTTGATCATCTCACCAGTAGGTCTTTCTTTCTCTTCCTCTGAATTTTTGGCTCTAATAATTTTTCCATTGCTACCATCTCTAAATACCTTTTATCAATACTTCTCATGCACATAATCTTTCTCCTGTTATTCATGGTGTTCAGGTATTTATGTAAAAACAGCCTATCTTAGACCTTTATATGTTGCTATAAAAGAATAACTGAGACTGGGTAATTTACAAAGAAAAAAGTTTTATTTATTTTACAGTTCTATAAGCTCAGAAGCTCAAGTGCAGGGTTTTGGCTTGTGGCACAGCCTTTAGTGTTGTGTCATAACATGGTGAGAAAGGTCAAAGGAGAAAGAGACACAGGCAAAGAGGGAAAAAACCTGAGATGTGTCCTGATTTTATTATAATCCACTCTCACAGGAACTAATTCATTTCCAAGAGAACCAATTCAATCCTGTGAGGGCGAGAACTCACTCAATTACCTCAAGAAAAACACCAAATAATTTGTGAGGGATCTGCCCTTCCATACCCCAAACACTATGGATTAGGCTCTACCTCCTAAGATAGCTGCATTGGGGATCAAATTTCAACAGGAGTTTTGGTGGGGAGAAGCAAACTATATCCAAACCATAACATTGTCCATTTTTTTGTTAAAACTATTAAAAGAGTAGCAACTCAGTGTGCCATTTGACATACTTTGTAAACTAAAGTTAGAAGACACTATTACATAAAAATTCTTTGGGATCTCAGCCACCTTTTATCTCTTATTATTGAATATCCAATGAAAAAGTAAGGCCAAAATCCAAAAATGTATAAAAAGAATTATATGTAATGAATAAGGAAGATTTGTTCCAAGTATGCAAGGTTGGTTCAATAACCAATGATCAATCAATGTAAACCTACACATCAACAAGCTAAAGAAGAAAAATCATATGATTATATCAACCAAGGTAGGCAAAATATTACACAATGGGACACACATCCATAATAAAAAATTCTCAGCAATCTGGGAATAAAGGAAATTTCTTTAATTTGATAAAGAACATCTACAAAAAAAGAAATGAGAGCTAACACAATTAATGGTGAAAACTCGGACAGTTCCACTAAATCAGAAAAAAGGCATGGAATTCCTCCCTCATCACTGAATTGTACTGAAAATCCTAAATAGTGAAATAATATAAGATAATAAATAAAAGTATTTAAATTATAAAAAAAATCCACAGATGATATAATTGTATAGAAAAATCACAATCAATCAAAAAAGACCTCTGTACCTAATTAACAAGTACGTCAAAGGTGCAGGACATTAGGTTAGTCTACAAAGGCCAATTACTTTCCATCCTATGATCACTGAACCATTATAGTTGTATTTCTTTTAAATATCATTATGATAGCACCAAAGAATGAAATAATTTGGTATAGATGTAATAAAATGTATGTAGGATCTACAGGTCAAAAACTACAAAAATCTGAAGAAATAAAGACTATCTGAATAAAGGGCATGATATTTTGTGCTTACAGATTAGAAGACTCAATGATGTCAGTGTATCAGTTCTTCACAATGTACTGTATAGATTCAAAGCAATTACAATCAAAATCTCAGCAAGAGGGGGAAGAATTCAAGAAGACTGACAAGAAGCATTTCATGCCTTCCTCCTCCACCTAGAAGAACCAAATAATGTATAGATAGACACACTTTGAATATATTATCCAAGAGATAGGACTGTAATTCAACAGAGAAATGATAGGGGACATAAAAAACAGAAAAGAAGAGGAAAGACAGCCTCCCTGGTCAGAATTAGCTGGGAGCCAGGAGAGACTTTTCAACTTGGGGAAAGGAGGAAGGGGAGATTTCTAGTGATCCACACCCCTATGGTAGAATTGTGCAATCTTGGCCATGGTACACCCCCTAGACCCTCCCAAACCCTAAACCTAGCATAGGAAGTTTCCAGAAGTTCATGGGACAAAATTGCTCCAGGGAGAGAACTGGGTCTGAGTCTCAACACCTTTTCTGAAAACTAAGTAGCTACGCAAGGCACCATTTTGAAAACTAGCCTCTGACAAACTACATACTGTCCTAGGACCAAGTGGTACAGAGACAGGAGCATTACAAAAACTAGAGTTATCACTCCTGGGCCAGGGGAGAGAGCCGGGAGTGCTGCCACAGTCAGGTTAGAAAGCAAGCGAGGCACGGATACAACTGCAGAATCTAACATAGGGAACAGCCAAGAGAACATGGGAGGAAACTTCTCTAGAGAGGGAGCTTGCACTGAGTCTTCACACCCTTTCTGAGAACAAAGTGGCTACGGGAAGGCACCATTTTCAAAACTTGCTTCTGGCAAACTATACACTGTCCTGGGACCCAGTGACCCTTGGAATAAGGTGTTACAGAAACTTGGACTATTGCTGCTGGGTCAGAGGAGTAAGCTTGGAGTTCCCACTCCCACAGCTGAAGCTAAGGCTGAGGGAGGTCTGGCTGGCAGCAACTGGTGCCAGAAAACAAGTGCTGCTGGAATCAGAGATGCAAGTAGAGTGAGTTGCCTCTGGGAATTGATCACAAGCTGAGTGTGGACTTCTGCAGCTAGGGCAGGTGGATGAGTATCTCTGGGACTATGGGGAGAAGGAGATGTGTGTCCCCCACTTGCCGGCCCAGCCTGGGGCCATTGAAGGTGGCCTCATCCTCTTGGGTAGCAGAGCCACACCACCAGGGCCTGAAGACGGGTCCACCTGTCATCCCAGTTTCCAGTACAACTTCACCACAGCTGCCACTAATAACTGCAATCTAACCTACCCTAAATCACAAATACCACTAATGCTGTTTACATCCAAAGAAATTATACAAAGACTACATTGCCATGCATTGAAAATCAAAGCCAAATTACCCTACCCACGCAACAGCATAGATACATCTTTAAGAGTGTCCTTCCCTATGGAAGAAACTTAATAATTATGAAGAAAAAACTGATACATCAGATGTGCAGATATTAACAGAAGAACACAGGAAACATGAAAAAGCAAGACAATATAATACCTCCAAAGGAACAAAATAATTTTAATAATTCTTTTTTAAATTTTTATTTTATTTTAAGTATATTATGGGGGTACAAATGTTTAGGTTACATGTATTGCCCTTACACCACTTGAGTCAGAGCTTCAAGCATGTCCATCCCCCAGGTGGTGCACACCACATGCATTAGGTGTGTATATATCCATCCTCTTCTCCCCCGTCCCGTCTGCCTGACACCGATGAATGTTATTACTATATATGCACTTAAATGTTGATCAGTTAATATCAATTTGATGGTGAGTACATGTGGTACTTGTTTTTCCATTCTTGTGATACTTCACTCGGTAGAATGGGTTTCAGCTCTATCCAAGATAATACAAGAGGTGCTATATCACCATTGTTGTTTTTTTTTTGTGGCTGAGTAGAACTCCATGGTATACATATACCACATTTTATTAATCCACTCATGTATTGATGGGCATTTGAGAAAAACACTTTAGGATATCAATGAGAAATTTATAAAAGAGAAAGATATTTTAAAAAAATAGGAAATTTGGAACTAAACAATTCAGTGAAAAAAATACAAAATGCATTCAATAGCATCAATAGACTAGATCAGGTAGAAAAAGAATTTCAGAGCTTGAAGACAGGTCTTTTTAAATAGTACAGTATGACAAAAATAAGGAAAAAAGGATTTAAAAAGAATCAAAAAAGCCTTGGGACATTCGGGTCAACACAAAGTGACTGTACTAAATTTACAAATTATTTTTATCCCAAATGGTGAAGAAATGAAAAAAGAAAAAACCTATTTAAGAAAATAATAGATGAAAATGTCCCATGTTTAACAAGAGATTTAGACATTCAGATACATCAAGCTCAATGATTCCCAGGAAGATCCAATGTAAAAAGTTCTTCCTCTGGATATATTATAATTAGATTGTCTAAGTGAAAATTAAACACCAAATCCTAAAGACACCAAAAATATATAAATAAAAATAAAAGGGTCTAAACACCTCTAAAGAAAACTCCATCAGACTAACAGTGGATTTCTCAGCAGAAACCTTACAGGCCAGAAGAGATTAGGATGATATATTCAACATTCAGAAAGAAAGAAAAAAAAAGCCGTAATACAAGAATACTATATACAGCAAAATTATCCTTCACAAATGAAGGAGAAATAGTCATTCCTAGCCAAACAAATGCTGAAAAAATTCATTACCACTAGATCAGCTCTACCAGAAATCCTTAAGGGAGTCCTAAACCTAGAAATAAAAAGATGACATTTACCGTCATGAAAACACATGAAAGCATAAAACTCAGTGGTAAAGCAATGATACAAAGGAGAAAGAGAGAGCACTCAAACTATAAGAGAAAAAGTAAGGAATAAAGAATATATAAAACTATCAGAAAACAATCAACAATACAAGAGGAATAAAGCCTGACATATCAGTAATAACCTTGAATATAAATACCAGTAAATATACATATGTATTGAAAATAAATTATGGAAAAATATTCTATGCAAAGAGAAACAAACAAAACAAGCAGAAGTAGTATACATTTATAGAGGAAACAGGCTTTAAGTCAAGAACAGTAAAAAAAAGGACAAAGAAGGTAATTATATAATGATAAAGGGATCAATTCAGCAAAAAAGAGTATTAGGTTTGTGCAAAAGTAATTCTGGCTTTAGCATTGTTAAGTTTGCTGTTTGATATTGGAATACATTCTTAAATACATGTGGTTATGTTATACATAATTTTAGTGGTCATTTCTTGCTTTATGGTTTTTGCTAATGACTTATTACTTGCTGTTTATTTTATAGTTATTTTAGATTATGGAAATGATGTTAGACAAAAAGAAAATTCAATTTTCTTATTGGAGTTCAACATGGGTTGTAAAGCAGTGAAGACAGCTCTCAACATCAACAACGCATTTGACCCAGGAACTGTTAACGAATGTACAGTGCAGTGGTAGTTCAAGGAGTTTTGCAAAGGAAATGAGAGCAGTGAAGGTGATGAGCTCAGTGGCTTGTCATCAGAAGTCGACAATGACCAATTGAGAGGAATTATTGATACACAAGAAGTTACTGAAAAACTCACCATCAACCACAGTCATTCAGCATTTGATGCAAATTGGAAAGGCAAAAAAGCTTGATAAGTGGGTGCCTCATGAGCTGACTGAAAATCAAACAAACAAAAAATTTGTTTTGAAGTGTCTTTTCTCCTTGTACACAACAACAGCAAACCATTTCTCCATCGGATTGTGACATGTGATGAAAAGTGGATTTTATGTGACAACTAGCAATGACCAGCTCAGTGGTTGGACCAAGAAGAAGCTCTAAAGCACTTCCAAAAGCCAAATTTACACCAAAAAAAAAAAAAAAGGTAATGGTGATCTGCTGCCGGTCTGGTCCACTATAGCTTTCTGAATCCCAGTGAAAGCATTACATCTGAGAAATACGCTCAGCAAATTGATGAGCTACACCAAAAACTGCAATGCCTGCAGTCAGCATTGGTCAACAGAAAGGCCTCAATTCTTCTCCATGACAACACCAACTGCCTCAAAAGTTGCAGAATACAAAATCAACCTACAAAAATCAGTGACATTTCTATACACCAATAATAATATAGCTGAGAAAGAATCAAGAAGGCAATCCCATTTACAGTGGCTACAAAAAATAAAATACCTAGAAATAAATTTAACAAAGGAGGTGAAATATCTCTACAAAGAAATCTACAAAACACTGATGGAAGAAATTGAAGATGACCCTCCAAAATGGAAAAACATCTCATGCTCATTGATCAGGAAAATTTATATCTTTAACATGACCATATTACTGAAAGCAATCTATGGATTCAGTGCAAATCTTGTCAAAATACCAATGTCATTTTTCACAGAATTAGAGAAAATAATCCTAAAATTCACACAGAACCATAAAAGAGCCTGAGTAACTGGAGCAATCCTGAGCAAAAAGAATTAAGCTAGAGCCATAGCATTACCTGACTTCAAAATATAACACAAGGCTATAGTAACCAAAATAAAATGGTATTAATGGTATTAACATAAAAATAGATTCACAGACCAATGCAAAAGAATAAAGAAACCAGAAATAAAGCCACATATTTACAGCCAATTGATCTTTGACAAAGCTAATACGAACTTATATTGGGGAAAGGGTACCACCCACTTTAATAAATTTTGCTGAGAAAATTGGATAGCCACATGCAGAAGAGTGAAACTGCACTTCCATCTCTCACCATATACAAAAATCAACTCTAAGTGAATTAAAGACTAAAATATAAGACATGAAAAAATACTAGAAGAAAACCTAGGAAAAACTCTCCTGGACATCTCTAGGCAGAGAATTTATTACTAAGACCTTAAAAGCATAGGCAAGAAAAAGAAAATAATAAACAAATGTGATTTAATCAAACTAAAAAGCTTCTGCATGGCGAAAGAAATAATCAACAGAATGAAGAGACAACCTGTGGAATGTGAGAAAATATTTGAAAACTATTCATCTGACAGGGGACTGATATCCATGATGTATAAGTAACTCAATTCAACAGGAAAATATACCCAAACAATGTCATTAAAAAGCGGGCAAAGGACCTGAATAGACATTTCTCAAAATAAGACTTACAAACAGCCATCAGGTATACGAAAAAATACTCAATATCACTAATCATTGAAGAAATGCTTATCAAAACCAAAATGAGATATCATCTTGCCTCAATCAGAATGGCTATTATTAAAAAGACAAAAAATGACAGATGTTAGTAAGGATGTGGATAAAAGAGAACACTTATACACTGTTGCTGGGAATATAAACTAGTTCAATCACTATGGAAAAAAGTATGGATATTTATTAATAAACTAAAAATTGAACTAACATATGATCCAGCATATGGTATCAAGCCAAAGGAAAAGAAAGGAGTACATCAAAGTAATGCCCGCACTTACATGTTGAATGCAGCACTATTAATAATACCAAAAATAGGAATCAACTTAAGTGTTCATCAATGAATGAATGGATAAAGAAAATGTTATATACATACACACAATGGAATATTATTTGGCAACAAAAAGGATAAAATCATATCATATACAGAAATGTGGAAGGAACTAGAAATCATTATCTTAAGCCAAGCACAAAAAGATAAATATAGTTTAATCTCACTTATATGTGCGAGCTAAAAAAATTGAACACATGGAGGTGGAGATTGGAAAAACAGATAACAGAAACTGTGACATGTGAGCAGGGGGAAGTGGGAGAATGAAGAGAAGTGGGATAAAGGATATAAACACACAGTAAAATAGAAGGGATCAATTTAATGTTTGCTAGCAAAGTAGGATGACTATACTAAAGAAAAAGGTAATGTCCGCGGGTGATGGACACCCTGAATACCATGACTTGATCATTACACATTATATACACAAAACAAAATTTTGCATGTACCTCATTAATTTGCACAAATAAAAAATAATCCTGGCAAGCAATTTTTCAGATATAAACAAATGCAAAGTTTATATGTGAAGGCAAATGATGAAGAATAGCTAACACTTTACTGATGAGAAAAAAATTACCCAATTTAAAGGCTTATTAATATAATAAACTATAGTATTCAAGATAATATGTTATTGACAAATGAATAAAACAGAGAGCTCAATGGAACAAAATAGAGAGGCCAGAAATAGACCCACACAAATAATGTCAACTGATCTTTGAGAAAGGAGCAAAAATAATTGAAAAGAGAAAAGATAATCTTTTCATTTTGCTTTTAAAATGAAGATAATCTTTTAAACAAAGGGTGCTAGAACAATTAGATATCTACATGGGGACAATAAAAAGCTAGACAAGACAAGGATCTTACACCTTTCCCAAAAATTAAATCAAAAGGAATCACATGCCAAATTGTAGTAAATACAACAAAAAATTTTATAGCAGAAAACATAGGAAAACATCTAGGTGACCTTAGGCTTTAAATGAGTTTTTTATATATTATAGAACACCAAAAGCATTATCCATGAAAGAAGAAAAATAAGTTTGGCTTTAATAAAATTAAAAGCTTCTGCTCTGTGAAAGACTCTAAGCAAATAAAAAGATGAGACACAGACTGAGAGAAAATATTTGCAAATCACAAGTCTAATAGATGACTTGTATTCAATAGACAAAAACCAGTTAAAACTCAACAATAAATAAAAACCTCACTTTAAAAATGTGAGAAAGGTCTGAAAAGACACCTCAAGAAAGAATACATGCAAATGGAAAATAGATATATACAAAGATGCTCAATATAAGTTTTCTTTAGAGTGTTGAAAGTTAAAACAAGGAATTGCCATAACATACTTTTATAATGGCTAAAGTCCAAAAAACTGACAATATCAATTGCTGGTGAGAATACAAAACAACAGGAACTTTTGTTCATTGCTAGTCGGAATGAAAAAAGGTACAGCTCCATCGAAATACATTTTGGCAGTTTGTTACAAACCTAAACATAATCTTATCATAGGATGCTGCAATCACACAGCTAGGTATTTACCCAACTGATCTGAAAAATTATGCACACACAAAATCATTCATGCAAATGTTTATGGCAGCTTTATTCATAATCTTCAAAAACTGGAAGAAAACAAGATGCTCTTTAATATGGTGAATAGATAACCAAAGTGTAGTCTATACATACAATAATGTATTATTCAGCGATAAAAAGAAATGAGCTATTAAGCCATGAAAAGATAAGAATGAATAACATCCTTGGATACAATTATTTTTTTTTCTATTAAAATTTATTATTATAACCATCCTATCATACTAGTGGGTTTAAAGTATTATCTCATTGAGGTTTGAATTTGCATTTTTAATGACTAAGGATGTTGAGCATCTTTTCATGGGTTCATTGACCATTTGTTGTTTGTACTTTTGGTTCCAAATCTAAGAATCCTTTGCCAAATCCAAAGTCATTAAGACTTAACCTTATGTTTTCTTCTAAGAGTTTTATAGTTTTAGCTCTTATGTTTAGTTCATCAATCCACTTTGAATTAATTTTTATATATGTTGTGAGGTAGGGGTTCAACTTTATCTTTGCATATGGATATCTTGTCCTAGTATTATTTTTTAAGATTATTCTTTTCCCCATATAAAAATCTGGGTGCCCTTGTTGAAAATCAATTGGCTTTAGAGGTATGGTCAATTATTTCTGGACTCGAGTCTATTATATTGGCCTATATTTTCAACCACATTGTTTGGATTACTGTAGTTTTTTACTAAATTTTAAAACTGAAGAGAATGAGTCCTTTATATCTGTCCTCTTTTTTCTATATTGTTTTGGCTATTAGGACTCCATGGCAATTCTATGTGAATTTGAAGATCAGCTTTTCCATTTCTACAGAAAAAGGCCATTGGAATTTTGAAACAAATACCATTGAATCTGTAGATTGCTTTAGGTAGTATTGCTATCTTAACAATATTAAGTATCCTAATCCATGAACACAGGTGGATTAGCCAATTTGCATTGCTCTAAAGAAAAATACCTGAGGCTGGGTAATTTACAAAGAAAATAATTTTATTTAGCTCACAGTTCTGCAGACTGTACAAGAAGCATTATGCTAGCATCTGCTTCTGGGGAGGGTTTAAGGAAGTTCCCAAAGTGGAAGGTGAAGCAGGAGCATATGTGTCACATGAGGAGAGACAGGCGGGGCAGGGGTGGGGGAGGAGAGAGTGAGAGGAGGGAGGCTCTTTTACCAGCTCTCTCCTGTGGACTAACAAAGCAAGAACTCACTCATTTTTGCAGGGAGGGCACCAAACCATTCATGAGTATCCACACCCATGATCCAAACACCTCTCACCAGGCCCTACATTCAACATTGGCAATCAAATTTCAACATGAGATTTAGAGGGGCCAAACATCCAAACCATATGAATAGGATATGTTTTCATTTATTTAGGATTGCTACTTGTTTTTTATTTGTCCTATGTGTTCTTTGTTCTTCTTTTACTCTAATTATACTTGTTTGAAGTAACAATTTTTGCTTACTATTTCTATTTAATCATTGCTTTTAGATTATTAGCTATACCTCTTTGTTTATTCTATTTGTGGTTTGCCCAATAGAGTACAGTAAACATCTTTAATTCATCAGAGTTGAGCTTCAAATAATATTGTACCACTTCATGTATAATGTAGTAATGTAACAATAGTTTCTTTCTATCCCCCTTTCATTCTTTTCCCATACCCCTTTCCACTCTGTTTACCATTTCTGATGTTCGTAAGTCATTTTGTAAATCCTAGTCTATATCTTGTAGTACTTTTCCCTCAACCTGAACTTCCTTTAACATTTATTGTGGTGCACATATGCTGGCAATAAATTTTTTCAGCTTTATTCATAGAATAATCCTTCAATTTATCATTTTTAATAAATATTTTTTGTTAGCTATGGAATTCTAAATTACCAGATTTTCTTTCAGCTCTTCAAAGATAATGTTTCATTGTTTTTTGGTTTACGTAGTTTCTGAAAATAGCCCTGGAACATCTGATTTTAATTTTTATGCATGTGCCTTCTTTTCTGGATATTTTAAAGATTTATTTTTTACTTGTTTTCAAGTAAAGTTTATTTACTTGAGGTTCTTTAAACTTCTTGGGTCTGTAGATTTGTAGTTTTGGTCAAATTTAGAAAAATTTTCATCATTAATTCTTTAGATTTGTAAAATTTCTTTCCCGAATCTTTTCTGGAGCTCTAATTAAACCTACATTAGACCATTGCTGTTAATTTTGAGTCTCTGTTTTCTCTGTGCTCTATTTAAGAAAAATAATTTCTTTTATGATGTCTTCAAATTTATTGATCTTTTCTTTTGTAATGTTTTATAAACTGTTGATCCCAGAAAGTAAAATTTTTATTTTAGGTGCTATATTTTTATCTCCAGAATTCCATTTGGTTCTATTTTATATCTTAGATTGCTCTCCTTATTATATCCATGTTATTCTTTAAATTTTGGAGCATATTTATAACAGCTGTTTTAAAGTTTCTATCTGCTAATCCCATCATCATTGGTTGCATTTCCTTTTGCTTTCAGTAAAATAGAACTTGTATCTGATTCAAATAAATTCTGTACTTCACAATTTCTAATTGCCTTATATGTTATAAGAGAAAACCCTACTGGAACATTTACTCAGAAAATAGAAATTTGCCCAAACCCCCACTCCAATGAAAGGATACGTTTATTAATTCCTTTAAGTAGGAGGCATTTAGGACAAAGGAATAGATGAGTAACTCCATTTTTCACTGAGCCTTTAATGAGTCCCAAGAATAATAATATTGGGGTATTCCTTGAAAAGTACATCTTTCTAGGCCACTGTTAAGTAATGTCTATAGTAAATGATTTTTTCTAACTTTTAGTTGACTAGTTGCTGCCTATCTTAGAGTTTTAAATACCTGAAATGGATCTGTACTATATTGCTCTTTTAATTATCTACTTTCTTAACTTTTTAAATTTAAGTTAACATAATTAGGCAGGGAAAGATTTTTTAAAAATTGTGTTCAGCATGAAGAACTACCAAAGGAATTGGTGAGCCATTATCTTCATTTCATTACTAAGAGACTGTATTTGAAGGACTGGCTCCCGGATGGTATCATCTTGGATGTGAATTGAAGCTCTGATATTTACTACCTATGCGATCTAAGCAAGTGGCCAAATTTCACAGAGGTTCAATTTATTATTTCTTAAAATGTAGATAAAATATAAGATTATGAGAATTAAATGAAGCAGTATGTGTTTATGTTCAGTGTCTGAAACATATTACATCTTAATACATAATCATTGTCATTACTTTTAGTGTAAATTATTATTCAGCAACTCAGATTGTGACATACTCTGTTAGTTCAATTTACTTTCATAATGTATATTAGTTATCACAAAAATCTTGGACAAAATTACATTATCCCCCAAAAACCCTGTCATTACATATAAGTAGAGTTTGTTTAGCACAATATGAAATGATTACAGTCATGTACTGCTTAACAACGGAGACACATTTTGAGAAATACACCGTTAAGCAATTTCATCATTGTGTGAATGTCTTAGAGTATACTTACACAAATCTGGATGATATAGCCTACTGCACATTTAGGCCATATGGTAGATCCTATCATTCCTAGGCTATATCCTATGCAGTATGTTACTGTACTGAATACTATAGATAATTGTAACACAATGGTATTTATGTATCTAGGCATATCTAAATATAGAAAAGGTACAGTAAAAATATGGTACAAAAGCTAGTAGACTTGTATAGGGCACTTACTATGAAGGGAGGTTGCAAGACTGGAAGTTGCTCTGGGTGAGTCAGTGAGTGAGTGGTGAGTAAATGTGAAGACCTAGGACATTATTGTCTATTACTGTAGTCTTTATAAACACTGTACACTTAGGTCACACTACATTTATAAAATATATTTTTCTTTCTTTAGTAATAAATTGACCTTAGCTGACTGTAACTTATTTACTTTATAAACTTGAAAAGTTTTAAGCTTTTTGACTTATCAAAACATTTAGCTTAAAACACAAACACATTGTTTAGCTATACAAAAATATTTTCTTACTTTATATCTTTATTCTATAACCTTTTTTTCTATTTTTAACTTTTTTAATTTAATTTTTACTTTTAGAACTTTTAAAAAAAAAAAAAAACTAAGACACAAACACACACATTAGCCTAGGCCTACACAGGGTCAGGATCATGAATATCACTGTCTTCCACCTCCACATCTTGTCCCAGAGGAAGGTCTTCCAGGGGCAATAACACATGTGGAGCCGTCATCTCCTATGATAACAATGCCTTCCTCTGGAATATCTTCTGAAAGATCTTCCTGAGGCTGTTTTACAGTTAACCTTTTTAAAGAAATAAATGGAGGAGTACACTCTAAAATAGCTATATAATGTATAGTATAGTAAATACATAAACCATTAACATAGCTTATTTATTATGCTTACCAAGTATTATGTGCTGTACATAATGATATGTGCTATACTTTTATAAAACGGGCAGCACAGTAGCTTTGGTTATATACGCGTCATCCCAAACACATGAGCAATGCATTTTGGTGCGACATTGCACTAGGCGATAAGAAATTTTCAGCTCCATTATAATCTTCTGGGACCACCACTATATATGTGGCCTGTCATTGACTGAAATGTCATTGTGTGGCACAGGTCTATATTTACTAATAATGAATTAATCACATTATTATAAATGCCATAGTCAAAATTGCATGTAAATCAATGAATATCAACATATCTATAGGATTTGGACCATAAAGACAACCTCCACTAGTCTGACTCTGATTGTGTGTACATCATTCCATAATTTCCAAGAATTTAGTTTTCATTAACTAAGAGATGGAATTTAGAATCAGGCCATGGGAAGAGTTTAATAGAGAATCTTACTATCATTCCATTATTAAAAAAGTCAGAGGTAGATGCGTTATTGTTAAAAAGAGGCTTGAACCCTGCATCTTTAAAGGTTTTGTGTTGCTGTGCGGTATATTAGGGCTGTTGTAACAAGGTTTCACAAACTGGGTGGCTTAAACAACAGAAATTTATTTTCTCATAATTCTAGAGGCTGGAAGTCTGAGATCGAGATGTCAAGAGGGCTGGTTTCTTCTCAGGCCTCTCTCCTTGGCTTGTAGATGACTGTCTCCTCCCTGTGTTTTCAGATGGTCTTCCCTCTGTACATGCCATGTCCTAATCTCCTTTTCTTATAAGGACACCAGTCATGTTGGATTAGGGCCCACCCCAATGACCTCATTTTAATTTAATTACCTCTTTAAAGATCCTATCTCCAAATACAGTCACGTTATGAAGCACTAGGTATTAGGGCACCAATATGTGAATTTTGAAGGGGTGTAATTCAGCCCATAAATGTGGATACATTAGATTTTGAAATAGTGGATATGGAATGGAGCATCCCTAAGTTTCTATATTCAGAACTTTGATCCATGAAGTAATTTAAAAATAATATACTAATTCAAATGTCTTTCTCATTGTAAAAATTTAAGACAGTGGCACTATAATAATTGATGGATTTCCTTTGAAAGTATCTAATAGCTTATTTAAAAATCATTTTCATAGTCTAATTTTCAAATTAATACTTTAAAGCTTTAAGAATATCCTATTCTCTCTGCATAGTCAGCAAACGAAATTATGGCTTAGGTAGTTGGAAGCACCTATTTGAAACTGATGCAAAGCAGAAATATTTGGATATATAGCCAAATGTATTAATAGAACCTAATAGATTTATTATTTATTCTCTTGGAAATTAAAGGTTAACTTTTTAAAAACTTAATCCCTAATCATAAGCTTGCTGCTGTTATATATTTTGCTTAATTATTTTTTATCACATCTTTGAAAATGTGATTTTGGTAAATTCCCTTTGGTCATAATTATTATCATCTGAGTACTGGTAGAATTACTTTTTAGCTGATAATAATATTTGTAATAATTGATTGTGTGCTAGTTCATGTATATACAGTATATGAGAAAATCATTGAAAGCACAATATTTATTTTCCTTGTTTAATGTGCCATAGTGTTTCAACAATTGCAATGCTGGAGGAAAAAAAAGAGTAACATTTGATGGGGCACAGGGAACTGTTCCCCAGAGACTCAGGAAGAATAGCATGTGATAACTTCCAGGGAAGCATTTGAATAATATTGAGATTTTCTTTGATGTCTGCACAGTTGTAATACAAATTAGGCAAAAATAAAAAGAAGTATAGAAATATTCTAGAGTCATTGTATCTATTTTCCCTAGTATGTATTTTTCCTGAAAGTCACTTCCTTCTAGTGGATATTTATTATGCACAATTATGAATATCTATTTATTGCATAAGTACGTTTGTCGTTACAAGCTTTCATATTAGCTGGTTATAGAACAAGGCAGGCAATTTTGTCCCTTCCTTTTTATTTTATTTTTTTTATTTTTCCATTTCCAGTGGTTTATGTTTTCAATAGATGAATTAGAAAATCTCAGAAAATTGGTTACTGGAAATTGAAATGGGAATGGTAGAATCTATTCTGAAACCTTCCTTTTGGTGTTTACCTCAAAGTGTGCTTCTGTGTGTTTGCTTGATTTACATTTAGCAATATCTAAGTGCAAATAGTAATCATACACCAAAGTAAACGGGACTATATGCAATTGCTTCCTCCGTTTCTTCAATTGCAGTTGCAATCCCATAGATTCCAATCTTGACAGGTAGCATAATTAGAAAATTCTCTTTGTCTTATTAAATGTGACTCTTCTCAATAGATTTCACTTCATTGCCAGCAAAGAACAGAAAATATACTTCAAATCTAAAATGGGAAATCAAGGGGGACTGTTTTATTTTTATCTGTCTTTGTGCAAGCGACATTATTATCAAAGGATATTGTAATGCTGAAAATGTACTTTGGGGATTTAAATCACGCATTAGCCTGGAAAGCAAAAAGTGCTGTAGGGCCCATGCAATATATTTTCTCATTAATCTGATTGAAAGATTATCCTTCCTATAGCTATGAAAAGTCTAATACTCATATATCCATCTTCCCTGCTAGTAAAATTCAGCTTTGTGCAAAGTCATTGTCTCTTGTGTCAGGGGTCCGACACTTCTTTTCTCTCTCAGCATAAGCCCATCTGTATTAAAATAAATTCAGAGCAGGCCGCCATTTCATGCACACATTTTGATTATTTCATAAGCTGCTGTGGAAAATGGAAGTATCAGCAAGTCATGCAGTTTCCTGGTAATGTAATGCTGTCATTACCTCAGTGGTCATGTGAAAAAGTTTAGCTATATCGTCTTTGACAAATGTTCAGTGAGTCAAAACAGTGCATTTAAATGAAACGCAGATATGAATGTGCCATTATTGCAATCACAACTCCAGCTTCTAAATTATCTTATGTGAATATATACACTTTCCGTGTAACCTGACATTTATAATACATAACTAGCTCTGCATTTCCTCTTTCTCCACCCACCCTGCCCGTTTTTTCTGCATCATCCCTCCAGACTTAGAATGAAGGAAGGTATTGTGATCAGAGGCTGCATGCAGTAATTGAAGACACTCCTGATGATTTCATGCAATCAGAGTGGCACATTATTTGTGATGAAAATTAAGTAAAGAAATAGCAGATGTATGGGTTGCCTTGCTATGGTCAATGCCTTTACAAAAGATTAGCAAATCTATGTGAATAAGCCCCATCATAAGAAACCCCAACCACTTACATGCTTTGCCACATAAGAGACTCACTGAAAATTTTGTGTAACCTTAGGAGTAACTTGCAGCACTTTGTATTTGAATGAAACTATGGAAAATATGTTAAACTGAATGATTCCTATTCAGAGTACTTTGAGTGCTGATACCAAGAACAGTATAGATGGCTCCAGCCATAACTGTCACACAGATAATATTCTTTTATGCCTCAAGACACTAAGATGGTGCTGTAGATAACCAAAAGAAATAAACTGCCACCATCACTAATCTGCAGCTTTGAAACACTATAGCATGGTTAAGAGAAGGTAAAATCACCTACCAGTGTAATAGAGAAGACATGTTAAATGTGAACAGGAGCTGGAAGAATTAATGCTTTCATATTTATTTGTAATCCATATGCACCATGGATCAAATTGTCCATATCCTATTTTATGTGTTTATGTATGACAATTGGAAATGCAAAATGAGCTGAGGGCTTTATGTTCCTTCAGGACATTTTTGCTAATGTAGTGAAATGAAAATCTAAGGAGTATTTGGCTTTAGTGTTCCCTTCAGAGGTTAACTTTGGATATCTTAAGTGTGTTCTTATGGCTGGATTTGTAACGTATGTAGTAGATTAGAGTGTATTATGATATTCAGATGCAACACCCGAGCAGTATAAAAAAAATTGCTGTCTGTATTTTTCTCACCCAGCAAATATTGCTTGAAGGCTTTTTACATGGATAAAATTGAATTTTACATTTCCATTGCATAATGTGACTTATCAACTACTTTCTGTATGTGTGAGCCTGGGGTTTGGTGAGCACAAATCATAACCAAAGTTTGATGAACATCTTCTGTAAAGCTCAGATACTAGATCCATAAAAAGGACATAATTAGTCTTATGTCTAAACTACATTTTTAGGTGAATACATCATTTTCTATCACAATGGAATGATTCTTTACTAGTAAGAAAAATAATAATCCTTGCTACTGTTTATAAGAAAATAAAATAAGATCAAAACAAATTTGGAAATACCAAAGTTATTTATCTTACTTAATTTAAATAGTTATTTTTCACATTCAGTTTGGACATCTCTAATTATAAATCCTTTCATTTGAGAATACAACCTAACATTCAAGACTCAGGGAAATACAGAGAAAAAATAATGATTAAACCAAATATAATGAGAATTAAACTTCACAATGAAATCATTTTCAGAATATATTTGTAAGGATGTGATAGCTTTTCAGAAAGAAGAGAAGTTTTACTTGAAAATGCAGAGCAAGATACATAATTTTTTTAATCGAACACAAGAACTATCAATACTAATCTGCTAATTCGTGCCCCAAAATACAATCACATTGTTGGGACAAAAACACAATGCATTCAGGAAGCTATTAAATGCACAGCAGTATTTGAAATCGAACCACAGTGACTTGTTGTTATGGCATGCTGACATTATTGGTTCTTGTATATAGTTACATAATGATCTCAGAAGCCAGCTTTAAAAACTGTTCTATAAAACCAGTTAACAGATGTCAAAATCTAACTACAGAGTCAACTTTCTAAAACCCTTACATTAAAAATATATCTGAGAGCCTTTTTTCCAATTAAAACAATAAAATGTAATTTTTCCCTCTCTAAAGGAACTCTTTGGCATGGTAAACTCTTTTGTTTTTTATTTCTAATTTATTATAGACGTCAGCATCTTATGATCTCTGACCTAAAAAACATGCATCACTGAAATTGTCAATGCTTGAGGAAAAACCATAGTTTTTGTTATATTTTTTCTATCTGCATTACCTATATAGCATATACTTTGTTTCTATGTAAAAATTCATATTTTGCTAGAGAAAATCTGCATTATAAAATGTGTACAATATAATGAGAAATAATTTTTTCATAACATTTCTCTACTTTTTATGGTTATATGTTTTAACATAATAAAACTGTTGTGACTTTATCTTGTAACATAAAAGAACACAACAGTGATGACATCCAGTAATATTTTGAATAATTATTTTCTTACCCAAAATAAACATTTTGGCCACAAATTACACTGTTTCGAAAGTAAAAATAAATGAAATTATATTGAAAATAATTAAAGATTCTTTTCTCTTTTCAGGCTTCTCTACAAAACAACTCAAAAACAGTGTACAAAAAGAAGATCATTTTCAATGTTTCTGTATATTTTTCAAATAAAGACGTTGGCATCTAGAAAATGGAATTGCTATAGCAAAACCGGCTTTTTGTTCTGTGAAAGCCCTTGCTTTTGTAATTGTAAATGAAGCTGTTTCATCTGGTTTATATGCTGCTGTTCCCACTGTTGCAGCTTAGGGCAATACAAATGATTAGTTGCCTGATTCCAGATTCATATAGGCTCAACTATGAGAACTAGACTCTGGCATTTAAATGACTGAACTGATGTGAGACCATAAACCATTCCACACCATTTATACAAATGGAATTGGCCAGGCATTTTATCAAATCTTCTATTACAGGGAATAGCCCTGTATTAGCTCCATGCGGTTTTTTAAAACTCTTCCCAAATATTGGGGTCACCTTTATATTAAATTTTATTTTTCAAAAGCTTCAACACCAGTACCTCCCCAAAATAACATTTTCAGATCACAATCTGAAGTGGTCAAAACTCCATGTTTCATTCAGTCACACTTCAGTGAAGAGTTCTCTAAAAGAAATGTTTCCCTCAAAGGAAATCGTGATTTCCTATAAGTTAAGTTTCTGAGGAGTTGCCCTGGAATACAAAAGTGTGACTTTCTACCAAGTTCAAAATATAGAATTTGCATATAAAATCAATCATTGTATTTTAAGTTGAGCAGCAAAATTACCTGCTTGAATGGTTCGACATATGCAAATCAATCAATGTGATACACATATCAACAGAACAAAGAACAAAAACCATATATGATCATTTTAATTGATGCTGAAAAAAACATTTGATAAAATTCAGCATCACTTCATGATAAAAATTCCCAAAAAACTGGGTAGAAGAGGAACTTACCTCAATATCCTAAAAGCCATATATGACAGACCCACAGCTGATATCATACTGAATGGGGAAAAACTGAAAGTCTTTCCTCTAAGATCTGGAACAAGACAAGGATGCCCATCCTCACCACTATTATTCAACATAGTACTAAAAGTTCTATCTAGAGCAATCAGACAAGAGAAAGAAATAGAGGGCAACCAAATTGGAAAGGAGAAGTCAAATTATTCTTGTTTGAGACAATATGATTTTATAACTACAGAAACCTATAAACTATTAGAACTGATAAATATATTTAGTAAAGTTGCAGGATACAAAATTAACATGCAAAAATAAATAGCATTTCTATATGCCAACAGTAAACAATCTGAAAAAGAAACTAAGAAAGTAATCCCATTTACAATAGCTACAAATAAAATAAAATACTTAAGAATAAACTTAATCAGAGAAGTCAAAGATCTCTATAATGAAAACTATAAAAAATTGATGAAAGAAATTGAAAAAGACACAAGAAAATGGAAGTAGATTGGAAGAATCCATGCTCATAGATTGGAAGAATTAATATTGTTAAAATATCCATACTACTCAAAACAATCTGCAGATTCAATGTAATCCCCATCAAAATATCAATGACATTCTTCACAGAAATAGAAAAAATAATCTTACAATTTATATGGAACCACAGAAGATTCAGAATAGCCAAAGCCATCCGGAGCACAAAGAACGAGACTGGAGAAATCACATTATCAGACTTGAAATTATACTACAGAGCTATAGTAACCAAAAAAGCATGATACTGGCTTAAAAACAGACACATAGACCAATGGAACAGAAGAGAGAACCCAGAAATAAATTAACACATCTGTAGTGAACTTATCTTTGACAATGTACCAAGAACATACAGTGAAGAAAGTACAGTGTCTTCAATAAATGGTGCTGGGAAAACTGGATATCCATATGCAGAAAAATGAAACTAGACCCTTATCTCTTGCCATATACAAAAATAAAATCAAAATGGATTACAGACTGAAATCTAAGACCTGAAACTATGAAACTACTAAAAGAAAACTTTGGGGAAATGCTTCAGGACATTGGTCTGGGCAAGGACTTCTTGAGTAATACCCACAAAGCACAGGCAACCAAAGCGAAAAGCTTCTGCACAGCAAAGGAAGCAATCAACAACATGAAGATACAATGCATAGAACTGGGGAGAAAATATTTGCGAACTACCCATCTGACGAGGGATTAAAAAAAGAATATAAAAGGAGCTCCAACATATCAATAGAAAAAAACCAAATAATCTGATTAAAAATGGGCAAAGGATCTGAATAGACATTTCTCTAAAGAAGACATACAAACGGCCAACATGTATATGAAAAAAATGTTCAACATCATTAGTCTTCAGAGAAATGGAAATCTGAACTACCATGAGATATCATCTCATCCCAGTTAAAATGGCTTTTATCAAAAAGACAGGTAATAACTAATGCTGGCAAGGATGTGGAGAAAGGGAAACCCTTGGACACTGTTGGTGGGAATGTAAATTAGTGCAACCGCTATGAAGAATGGTATGGAAGTTCCTTAAAAAAACTGAAAATAGAACTACCATATGACCCAGGAATTCCCATTCTGGGTATATATCCAAAGGAATATAAATCAGTATATAGAAAAAATATCTGCACTCCCATGTTTATTGCAGCACTATTCACAATAGCCAAGATATAGAATCAACCTAAGTTTCCACCAGTGAATTAATGGATAAAGAAATTGTGGTACACATCCACAATGGAATATTATATAGCCACAAAAAGGAATTGAATCCTACCATTTGCAGTAACATGGATGGAACTAGAGAACATTATTAAGTGAAATAAGCCAAGCACAGAAAGACAAATCTCACACGTTCTCATTCACACATGGGAGCCAAATATTAATAGCAATTAATCTCATGGATACAGAGAGTAGAATGACAGTTACCAGATGCTGGGAAGGGTAGCAGGGAGGAGGGGAGACAATGGGGATGGTTCATGGGTGCAAAAATACAGTCAGAATGAACAATATTTAATAGCAAAACATAGTGACTATAATCAACAATAAGTTACGGGATACATTAAAATAACTAAAAGAGTGGAATTGGAATGTTCCTAACACAAAGAAATGTTAACATATTAAATGTTAACACCTCATGACTGAGGGGACAGATACCCCAATTACTCTGATTTAATTAATTTACATTGTATGTCTATATCAAAATATCACATATGCCCTATAAAGATATACAACTATTATGTACTCATAATAATTACAAGTAAAATAAAGTGTTACATGCTTGAGCTTTCATATTTGTAATTTCATATTCTTAAAGAGTTTGAAATGCCAGTGAATACTCTGCAAAATCTCATTTCTGCATTTCACCAGACGTCCTGAGACATCAGTTTGAAAACTTACAGGAACTGTATGATGTTTTACCAATAAAAAAAAATCCCATAATGTAAGCAACCTACTAAATTATCACAATTGCAGTTTAGACTTAAATACCATGGTTTATGAGCCTGAGCTTTTGCCTCCCTGTGTTTAGTGGAATAGTAACTGAGTGATAATAAATATAAAAAAAGATTAGAAAGAAAGAACACTGAATTGTGTAAGCCACCCAGGTAGATCAGTCACTTTACTTATAATAATAATAAATACTATTAAAAACATGAATAACAATGAACAACCATACAACAATAATAACACACTGAAAGAACCACTTTTATGAATGTTTATAACAAAAATTAAGAATGGATCAATACTGAGATGATAATCAGTTCCATTTTTATATCAAAATCTCCCAGATAATTGTCATAATCATTTAACTTTCACAGTGAAGATTAGACCTAACAATATTATGCTACATCAAAATTTCAAGTTTTTTTGTGGCAAAGCTTTAGGACTTGAACAAAGTAGACCAATATCTTTTGCATCACCAAAGCCAGATTGTAAGTGAAATCCTTATTTTAGTCTTCCCTCTTTACTTTCTCAAGTAAAAGGATGCAATTTGTTTTTCAAGTCTACATTTTTAATTGTGTTTCTTACCTTTGTTACTGTTTCTGTATGCCATAATTTCTTTGTTACTGTATGGCATAATTTCTTGCATTGGTATTAACTCATTCTTATCCCTTGAAAATAACTTGTGCCAGACATTTTGCAAGGTAGACAGTATGTAGTCATGGATGTCAAGTAGTTTAAAGTCTAGTAGAAAAGAGGGACTTGTAGACCAACGCAGTTTGGAAAAATAAGTTAAAGTTTGCTAAGCAAATTATGGTATTAAGTGAATGCTGTAGGGAACAAACAGCATACACAACATCATGAAGAAGGGATAAGGAGTTTGGTATTAGAAACATACAGAACAAGAAGGTACAGATTAAGTGAAACTCAAGATAAGCAAATATTAGGTCATAAAAAGATGTTATTCCATAGTATAGATCTTTTATTTTTATTATTTAGGCAACTTAGGATGGAGGGTCGTCAAAGAAGGTGTCCAACATGGAATACTGATGATACCTTTGAGAATATAGGGTGTAGTGTCAGGTATGGAATATAGATGAAGGGGTTGGGTGTATTGAGGAAAGGGCACCCATGGATTGTGAAGCTAGAACAAGGAAAAACAGCGACTCCTTGAAACTCTTCTAGGCAACCCAGTCGAATTAGATCCTTATCCTTAGTGATTCCACAGCACCAGCTACTTACCACTACAGTAGAAATCATCACATTTTGGTATCAGTGAACTTGTCTGTGCCATAATTCACCATCCTCCAAGCCTCAACCCACTCACTAGGTAGTAAACTCATTGATCCACCCAGCTGAGTCCTGTTGAAACACGTAACTACCTAGAATTGTCAGAAAATAATATACTTGCTGTTTAAACTACTAAATTTTGGGTAGTTTTATATACAACCATAGATAGCTGAGGTATAGGATTCTCTGACTATATTCTTAATATTGTATAATTTAATAAAACATACATGTCCCTACTGTTTAGGAGGTTAAGAGGTAAGGGAGCCCCACTTAGCTTATTGTTGAAATTCATTCTAGACCCACAGTTGATCTGAGATAACTTGAAGTGGTCTGGCAACCATCCCAGATAATCAAAGGCAGTGTAACCAAAGTTACAGTGAATCAAGATCATTTTATTTCAGTGAATCAAGATCATATACATACTTTGCCAGAGAAGGAAGGCTTGGCAGACATTGAAGAATACTCTAGTGATCCAACTTTCAGCAAACATATAAGCTAATAATCCTATATCATTTATTTTTAAAAATCAGTGTTTCCAAATTAGTATCCCATCAAAAACAGAAGAAATCATATTCCTGAACAATTTTTTTCTCAAAATATAAACAAAGATATGATAGTTTGTCTTCTCCACATTCTGCCAGTGGACCCCACATCTTTTATTCAGGTACATTTAAAATAATTTATTTGGACTCAAACATGTAGATGCCGTATGAATTTGACTCTTTCCACAATGCTATTACAAAAATGACAATTAGTAGCAAATACAAGTGCTGTGGTTGGTCTGGGTGTTTATTAATTATCATCAGCATGCCCTTGCTTATTATAAGATTTTTAGCCTAATTATTGGGAAAGACTATACAAAACAGTCCTTTTTGTCATATAAATGATTGAAATAAAGAAGATTCCAATGTCTTAATTAATCAAACATTTACACGTTGGTCAATGGAAGTCATACCTGTGAAAGTTAACATTACTAAAAGGAAGCAAGAACCACACTGATTAATAATTCATTAGCATTCTTTCACCTTCCTTTAAAACAAAACCTGCATTTGAGAAAGCAGATAATAGATTATAATTGATTACTTTTTCATGAACTAGAAATAGTATTTTAAATTCTTGTTTTAATTATCTAGCCTGGTATTTTGATAGCCAAAATTATAACATCAAGAGGTTCAGAAGATATTGTGAGAGGGATGTTTTGACATATTTAGTCTACATTTCTTGATTTTATAGTAAGATTGTAATGAGGAATCCCCAGTTACTCTTGAGCTCAGCATTTAGATAATTGAATAATAAACCACAATCAATGAGGACCTTCAAAGATTGTCACCCTATGTTCAGATTAAACTTTAAAAAAACTCTGTAACTTGCAACCATTTTTGGCTCAACCCCATTTGGTATTCAGAATGTAAATGAGATTTGTTATCAGGCAGGAAACCAGAAACTGATTTAACCTAGATATTAATCTTCATATTAAGGACATATTTACATTTCTTGCATAGCACAGTAGGTTAGCACAAAGAAGGATCTGCATTTAATTTTTTAAAAATGGCTAAGCCCAATTGATATACAGTACATATTTCACATTTTAACTATTTTGTTTATTTCATAGATTCTTTTATTTTCTCTTGGTCGTGTTAAGGCTTGCTGGATAGAAAATATGCTGCAAATAGAAGCCAAACCACAGTAAAATGACTCTGCCTAACCCTAAGAGTTCCAACCATTTCCTTTTATAGTTTATAATAAGATATGACAACTCAATTTAAAGAAAATACACAATAGTTGCTGACTACAGTGAAAAGTTTATATTAAAATAATATGTTGCTGTGGGGAGGTGGATAATTGAGCATACAGTAGGTAATTTCTGGCAGGGCTCCTGAAATAAGCAAAAGTTATATCTGTTAACAAAGGATAAATGCAGATAATGTTACTCTACTCAGTAATTAGAATTTTACAGATCCCTGTTTAAATGCTGATGCAAAAGAAAATTAAGAAGGCAGCTGCATTTAGTCTCTAAAGTTGAGCTCCCATTATAACCTGAACTTTGATTGGGCCCACTTCCTACTGATATGTGCCTCTACCACTTTTCCTATGAATTTTAATGCAGACTGAGAAAACTTGAGAACTCCAAACAAAATCTAACTGAAACTGCTAATTTTAAGAAGTAATTTTGGGAGGGAGATGGTGGGGGCGGGGCGATGGAGGGATAGGGGGATGGGAGAGTAAGAGATTTAAAATCAGGAAGCCCTAGAAAATTGTCTCTGTCTTGAAACAAAATCTTTGCCAATTTTGTCTCCCTCAACCTCTTACCTAATTCCAGGAGATAAATCTTTAACTCTTTGGCACTATCGTTGAGGTGACCAAGTATCAACGTTCTCAAGCATACAGTTCTTATAAAATTCCAATTGACTACTCTTCTTTCCTTCAAGAGAATTTGTAAAATCAATGCAGGCACAATGTTCTTGAGCTACTCTGTTCATCAAAACAGAAGTAACATGAATGATCCAAGTTAGCATTAGGAATAGCAAAGCAGGTATTTTTCCTCTAGCAACACTATAAAGTGATAGCATTTGTGCACTGAATATTGACTTACAAACAAAAATCTAAAATCCAAACTTAATTCCCCAAATTTTCCCCTTCTTTCCATTCTGTTTCTGGAGATGATTGGGAGGCTCTAACAATGGTCAGTCTTCATCCATTCCCGTTTAGGGGTTTGGGAATAATTATAGGGATCTAGACATGATTAATATGAGTCACCATGATCTCTTGCAAATGAAAAGAATTGTGTGTGGGGACTTTGGGTTTATCATTACTTATTGTGTTCTGAATAATTTTTCCCACAATGTGTATTTGCTACTCAGCCCAGTGAGGAGGTTTTTGCAAGCATAAGTAGGATGGATTAAGGCAGGAAAGAATAGAGTTAAGAAAAAAAGCAATTAGTAAGGTATTTCAAAAGGTACTGAGGTGAAAGTCTCCATTATCATTTATCAGTGTTCCTTTAGTTGGGACCTAGAGACAAGCCTCTAATCAAGCATTATTGTCAATGACAGACACTTGAATCTCTATAATCATCATCTTCTCCATAGGCTTGGCAACTGCTCATGCCATGACCACTAAATAAATCCCTTTTATCCACTTGATCAAGTGTCCTGTCAACTCTTGCTCTGTTTCCTTAGGTCATCTAGGATGAGTATTGACTGCTTTCTTCCACTGCTGGTCTATACTTCCTTATGGTTACTACCTTCTGAATTTTTCTATAAGGTTAATTACTTTGGCTCTTCTTTTTATTTTTACTTGAGCAGAGGACCTCCTTGACCTCTACACTGAGTTAAATCTTATCTGTCCATTATATAGTTCCAAAGGACTTTATATTTCACTCATTTGTTCTTTTTTTTAATCATTCAACAAACACCATGGAGTAATTATTCTGTGCAAAGTACAACAGTTAACAAAACAGACAAAAATGCCAGTTCTCATAGAGCTTTATGTCCTATAATTATGTGACATTTAATGCCTTCAAATCTCCACTACAAATAAAAGCTCTTTGAAAGTAAGAATCATAACTGTGTTTTTCATCACTGTATCCCCATCACCTTGCGGAGTATTTGGAATATTGAAGAGGCACAATGAGTATTTTTTGAATTATTACCTAAACAATTGAAGGTTGTAATTTTACAAGAAACATAGGTGTTTTATCTGTTCATGAGAAAAGTCAAGCAGTATAAAAGTAACGGTAAAAAGTAACATAATGAAAGTATTAGACTGAACCAGAGTAGTGTAGGGTACTAGCAATATGACTACATTATTACTTAAAACTAATCTATTTTCTAGAAAAATCTTTCAGTTTCTTTCATACTCTGTCTTTTCAACAGGCATCAAGGCATTGCTTAAGCATTTTCTAACACCCGGTTTAAGTACATGTAATGCAACAAAACATATTATGTATGATCATTACACTGACATAAAGGCCCCATAATTCTAGCAGCAAATTATGTGACATAAGGACAGATTATTTTTGCCTTGATATATATATATATGTATATATACATGTATAGTGTATATAAATACATATATATTTTTCACAGTCTTTCTCAAATGCTTTGTAAGAAAGAATATTGAGTTGAACCCTTCTTATTGTTAATAGGGTGTTTTAAACATGTGTTTAAATACATTTAATTTTTTTACTGAGAGCACAGAATTCCTAATGATGAAAAAATCAAACCTATATACCTGCATGAGTATAGGATTTGCTTTCAATTGTCTTATGCCTTGTTTCCAGGTTTATTTGTAGTTAACATTAGGCTGCATTGAAAGTAGGCAAAGAGAAAGACACACTCTGCCCATTCACCACCCCAACTGCCCATGAAAGTGGTTAATTACATCACAGAAAAGTGTCAGGAAACTATTCACATAATATATGAATCTTTTATTTTTGGAATATCAAAAATAAACCCTCACAATAGTTTTAAAAATAAAAAAAATTGGCTCACTTACCAAAAAATATACTAATAAGGCTGGTATCAGCTAATATTTAATCAAGGATCCAAATGATATTACCAGCACCCAGGACCACTCCCTCCCATAGATGCACAGAGCAACAGAGAGACACAGATAATGGCAGAGAACACACAGTGATAGTCTTGCCCAGCAAAATGAATAAAGGAGGCAGCCAACTTTTTGGGACTATGTTGACAACAGGAAAAAAAGTCTACTCAGCAATAAGATGAATTCTAAATTTAAAATGAACTTTTTGGAAGTTATATAAGTAAATACTATAGATTTTTGACAAGTGGACTTTGATATAAGAAAATAAGGTCTCCAGGAAACATTGTGTAGCTATATGCATATTATATTTCTAACAGCAACATTTGTTAAGGAAAAGGTCAAATGAGCTTATCTGAGCGAGCAATATACAATAGTGATTAAAAATAGACTTTAAAAAGGCAAGTACTACGAATTGCATATGGAATCTGTTATGTGTGGTTGGACAAAGTATTAAATGCATACACACACACACATACACACACACAGAGAGATTAAAATCTCTGAATGTAGGTTTGATCATCATTAACAAATTTTACCATCTTTATAATAAAGTACTAACCTCCAGTTATTGATAATTTGTACAACATGGAGATCAAGATTTGACTGTGAAATCAACGTAAGATAGCCCCCTTATAAAAATAAGTCTGTAACCATTTCTGTCTTTTGAGGTGTACTAAATATTACAAAATCATATAGCTACTTTGACTTGCATACGTTGGGGGGGCAGTGAACTGGGATGGATTCCTTGTCCTGGATAAAGCAAATAAAACTTCTCAGCCAGTTAGCAGTTGGCTTCATTATACAAAAGACCAAAATAAAACAAAACAAAAACCCTGAAATAGGGAAAAAATGGTTTCTGGACTCCAAAAGCCATGCAAGCAAATATAGAATGGTAACAATAAAACAGCTAGAATAATATAAAATATGTTAAGAACACAGTGGCAGAGGCCACGACACCATGGAATTAAAATAATTTTATTAGTGGTAGAATTATATTTTGAAGTCCAATTAATTAGCTCTCCCTTTACTGCCTTTTATGTGACACTCCCTTTATATAATCAGAATGACTTATTGCTTCAGGAATGGTTAAGAAGAGTCACTATGTAGCTCATTAGTTTAAAATAAACATTTAACTTCATAAAAGTCATCGTAGCACTGACTATATTAAAATGAAAGAAATTTGAGAAATTAATAACAAATATCTTGTCCTAAACATTGCAAAAACAAACAAAAAAAAGATGACCTACATTGATTCTCCTCTATTCCGCATTAGAAAAATGTCAACTTATGTGGAGAAGAAAACAGGATTTGGAGGGTAGAAGAACATCCAGAAAGGATTTGCAGATTTTGCAGGATGCAAAAACGGTTTGTTACCTCGCCCTCCTCCTGAGACCAAGAACCTAGAATGAGAAGGAGTGAATCTCAGAAAATCAAAATGTAGATTTTTATTTCAATACTGTAGTCCTGAGATGAGACCAAGCCTTGAGCAGAAGCCTCATGCTATGTATATTGCTGGGCCAGTAGATTTAAAATGGTTCTATAAGTTTTCTAGAAAAATGGGTCAGATTCTATCTGCATTCCCCAAGAAGGCTGTGGAAGTTCTTTCAAAGTGAGAGAAAGGGACTCTTTTGAAGAAGGTGTTGCATATAGATTGTCTAGTGAGAAATCAGATCCGAACCCAATTTATGAGCACCAGTCACAAAGGAAAATGACTGCTTGAGCTCCAGGCTGGGCAGTGTGTCTCAGCAAAGGCCAACGGAGTCTGGTGCTGATGTGTGAAGATCAGTGGATATGAAGACAGAGAAGCCAATTATAGCATGGTTGGATAACAATAATGAATGACTCCATACTGCTTCCTCAATGGCATATATACCCTTCAGGTACAGTCTTAAATGGGAGGAGGAAGGATAGAAATTGTGAATTAAGTTTGCAATGGAAATGACTCAGAAAAAGTTGGAAGTGACTGAATTTGCCTAGAGATAATTACGTTACCTTTGATGACGTCAGGTAGATCAGATTTAAGAAAGAGCAGCGTAAGTAGTCATAGGAAAAAAAAAAACACTTAAATTTACTTAAATCGTGCATTAAACAGGTACAATCCCCTCTCCTGGAAATGGTTGTAAATTGAGTGTAAATCTGGTAGTGAGGAAATTTTCTGGGAAAAATCAGCTTTCTCACTTGAAAATTCAGAGAATTAGCTATTAGACGATAGCTGAAGTTCTCAGTGCAAATCGGGCAAAAGCACTGTTTAGAAACGGAGAAAAGGGAGTAGAGATTCACAGCTAAGGGACAGCATGACCAAAGGAAGTATCCCTTGTAAAGTAAGGGAGTATAACATGTCTTGTGGAGAAGGGAGAAGAAAAATGTCTAGTCAAGTTGCAGGGAAGACGGATCCTGACAGTGAGACCCATTAGATCCAAAGTCATAGATCCTATAAGTCTTGTAATAACTGCTGACCAGAATGTGGCCGGCAGAGCAGGGCCGCCAGCACATCAGCATCACCAGGAAGCCTCTTAGAAGTGCTGAATCTCAGGACCCACCCCAGATGAACTGGATCAGAATCTGAATTTTAACAAGCACCCTAGATGATTCCGCACATAAAGTCTGAGAAGCAAGTTCTAATTGTCCCATAGAAGAATGGCTGAGAATATAAATGTAAGTTCTATGTAAGCAGGGAATTTTGCCTATTTTATTTGTGGCTTTAACCAGAGCTTCTATAATAGTGCCTGATATATGGTGAGTACATAATAAATATTTATTGAAAAAACCATCCATCTCAATTCCACCTTCATTCTAAAAAAAAGCAAATTAAAGTACTGACACAGACAGTTGGTAGCATACCTTTTGAACATGAAGGGCAGCTTCAATCATTTCCCCTAACCGATAATTAAAAACAAAGTTAATGTCAGACCTTTGAGAGTTTCCTTATTTGTATCAAATTCATCAATAATTTGGCTATCTCACTATTCCTCCATGCAATGATGAAAAGTGATACAAAACTCCACAGCTTTTAAATTTTATTATTGGTAGGTGAGAAAATATTTCTTATAGAATTAACACATTCCCTATTCTACTCTGTATTTGTCTTCATCCATAACTAAATGGGTCACTTATTCATATATTTATTTAGGATGAATTTTTTCTATACTCTATGCATTGGACTTAGTTTTCTGAAGAAAAATGTGAAATGTATGAGGATATTTCAAAAGGTTAATGGAAAATACCAATAAAAATATTATGAAAAAATTTTACATGGGTTTAAAATTGAAGCAAGAACAAATATCAAATTTATGGTGAAGCTTGGGTGGAGAATGGTGAAATCATCAATGCTTTATGAAAAGTTTATGGGAGCAATGCACAAATAAATCACCAGTTTATAAATGGATAACTCATTTTAAGAAGGAAGAGATAATGTTGAAGATGAAGCCCTTGGCAACATACCATCCACATAGATTTGTGAGGAAAAGATTTATCTTGTTTGTTCCCTAATAGAAGAGGACTGACGATTAACAGCACAGACAATAGCCCATACCACAGATATCTCAGTTGGTTTAGCTTACAGAATTCTGACTGAAAAATTAAAGTAGAGCAAACTTTGACTTGATGGGTGCCAAACTGTTGGGTACAGAAGAGCTGCAGATGAGAGCAGAGCTTTCAAGAGAAATTTTAGTAAGTAGGATCAAGAGCCTGAAGCATTTCTTTGGAGAATTATAACAGAAGAAACATGGCTGTACTAGTATGTTCCTGAAGACAGAGAACAATTGGACCAATGGCTACCAAAAAGTGAAAGTGGACCAGTCAAGAGCAAAATCATGGCAACAGTTTTTTGGGGATGCTCAGGGCATTTTTCTTGTTGACTTTCTGGAGAGCCAAAGAACAATAATATCTGCTTACTATGAGAGTGTTTTGAGAAACTTACTCAACGTTTTAGCAGTAAAACACCTGGGAAAGCTTCACTAGACGGTCCTTCTCCAGCATGACAATATTCCTGCTCAATCCTCTCATCAAACAAAAGCAAGTTTGAGAGAGTTTCCACTGGAAATCATTAGGCGTTCACCTTGCAGTCCTGATTTGGTTCATTCTGACAATTTTTTTGTTTCCTAAGCTTAAAAAATCTTTAACATGCGTCCATTTTTATTCAGTTAATAATATATATATATAAAAAGACAGCATTGATGTGGTTAAATTCTCAAAACTCTCAGTTCTTTATGGCTGGTAACATCATTTAATAAAAGTGTCTTGACCTTGATGGAGCTTATGTTGAGAAATAAAGTTTATATTTTCTATTTTTATATTTAATTCCACTTTTTCCTTGAACTTTTAAAAATCCCCTCCTATAATCACTGTCTTTAAATAGTTAAGACCCAGTGGTATAATAAGTTTTTAAAGTACTAACTACCCATATTAAACAGAAGAGAATGAATTATGTAAAATAGAATTTATATGCAAAATAATGAGAGACTGTTTCAAGCACACACACAAGACAAGAAAATGCCAAAGTCCAAGCCTGACTGGTTCAGCAACTAAAGATATAATGAGTTACTTTTAGATTCAGACAGTTGCTTAGACAGTGAAAGGAAGAATAACCAAAGGGGCCAGTCCCCCCAATCCTTTTCTCACACACCCAAAAGGACAACATCAAAACAAAAGGGGCCAGATTGGCTGCAGTGTGAGTTGTGGGATATTCTGGGGCTGAGGAACCAGTTTTAGACTGCAGCTAAGCAGTTTTATAATTTGCAGCTTCGTTATGAGGAGGCTGGAGTAGAAAGCCCCGCACCTCATCAGAACTCTGGAGGCACTGTGACACCCTCTCCTGACAGTGTCCCAGGGGAGATAGGGAGTGGAGTTCCCTAGTGTTCCAGGAGGGTCAGGAGGCACGCTGGCCACACTCAGATTCTCTTTCCTTCCAGTTTGAGTCTTTGTGTGGCCTTTGTGGATCTGTGCAGTGCTTCAAGGTCATCATGGTGAAGCCATTGCCCTACAGAATTGAATTCAGAAATGGTAGTAATTAATTCTTCTTGGGCAATATTGGAAAGGATTCCCTGTAGAGGCTTAAGAGGCAAAGGGGTTTTGTTTGTGACATCAGTGATTCTGCCCTCAAAAGTGGCATTTTTAAATAGACCTGAGAATAGACATGAGACATAACCAGAAGTGGAATTCCCTTTTATCTGTTTAGCCAGAGAATGCATGTGAGAATAATTTTTTGATGAATAAAGTGAAAATTAATAAGGAAATGAAGATATGGATATTGAAAACAAGGAGAAAAGAACAAAAGAAAAAAATGGCAAATAATAATATGTGGAACTTCGATTCACAATTGCAAAGTTGTGGAAACAACCCAGGTGCCCATCAATACATGAGTGGATCAACAAAATGTGGTATATGTATACCATGGAGTACTATTAGGCTTTAGGAAACAATGGTGATATAGCACCTCTTATATACTCCTGGATACAGCTGGAACCCATTCTACTAAGTGAAGTATCTCAAGAATGGAAAAACAAGCACCACATGTACTCACCAGCAAATTGGTATTAACGGATCAACACCTAAGTGGACATATAGGAATAACATTTGTCGGGTGTTGGGCGGGTGGGAGGGGGGAGGAGGGGATGGGTATATACAAACATAATGAGTGAGATGTGCAACATTTTGGGGATGGTCATGCTTGAGGCTCTGCCTCGAGGGGGGAGGGGGGCATGGGCAATATACGTAACTGTAATATTTGTACCCCCATAACATGCTGAAATAAAAAAAAATAATAATATGTGGAACTTGTTATTGTAAGAGGCGGTAAGATAGAAACTTCATAAGGAGAATCCAGTAATGTTTAGATACCATGCCAGGCACAGATTCATGCATCTTATTAACACCATTGCCTTCCAGCCCCTTAGTTGGTTGTTAATCCTCAGCCAGCATCATGGAGTTTTCTCTGAGAGGGGCCACCCACAGCCCTGATGCCACAGCCTAATGACTCTGCCTGGGTACACATAGTTCCAGTGCTTGGGACTGTCCAGGAGGGCTGAGCTCCAGGGCTAAACCAGTCACAAACTTTAAGCAGCAGACTCCTCCTGTCACTCCCAGGTTGAGTAAAATATGTGGAGCATAAAATCTAGTTTCCAGAACAACTGACAAAGGGACTGGGAAATACAACTCAGAGGTGAAGTTACTTCCCTGATGGGCAAGGTTTGCTAAATGGAAAACAGAAGATGGGAGGATAAATATCCTCTCCTTTCATTCTTCCACACAGTTCTCTGAGGAATGTTTTATCCATAGAGCTCATCCACAGAGTCATGAGTGGCTGAGCAGGTGTGCATGTCAAGTGTCATGCCTATCTTTGTGGTTTGGTGTGAAGCAGGGGCAGTGTAGACATGCATTATCTTGCATTTCTTTACATCTTTCCCTGTCTCACTCCCCTTTTCCTTTAACCTCACTGACCTGGAATCATACCTTACAAATAAAGCATCATCACTAACCCTTGCTCCAGTTTCTTTTCTCTAGAGAACTAGGGCTACCACAGAAACATCTGTGGAAAATCTATGCACAAATGTAAAGGCACAACGGGTTCAGAACTCTTCTTAACCTTTGAGAATACTATGACATTGCCCTGGAAGAAGATACTACTATCAAAATCTCTCCTAGTGCCTGCACTTAGTAGGCACTCTGTCAATGGTGATTGTATGGATCACACAATCAGAATTGAATAGGACAAAGGCCCTAATAAGTCACTGATTCCATGTAAGAAGACAATTGTTCAGCAAAATGGTCAGTTAACAGACATTGCACTGCAAGAACGAAAAGGAAGGTTAGATGTAAGAGTTATTATTTAAACAAACAAACAAAAACCCCAGCTATGGTATTTGGCAATAAGCAGGACAATTTTAATTCTTCTATAATTTCTTTGGGCTATCACTTGTACTTTTTTGTCTTCTTTTTTCTTCCTCCAATTGAAAAGATTGTCTAAACACTGAACGCTAACCCTTACCATCATTGTCTCTGTCTCTTCTTCTCCCCTTCCTATCCTTTCTACATTCTCCCAGTGACCTTAGCCACTTATATGACATTGAGTATAATTTGTATCCAAACATCTCTCATTGTGTTATATCTGTCTATGACCTCTCCTCATTTCTTTTGTACATTTTCTTTAATCCTTTAAATATTTCACCTAGAATGATACACTGACTCTTCTCATTTTACACATCAAAAATTAAACTCATCAGTACCACTAGCCAATTCTTTTTCTTACCTCCTTTATGGTAATAATGTTTTCTCCCTAAATATGCCTGTGTCAATTGAGCAAAGGTAGTTACCAGACATTGGCTAAACTTATCAGTTGTATCACTTTTGTAAATTACATGTGGGGCACCTTTTCTCAGCTCCTGGACACCAACACTGACCTTTTGATTGCTGATTACAAGTCTATTAATCAGATGTCCTAACCAAGCCCTTTCATTCCTTTTACACAGTAAATTACCCTCACTAGATTCTCTAAAATGCTATCCATTTCATGTGGTTTCACAGCTTAAAGAGCAAGGGTTTTATTTAATCAAATAACTATTACAAATGTATCAACCAGTTGAACAGAAAGGATGCAAACAAGATAGAAATATCTCCAACACCTAAAACATTGCAAAATGAAAATAGGATAAAATTCAAGAGAAGGGGATAGGTGCCAGGATGCTGATACGAGAGAAAAAACCTAGAAGAAAAGACATGAATGAATTTGTTTCAAAATCTGAAAGCCTGGATTCTTCTTTACCACTTTGACTTATCTTCCTAAGAATTATTATAATAAATGTCTTTCCCATAACAGACTCTAATTAGTCACTAATCCTTCATCTGGCTTTGTTCCCTTAAGTTCTGTTAATATTTCCTGACTCTGAAAAACACCCAGTAAAGAACAATTTAGCTCAAAATATCTTTAGTTTATTGTTATTGTTGCTTTAACATATACAACCAATAGGCTTTTAAAAAATCATAATAAGTGTAAAATAATAAGAACAATGACCACAGTAGTTTATTCAGAGTTCAGGCTCCAGGTTTTCTCTGAATTCCAAATGGATTGAATAACATCAGGCAACTACTTAACTTCCTTGTCATGCAGTTTGCTCATAAGGATAATAATGGCATCCAACTAATTGTTTTTTTAATGATTAAATGAGATAATAGATTTCAAGAGTTTAGATGAATGACTGGAACAGTTGCTCAATAAATATGAGTTATTAATTAGTAAGTTCTTATTCTGTTGTCAGGAAATATTTTATGTCATTTAGAGGACAATGACTTATGCATTTTGGTGTTATCTGTGTTGTATTGCTGAAGGAAGCCAATTAATTTTGAATAAGTGAACGGAAATGTTCAGATACCAATGATTAAAAGATGATTCTGAAGTTTTCCACTTGATTTACTACTCTTAATACAGAGAAATTAGGTGGAAGAGAGGATTACAGTTGTATTGATTGTGATGCCAGCAGTTCATTCAATTGGGGAAAATTTTTATACATTGTGAAATATCTACGTAAATGAGCATATGGCTGAATAATTGTATTACATACTTAATATTTATTGAGCACTGACTTTCAAACCAGGCATATTTTAGACACTAGTGAGGCAAAGATGAGCCAGATAAAAATCCCTGCCTTCATGAAACTTACAGTCTTTATGTTACATAGGTCAGGTAAAAGAAAGCTGAACCTGATAAAATAGATTTTATGCTATAGAATAAGTAAGGAAAAGGTACAATGTAAAGCATGTGTCCTAGTGATGCCTCATTATCCATTGTACATGAAAAATTTTTAATATCATTCACTAATTCATAATAATTGTGACATATTAGAATGTCCAAAGATTAAAAAGCATCAGCTTTTATTTTTACATTAATAGAAACCAACAAACAAAGGCTCAGGCCTTTCCCAGGGCTCCTCTATGTCCATAATTTCCCAAGCAGAGAAACTGAATGCCTGAATTACTAAACAAGTCAGGCAGAGTTTAAACATCTCTCCCAATATCTTCTTTCCTCTAAGGACTTCAGTTGGTCACTATGTCAGCCAGGAACTGCCACTGCTTCAAACAGTTTTCCTCTTTTATTGAGAGGTCACCCACAGAGACCGAGGCAGGCAAAGGCAGAGTTCACCTTTGCTTTCTTCCTTGGCTCTGTCATATACCTGTGCAAGTGGAATCCCCAGTTAGAGTGATCCCTGAGGCCAAGGAGTTCTATTAAACTGCAGCAAGAACTGGGCAGCTATTTGCTCCAGGGAAAATTCTACTGCTGTGTCTAATAAGTATTTCAAAAGAAATAAATGAGCATGTCATTCATCCTATGATTACAGGAAGAGTTGCAAGGTAGCTACTGGCCAGCAGGTCCTTTTCCTAATCCCCAGTTATGGAGTTTTTTTCCCTAAATAGTGTAAATTGTCCCATGACAAGATTAAAATCTTTTCCAAACCACTACCATGGCAATTCTGATGGAGGATAACAGCATACGGTTAAACAAAGTGAATGTTTACTACGTTAAGTGGGAAAGAAAGGTAGCATTTGTGCCACTCAAGTCAAAAAGGAGATTAGTTATAATTTATTATATTCTAAATATATCAATATAAACTATAATTATAATTAAAATATTCAAGGCAACATGAAATGACCACTCTTTTAAAAATATTAAGTGCATACATCAGGTCACATCTTGTATCAGGTTCTCTCTAAAGTGGGGTATGCAGTCATAGTTGACCACTACCACCACTAAACCTTCACATCATTGCTATCATTTCAAAATAAAACAGAATATAAGAATTTATGAACATAGCATGGATGCTTTATGCTTACTTATATTTTGGACTTTCTATACCTTTTCTCCTCTTCAAAGTCTAGGTTATCTATGAACGTCACTGGAAATAACCTCATTCATTTCTCGATTTCCTTAGCATGTTTTCTATGTATCTCTTGTGGTATAGATCACATTTACCTTGGATTCTAGATATTTATCAACTTATCTATCTTTCTTCAAAGAATGAAGATCTCTTTAAGGTTAGCTCAATGTTTAATTTACCCTCATGTAAATGCCTTCTTAATGTTAGCTATTCAGTAAATATACTTTGGACAAATAAAAAAAAGAGGAAGTTTATGGAAAGTAGTATATCATTTTTAGTCTATTTGTCAATTGTGTTTTAAAGTAAGGCCCACATTTAAAAAAATTTTTATATAATTTACATATACAATTTTCTTCTATTTATGTTCCATCAACTTTTCCTTGGTGTAGCCAGAGTGCCTTAGCATTACACCCGAGATAACATACAGACACCTACATGTAACCAAGTAACACCAATGGTGTTTTCCTTGGTGTTTTTATAGACCCGCCTCTTATTGATCCACTGGGCCTCTCCTTGATGTTCCCATAATTGGCTCTTCATTCTCATTGTGTTATACTCCCATCTCAAAACTTATAATAGATTTATCATAGTATTTCTTTATACTGATGATTCATTTATACCTACTTATTTACCTTTCAACTTTCAGTTCTTTTTATTTTATTTTATTTTTATTTCAGCATATTATGGGGGTACAAATGTTAAGGTTACATATATTGCCCATGACCCCCCTCCCTCCTCGAGTCAGAATTTCAAGCGTGACTATCTCCCAAACGTTGCACATCACACTCATTATGTTTGTATATACCCATTCCCTCCTCCCCTCTCCCACCTGCCAGACACCCGATAAATGTTATTCCTATATGTCCACTTAGGATTTGATCCGTTAATACCAATTTTTTCAGTTCTTTTAGTTGTGACATACCAACAGATGTTCCTTCATCCAGCCCTGGCTCTGGAGGTTGAAGCTTGTTAAGACATCCATGCCGACATCTTTTCTGCCAATGGAAAGTAATTGAATATACATATAAAGACTTTTTGTTTTACGCTATATAGATATTATGTAAAATATCTCTAAATATCTTTCTACTTTATATACTGTCAACTTTCAAAAATGAACATAATTAAAAGAACATTAACATGTACAGAAAAGCAATTTAGTTTTATGCTCCACATCTATGTTAATTCAGTTATTCAGACTGTCCTTAAGATTAGTTTTGACTCCCAAGCTAAAAAGAAAAATATGATAGTTCATATAATTTTCAGATTATAGGAAACATAATTTTTCCATTTAGAAATTTTTCTATTTCAAAATTCAAACAGTATTATGAATCATCATGTGAGAGACATTGACAAAAATTGATATTTAATTAAGGTTTTATAGAAGACATAAAAACTCTTCATTAAGACTTTTATGACTATAGAAGTCAATGATATTATGCCAATGCTTAACTGAATGAAGACAATGTGTAATGAGCTAACAATTATAGACCTTTCTGGTGTTCAAATTTATAAGATACAGACAGAAAATCTGTAAGGACCAATGATTAGTATGTCCCTTAAATCAAATCTCTCAATGAAAAATTACATCAATTCAACATTCTTTATCCAGAAAAAATATTCATCTCATGTGAAATAAAAACATTTTCAGATAAAAGCTGAGTTAAGTTTTCTGTACTACAACATATGCTAAAAGAAGTTCTTCAGGCTGTAGGAAAATGTCAACATGTGTAGTCAGATCTACCGAAAAGAATAAAAAGTACCCAAAAATGGTAGATATGTGTAAATATGAAAGATTTCTTTTTTCTTTTCTTAATTCTTTTAAAAGGCTTTTGAATATTTAAAACAAATAATATTATATGGTAGAGTTTATAATTTATGTATTAGTAAATTATGTGACAAAAGTACACAAAGGATAGGGTTAAGTCTAACTATATTCTTAAGGTTTTTGCATTTTATATAAGGGTAAATATTAATTCTATTTAGAATTTGACATATAAGAATGTATATTACATCTCTAGAGTAATGACTAAAAGATAAAAGATAAAAGTGCTATGACCAATAAGCCAGGTGGAGAAAAAGGAAATGCTAAAAGTAATTAACACAGAACCTTCCCCCCAAACAGGAATAAAGAACAGTTAAAAGATAAATAATAAATAAAAAGAAAAAATTAAAAGATAGGACAAACAACAAATAAATAGCAAGATGGCAAACCTAAATTAAATTACATCAATATTTACATTAAATAAAAGTGGAGTAAATGCCACCATTAAAAAATATTATCAGACTAGGTATAAAAAGGTACTTAAATATATTTGATCCATTTATAAAGACATCAATAGTTTGAAAGGAAAATGAAAAGAAAAAAACATATCATGAAAATATAGGAAATACAGGAAAGCTGGTGTGGCTGTATTAATATTAGACAAATTAGACTTAAGGACAAGGGACATGACCAAAGAGAGTGACCATTTGTAAAATAAATAGGCAATTGATTAGAAGATACAAAAATTATAAATATCAAAATATATGAATCAAAAGCTGACAGATCTAAGGGTGAAATTAGACATATCAATAATCACAGTTCAAAGTTTTAATACCCATTGTCATTATTGATAGAACAAGTAGACAGAAATTAGTACAAATATTGAATATTAGAAAAATATGATCAACTATAGTAACTTAATTAAGATTTATAGGATATTTCCCCCCCAGACTACACGTTTCACATTTTTTTAAGGTTCGTATGAGTTATTTGTTAAGATAATTGATATTCTGGGCATAAAATAAATTTTCAATACATTTTGAAAAAATTGAATTTTACAGATTATTTTCTCTATCCTCAAATATTTAGAAATTAAACAGCATGCCACAAAGAAAAGAAACATTGAAAAATATTTCAACTGAATTGTTAGTTAAAAAAATGTTGAAATTTGGGGGAAGCAGGCCATAGAGGAAAACATATCTTTAAATACCTATATTTACAAGAAGAGCTACTTAAAATCAATGACATATGCAACAATAAGTAATCTTTTGAAAAAATTATTATGTTAAACCACAAAACCACAGACACAAATGAATGTATACTCTGATTTTATTTATGCAAAGTTTAAGACTAGTAAAAATGTTAACAAGAATGGAAAACATTTCTCTGATGATTAGGGATGTTGAGCATTTTTTTGTATGTTTGCAGGCCATTATTTTGTCTTCTTTGGAGAAGTTTCTGTTCATTTCCA
>VBSM01001124.1:24170550-24234702 GCA_008086735.1 Cheirogaleus medius
GAACAGAGCAGGAAGGAGTTTGCAGCAATATTGAGAATGTTCTATAACTTGTTAAACTCTTTGTGATTTGGGTGTATATTTTTGAGTAAGCTCATTGAATTCTATCTTTAAAGCCTGAGCACTTAATTATGAATTTTACAAAAAGAAAAAGAAGGAACTGAAAAAAAGATAAAACCAAATCTTGAACCCCAAAAGAAATCTAATCGCACTCTACAATTGACACATAACATTTCCACCTAACTTCTAAAGACTGCAATAATCAAATAGTATCAGCAGACTTTTAATTTAAAACCTTCAGTCTTCAGTTAATTTCAGTGATTTGTGTGATGACAAGGGAAGAAAGTGTTCTTATAAAGTTACTGATGCACCTAGAGCCTAGCTCTCAAAAAGTATTTTCCTAGTAAGTTTTTGTTTTTAGCATATTTTGTTAACCATAGAATAGCTTCATTTCAGTACCTGTTGGTCAGCTGATTTTCAACAGTTCAACATTGTAAGACACTCACCAAGCTCCCGAATAACTACATAACCGATGTGCATGAGATGATTACGTAGTTTTGCCCATTTGAACTCAGTACAATGTTGGCCAAAAACAATTATTTGACTTTTGGCCTTGATGATGTTGAGAAGTTCATTAGGGCAGTAATTGAAGAGCAATTTTCATCTGTTTTTGGAACCCCTTTTCAGATTTCCTTAATGTCATATATCAGCTAAAGGAAGATGCTTGTATCCCTAATTCCTATAACATGTATTTATATAGCATATTTAAAACTAAATCAACTTTTTAATCTGGAAAATAAAACATTAAGGACCCTGATTTATGCCACTTGGAATAAAAATTTATTCTGTCAACATACTTAAATTAAGGAAACATTTTAATCATTCTTACGCATTTCCTTTCTTCCTGGCATGAGTTGACTGCAACATTTACATATTGAATAAGAGAACAATGTCTTGAGGTTTTATTGTTCAATGAAAACAACAGTAAAAATAACAAAAAGAGTCTGCCTGAATAACAGTTGTCTTTTTTTTTTTTTAACTGTTTCTGAAGCAATCATGAAAAATAAACCAGGGCTCAAGTAAGGCCAAGGACCTATGGTGGTCTTGCTTTCAGTAAGAGCACAACACTTTTAATAGCATATGCATATTCTTTCCTTCTCACACATTAGCAGTAACAGTCTCTGGATATTTTAAAGTAGATGTTATATATTTGCATCTTAGTGCATTTCTCATTTTCAAGAAAAGTAGTCATCTTGGGCTTGACCTTGCAGCCTTAACTCTAGCAATGTGAATGAATATACTGTTATCCATAAGGTTTGATTTCACCCATAGCCTTTACCATGTTCTCAACCAACCCCTGCTTGGTTTCTGTTGAGTTTTATTTCCATATGTGCTCATGAGTGCTGATCAGTTAGTTCCAATTTAATAGTGAGTACATGTGGTATATGTTTTTCCATTCTTGAGCTTACACTTAGGAAAATGGTCTCCACTTCTATCCAGGTTGTTACAAAAGGTATTAATTCATAATTTTTTCTTATGGCTGAGCAGTACTCCATGGTATACATATAACACATTTTATTAATCTACTCATGAATTGATGGGCACTTGGGTTGATTCCACATCTTTGTGATTGTGTATTGTGAACTGTGCTGCAATGAACATTCGAGAACAAGTGTCTTTTTGGTAAAATGGCTTTTTTTCCCTTGGGTAAATACCCAGTAGTAGGGTTGGTGGATAGATTGGTAGGTCTATTTTTAGTTTGTTGAGGAATATCCATACTGTTTTCCATAGATGTTGTACTAATTTTCAGTCCCACCAACTGTGTATAAGTGTTCCTTTCTCTCTGCATCTATTGTTTTGGAACTTTTTGATAAAAGCCATTCTCACTAGAGTTAGGTGATATCTCATTGTGGTTTTAACTTGTATTTCCCTGACCATTAGAGATGTTGAGAATTTCTTCATATGTTTATTGGCCATTAGTCTATCTTCTTTTGAAAAGCTTTTGTTCTTGTCTATGAAAAGAGCCTGAATAGCCAAAGCAAACTTAAGCAAAAGGAACAAATCAGGAAGCTTCACTTTATCGGGCTTCAAGCTATACTACAAGGCCATGGTAACCAAAACATCATGGGGTTGGCACAAAAATAGAGACATAGACCAATGGAACAGAACAAAGAACCAGATATAAATCCAACCTCATATAGCCATCTGATCTTTGACAAAGCAGGCAACAATACACATTGCAAAAATGAATTTTATTCAATAAATGGTGCTGGAAAAATCAGATAGCCACAGGTAGAAGATTGAAACAGAATTCTTACCTCTCATTTTGCACAAAAATTAATGCAAGATGGATAATAGATTTAAACCTAAGACATGAAACTATAAGGATTCTATTAATAGAAGAAAATGTTGGAAAAACTTTTTTATATATCAACCTAGGCAATAAATTTATGAAGAAGACCCCAATGGCAATCATGGCAACAACAAATATTAATAAATGGGACTTGATTAAATTGAAAACCTTCTGCATAGCCAAAGGAAATAATCAACAGAACAAATAGACAACTTATATAGAATGGGAGAAAATATTTACAAGCTATGTATCTGATAAACAGCTGATAACCAGAATCTACAAAGAACTCAAGCAAATCAGCAAGAAAAAAATCAAACAACCTCATTATAAAGTAGGCAATAGAAAATCATTTTTCACTGGTGAGAATAGTATAAGAGAAATTTGTGTTTGTGGGTGGGGCTGATGCAAATTTTCTGAAGCAAAAGGAGCTTTTATTACTTTAATTCTTTCTTTAATTTAAATATATATACATATATATACACACACATATATAGTCTGTTAAGAACAGACATGAGTATTAAGTACCAACTATTCTTCAATGGTAGAAATGAAATTCAATATAAACTCTATAGTATAGTGTAAGATTTTCTACTACCAACAATTGATCAAGAAGTTTGTAAGCTGTAACAGGACCAGCTTTCATTCAGATGCCACTACTTGGAATTCTTGATGAAGGAAACAAGTGATAACGAATCAACTAAGACTAGAAATGCATTCAAAGAGTTTCTTATTTAAAATCAGATTTCAAAAACTTTAGAATCTGTGAAAAATACTGAAAAAGCAAAGGCAGTAATATTAGAATAAGCTATATAAAAATATAAAATGTACATTTACCTGAAAAATAGTCCTCATTGCCTAATGACTAGAAGTAATTCTAATGACTAGAAGTAATTCTGTATGAGCACAAACCCTTAGAGCTTTCTTATTTAAAAATTATATTATTTCTGGTGAGGGTCAGTAGCTAACTCAAAAGTATATTATTATAAAGATCTTTACATGATAATATTGCTATGATTTCTTAGACTGTGAAGGGAAATTAACAGTTAGGAGAAATTTAGTAATACGTATGGAAAAAAAAACAACAGTTGATGAAAAGATTTAAAATATTTTATGCTTTGCTTAGCTTCTGGTCCCCCCACAGAGAAATGAGTTCATCAGACTCGATTGTCACCAACAGAAATAGAAAGGGCCAAGAGCTATGATTTCAGTGAAACTGGGCATGAGATATCTGGAGAACTCCAGAACAAATTTCTTTTGCCTTTCCCAAAAGCTATTTATGTACACTCTGTTCTCACTCATCTGTCAGTACACTACCTGAGACAAAGGATATTTTGTTCATCATTTTACATTCCCTACAGAACCTAGTACTATGTCTTCTTGTGAATAGGTTTTCAATAAATGTTGCTGGAATTGGATTAAATTCAATATTGTCAAATAAATGGCTAAAATCTAAAATAATAATGAATGCAAAGATATTTTAATCATTAACTAATCAGTCTCAAGTGATCTCCAACTAAGTAGAAGAGAGTAATTCATAACTGAGACTGAAATAAAAATTAAGCTGGAAACAATCATGGATTATTATTAGCAAAGTAATTGGAAAGTTAAGAGCAGAATTTTTTGGAGAACTTTACTCATAAATAGTAGGCTAATGAGAACTGTTAGTGGTGAAATGAAGGATTAGAGAACAGTCTAAACTTGAAACATTTGGAAAGTAATGCTATCGTTTAAAGAGATCATTAAATATTGTTTTATGGCAGGAGAATAAGAGAACCAAGATCTTAGGTGGACAATATGTTTGTGTTTTTTGTGTTAAAGAATATTACTCACTAGAATGGTTAGACGATTTTACTAAATACAGAGTAAATGTAATCAAGTATCATACGAAGACAGGATGTAATCTATCTAAGGAAGTTTAGATGAGAGGGGAATTTTCAAACATGCTGTAGTTTGGAGTTTCAACTATTCTTTTACTACTAACACTTCTAAAACCATCCATAAAAGATTAGCTAGGAAATACTACAGTGAATTTTACAGTTAAAAAACTTCTCATTGTTTCTAATTTTCTTCTATTCATAAACACTAGGCCTATCCTGGTCACTCAAAATACTGGACTGTTCCTATATTGCCCAGAGTTGAGAAATTCAGATTTATTTACAAATATATATATGTTGGGCTATTTTTAATGCTCCGAGCTTTCTAAGTGCTTCACAAGCTTCACTCACTTAATTCTCATAATAACCTTATAGTGGAGTTACAAGTATTATTATCTCCTTTTACCAAATTGGGAACCTGATGAGCAGAGAATATAAGTAACTTGGCTACAGCCACAGAAGTAGTAAGTAGTGTCTCCAGGTTCCCAGGACAGGCAGGCTGGTCCCAAAGGAAGAAATTCCTCCCTACAGTGCTCTGTTACCTTCTGAGGAGTTCTCATCACTTAGGGCCATCTGTGTTGCTCAGTGGCAGGCAGAATAAATACGAGTAATACATGACCTGTATCTATAAAGCAACAAGGTTATATTTTTAATGAACACACTAGAACTTAAACTTCAAGGCGAATGTTTTTTCAAAAAGTACTCTATTTAAAGGCTGTAGATTTATCTCAGTGAAACTGGCATTTGCCACATTATTTGTGAAACATATATTTTGCCACTAGGACAAGTTTAAAATTCTAACAAAAAATCAAAATAACATTATATTATACACCACAAATACAGACAATATTATCTGTCAATGTAAAAATTTTTCAATAATAAAAGTAAAAAATCAATATTGTTATTTCAAATCTCTCCCTCTCTCTCTCTCTCTTAAACTGTAAAGTATCTCCTAGTGGCATTCCCATCTTTGGAATCAAGACATGATTGGCTTGAATATCTTTTGACAGTGCCTGACATAAAATTAATTCTCTAATAATGAAAATTTTCTACCATAAGAGGTATTTCTCAAAATTTTGTCATGAAGGATATACACAATATTGTCTGTAGAGGAGCAAGCACTTTACACACTAAGAAAAGCGTTCATCCTCAGTGGTCACCAGTTTTAATGCTTCTTTCTTTGAGAAGTGACTTTCAGTCGTCCTTTCCATTTTCTCCGCCTCTGTCTTACTCTGAGAGGCCAACAGTTGATTGAAGAGCTTAAGCTGTGGGTCTTGTCTTAGTTTCCTATTGCTCCTATAACAAACTCCCACACATTTAGCAGCTTAAAACAACACACATTTATTTTGTGTTCAAAATCAAAGTGTAATCCCCCAATCAAGGTGTAGGCAGGGTGACATTCCTTCTGGAGGTGCTAGGAGTGAATCTATTTTCTTGCCTTTTCCAGTTTCTAGAGGCCTCCTACATTCCTTGGCTGATGGCTCCATCCTCCATCTTCAGCGTGTGTCATTCCAACCTCTGTTTGCATTATCATGTCTCCTTTTTTATTTGACTCTATGCTCCTGTCTTTCTCTTTCCCTTATAAGAACCCTTGTGATTACCTTGAGGTATCCTAGATAATCCAAGATGATCTCCCCATGTCAAGATCTTTAACTTAATCACATCTACAAAAACCCTTTTGACATGTAATGTAATATATTCAATGATCTGGGGATAAGGAGGTGGGCACTTATAGGGGCCATTATTCTATCTAGCATGGGATCAAATAGCCTGAGTTACAATCCTTCTTCTGCAGTTTATTTACTTTCTTTTAAGGCAAATTACTTAACCTCACAAAACTTAAAATTTCCCATCTGTGAAGTAGGGCTCACAGAAGAATCTAATAGGATTGCAGTGAGGATTAGATGAGGTTGTACTATGTATACAGATTGTTATAATGCTAATCATAGAGTAAGTACATAATAAGTTTTAGCTATTATTATTTTCTTTAACCTCATCTGATACAAAAATGTCATGTTAATCAAGCACATAGAAGTAAATGCATAAATCTAGACTGCCCACATATTAATCTACAATAAGAAATACAATCTTAGGATTAGCAACACTGTTATTTAGATAAAATAAAAAAGAAAGCAAGATATAATCAGAAGGTGGCTTGATAGACACAAATTTAAAAAAATACATCAGAGATCAATCAGGTATGTCTATGATCCAAAGTTCTCCAATTAAATCCTTGCTACTCAAAGTGTGGGAACTGGACCAGCTGCATCAGTGTCACCTGGCAGCTTACTATGCAGAATCTCAGGCCCCACTCCAGACAGTCACATATCATTTGGGAATCTGAATTTTCCTATGATTCCTCAGGTGATTTGCATGCATATTAAAGTTTGAGAAGTACTAGCCTTGATGATGCTTAAAAGAGTAAAAGTGCTTTGCTCAGGTACACTAGTTTGCCTCCAGCAATGTCCTTCTTTCTCTGCTTTCATAACTGGAAACCACCAAATCATCCATCCATTGATACTTTCTTTACATACGTCAATACCTTCCCAAGAGAATGTTCATAGGCACTCTCTCTTTGAAATGACTTGGCACGAGTAGGTGCTGATAATCATGTGTGAGTTGAAGTTTAATTCTCAGTGCACATTCTTAAGTTATTCCACTCTTAAGCTGATGAAGAAAGGAGAAGGCTTGCCTTCCAGAGGTCTAGAAATAACAATTACAAAAATACCTACTTTATTCTTAGTAGCTTCACTGAATTCTATGATTAATTTAATATTTCAAAGGCTATGGAAACTCAGTGAAAATTAGTTATATTAACAAATTATAAAACTAAACATTAAATTTTCTATGGGAAATAAAACATTTTTCATTAATTAATGCATTTTTCAGATGGGATAATAATCATTGGAGTATATTTTTTGAATATTTTGTATATTTTGAATTTTTTGTATATTTTTTGAAATAATACCAAATATTCACGAATAAATTAAATTTCTTTAATAGAATACACCTACCAACATCAAAAGATAAGTATATTGCAATTCTATGCTTGTATTCCAAAAGAGTAAAGTAAAAATTTTTAGAAATATTAAGACATTGACAATAATTTGGTGAATTATAACATTTGAATATTACTTCAATATATACTTATTGAATGACTATTATGTGGAAGGCCTTGTACTACTCACACTTTGGTCAAATGCTGTATTTCCTAAAGAACTTTCACCAAAGGAGCCTGTTTGTAGGTCTAAGTTAAGTTCTTACCTTAATAAGTGAGAACACTACCTTGACAGAGTCTACCTAGCCTCTTGGAAAAGAAATGGCAAAGTTAGGATATTTATGAGGTTTTAGGCTCTGATTTTTGAAGTGTTTTTCAATGCAGATGTGGTGGAAGAAGAGATGAGTAGAACTGAAAAAAATTGTAAGATAATAGTTTATATCAGTGGACACAGAAATGAGGTTTTGAGGTGAGGGTTAACAAAGAGTCTTGAAAACTAAGTAGTCATATGATGCTATCTATTGAAAAGACTAACAGTCTGATGTTCATTTAAATGGTTTTTCCAGGAAGCTTCTAAATGAACAATAAAGTTACTTACAACCTGGGGAAGAGTTTCCTGGAATAGTAAACGTAGGTTGATGAAGACAGTGGAATAGTTAAGTGACATTGGTGAAGACAGCCTAATGGCAGAGTCAAGTTATGTTAATGTAGAGGATAAGTTGTGTGCAGTAGAAAGTTTTATCTTTCATTTTAGTGATTTAAAGATGAATAGGATGTAGTCACTATAATAGGAATATATAATAGAATATGAAAGCTTTTAATAAATATAAAAATGTATTTGTTTTGATTATAAAATATATGGTTATTGAGAAAAATGTAAACAAGAAAATAAACCTCACCAAATTCCACCCACATGATAGAGCATTCTTAACATTTTGACATGGTTTTAGGTTATGTTCATATTTGTTTAGTTTATAGGTATATTAATATTTGCATATGATAAAATATACATATTTTATAACCAAAAATTGGGTCTGTATTATCAATACTTTGTAGCCAGAGCCAGCTTTATTTTTATTTAATTCAAGAGGCTATGAGAAGTTTGTAAAGTTATTACATATTGTTGAGAAGCTTCTCTTTTTCTCAGAGGGAGATTATGTATATATTATATATTATTACATATTACCTATATAAGCTGTGTGTGTATATATGTGTATATAATCCTAGTTTATTTAACTATGATGGTTGTTGAGTCAATTTTTAATCTTTCACTATAAGATATGATATCCTCATTAAATGAAGCTTCACTGAATGAAAGGATGGTTTAAAAAATAATTTCAATGTGATCATTTTTGCATGGAAATATTGTGTCTGCATTTTCTTAAAAATGTTTCTAGACATTGAATATGGCTTTTTAATGATTCTTCAAACAGATAATGATGTGCTTAATCCTAAAGGCTAAAAAGACATTTTTGTTAATACCTCAATCTGAAGCACCTTTGCTCAGAGGCAATGAGAATACTTAATTGATAGAATTATTTTGAGACATTCAGGATCAGTACTTCTCAGCATCACCTATCAATAATGGCAGAAAAAAATGAATTCAAATTTCCATTTATTTGTTGAATTTAGACCAAAACGCCCGAATGTAATAATGGAATTTCTCTGATATCTCATCTTTACTATTAAAATTTTTTTACATTGTATTCTATAATATGCCTATTTTTTAAAGTTACCAAATAAAGTTATTCCAAAATGTGATAGAACTAACTTAGTAGAAAAGTATAACAGGTTGTGCTAAGTCTTACGATAGCAGCTATATTCCCAAGGATATTTCTATTCCAGTTTGAGACTCATAGTGACTATAATACTTATAGTACTTAGGTACTTCATAAAGTACTAAAATAATTGCTCACTAGATTGTCATGGATTAGGAAGAGAAACAACTCAGTGAGGAAAGAAGCCAATTTGAAATAGCATGTTTTAATATTACGTTCTAAACAGGAAATTTGGGAAGGAGGAAAAAGTGAAATAATGGCATTTAAATTAATTAAATACAGTTAGGTTTATAAGTGGTAGCAAGAAGAGATTAATGTCTGATAAGCTCAGCCAAACTGCATTGAAAGGAGTCAAGAAAAGGATGGTATAAAGGACAAGAAGGATCTAGTACCATGGCAGGAAAAAGAAATGGATGTTTGTGTTATCACTATCTCCTCATATCAACAAAATGCAAAAGTCAAAGGAAAGCAATATTGTAGGGAAAAACCTCTCACAATAAGTTGGGTAAGCACTAATATATAATAGAGGAATTTTTGTTACTTTTGGGATCTTTAAGAACCAGGACTTGGAAATATCTCAAGAAGCAGGTGAGCAATCCTTTGAATGGTACTTTATGCCAAATCTGGTGAAAGTGAGAACAACGACACCTTCCTTTCCCTGCCAAAAAATTATAGGAATAAAGAACTCAATAGCAAGAGACAGATAGAAAATTAAGTCACAGTAATGGTAATGCATAATTCATGTGGCTTTAGGATCCTGCCTGAAATATATCAGAAACAAACAGAAGGATGGGATTGCCAAAGTCCTGGATTTTATAAACTACAGAAAAAGAGAGACTTGATTTGTAAAGTTCTCAGTTTTGTTTTGTTGACGTGAACAGGTTAGAACCCAGGCTCTAGGAAAGGAATCAGTTCGCACAATCATGGAATTCTCCCAAAGTAATGGAATGCCTTCCAAATAGGAACCCAATGACAACAATCAAAATTAAAGGTTCTCTCCCAATCGTGTTTAGTCCATGTAGCAAGTTCTTGAAAACAGGCATGGAGTAACTGAACTCCTCATAAAACTGAGAATTCCTTTCTCTCTCTCACTAGCCCTCCCACCTTCATCACCTTTTCCTCTAGGCTAAGACTTTGGGCGGCCAGGGGAAACTTGTTTATTCTGTGTGAGCATAAATTAGAAAGCCAAGAGTAGACAATGTGCTGAATCCTAGGAATTAGTTAACTGCATCTTATCTGAGATAACTTGGTATCATTCAATTTATAGGTCTTTAGAATAAAGGGAGAATTGATTGGACATTGGGAGAAAAAAGAGAATAAATAAGAGTAGGTTAGGCAAATATACTCCTATATTATTAATACCATAGCACAATTCAAAATGTTCCAAGAATGTTAGTATAATTTTTGGCACACAAAATAGTTTACTCAAATATCTTGAACCATAGCCTGTGTAAAAAGGAGATATTTCAAAATACTTTGAAGAACAGAAATAGTAAAATAAAAGGCCAATATAAGGCCAGATGTGGTGGCTCATGCCTATAATCGTAGCACTTTGGGAGGCCAGCGTGGAGGAGGATTGCCTGAAGCCAGGAGTTTGAGACCAGCCTGAGAAAGAGCAAGACCCCATCTCTACAAAAAATAGACAAAATCAGCCAGGTGTGGTGGTGTGCACCTGTATTCCCAGCTGGGATGCTGAGGAAGGAGGATCACTTGAGCCCAAGACTTTGAGGTTAGAATGAGCTATTAATATAAGGACCCCACTACACTCTAGCCCAGGTGACAGAGTGAGACACTGTCTCAAAAAAAAAAAAAGTCAATATAAATGATAAATAAGTAGCATATTTATGATATGAGACCGATAATACAGTAGTCCCCTTTTACCTACAGTTTTAGTTACCAGAGGTTAACCATGGTTCAAAACTATTAAATGGCAAATTCCAGAAATAAACAATTCATAAGTTTTATTATATTTACTTATTTGTTTTTTAAAGACGGGGTCTCACTCTCTTGCTCTGTCACCTAAGCAGGAGTGCATTGACAGGATCACAGCTCACTGCAGTCTTGAACTCCTGGACTCAAGTGACCCTCCTGCCTCAGCCTCCTAGTAGCTAGGACTACAGGCACGTGCCACTACACCCAGCCAATTTTTTTTTTTTCAGACAGGATCTCACTTTTTGCCTTGGCTGGTCTTTTACTCCCAGCCTCAGGCAATCCTCCTGCCTCAGCCTTCCAGAGTACCGGGATTACAGATGTGTGTGGCCTTAATTCATAAGTTTTAAAGGGTATGCCATTCTGAGCCGTGAGCCAAATTCTTGCACTATCCTAATATGTTCTGCCCAGGACATGAATCAGCCCCTTGTCCAGAGCATCCATGCTGTATATGCTACTCACTCATTAGTCACTTAATAGCCCTCTTGGTCATCAAGGGGAGAAAACAGTATATATGGGGCTTGGTATTATCTGTGATTCTCAGCATCCACTGGTTTCTGATAGAGAAACTAATAAACATAAATACTCTAGGATACAGCAAATATAAAAGGAAGTATGAGGAGATCTAATATGGTGAAAGAGAGGCATATAATAAACAAGAAGAAAGCCAAGAGTACAGAATATTTTATTGCTGCTTGAACATACATAAATGTGTCAAAAACCTCAAGTGAATAGAAAAATAAAGATGTTAAAAGAAATGGCCATGGTAATTAGTCTAATATGAATTATGACCAACTATCCAAATCATGATTTGTGGCAGAAGGCAAAGAAGGAAATAAAGGGGAGGATGTAAAATATTCTGTGAAAAGTAGAAAATAAAACAAAACAACTAAGAATCATATTAAGAAGGCTAAACAAGGCAAACAGAAGATATAATGAAAAAGGATTGAATTTGATTTAAAGAAGTCAAAATTAAAGATGTAATATAAGACCAAGTGTTATATAAGATCATCTACTATCTGCATCTTGACATTTTCTTAAGTTGGTTTAAAAAATAAAACCACACAAATAATATCCCTTTGGAAATATAGCCACTGCACTGAATATGAAAAACAAATATATAGAATAATATATTATTAGTCTATATATTTTTTACTACCACCACTTAAAAATATTTTTACAATATAAATCGTAAGATTCCTTGCTAGATTGCTTTGTTTATGACAATATTTTTAGAAATTAATTCCTAAAATGCAACTGAGCATATGTTTTAAAAAAATCCTGAGATTTAGATTTTTAGAAGACTAAATGAGTTTTCTTTTCTAGTTGGTTAGTAAAATTTTTGTAGAGCCATTGTCTTCCAATAGCTCAAGGCAATGTGAAGTGCCTGTTATTAAAGAAACTCTTTCATATTAAGCATTTTGATATTGATTTCGACTCTAGAAGATGTCTTCACAGACCAGCAAAAATTCTCTCTAAAATGTCCTCAATTTACATGAAACTGCTAATTTTTGTTTCCCAAGATAGCACAATTTCTATTTGACATTTCTGCAAAAATTGTACCCTCTTATTGTCGAGTTGAATTATGTTCTCCAAATCATAGTAAAGCACTGTAAAGTAGTAATTGTTCCCAATAAAAATAAAACTACACAGCAGCCAGAAATACTCATTTAAGTATAATAGCTTATCAGTTATCACTGTGCTTAGGCAAGTTGCAGAATAAGTTAAAGAAAGAGCCCAAAATTATAAAAATTAAGTATGTTCCTATGGATCATGTTTATAATTTTTCCTATTTTACTCTGAGGAAAATAGAAATACATGCTAAAATATAAACTTCTGGATAATATTGATCCAAACCTTTCTCAAATTTATGGAAAATGATTTTTGTAAAAATATGACAAAGCAAATTTTTCCTTTTTGTAAGAGTATAATTTTAAATTGCAGGCATGTATTTGAAGAATGAAAAAATTGATTCAACACAGGAGATAGAAAAATACTAACCATGTTCAACCAGAAGGAGAAGAAATCAGTTCATTGAAAGTTAACTCTAACCTGAAAATCTATTATGTTAAAATTTTAAAGTGGACTATAATTCTTAGTCTATTTTTTACACTATTAAACTTAAATGGTAAAAATTTTAACATGTAAATATGAACGTTAACATTTATGTTTATGTTAAAAAGTAATTATCTTAAATCAGAGCACATAAACTCTTCTCTGTCCTCCTTGACAATGCCCAAGAAAGGGACGTTTCTCTGATAGCTTGCATCATGCCTGTCCTCAGACCCCTTGACGAGCCTGACATCATTAAGAAGAGGCTGAATATATTAATTTACTGTCAGTCAGAACATTATGGAAAACATTAGCATAACTAGAAAAAAACTAAATGTCATTAAATAGAGGACAAGGAGGAAATTCAAGGTGCCCTTAAATTGTTATAAGAGAATTCAGAAGAAATGCTTAGAAATAACTGGGAAAAAAATAAGCAAAACTGGAAGAATCCCAGAGACATTGGCCTTAAGATGAGAGAAGAGGCAAGGATGAGAAGAGAGACAAAAAAAAATCTTGGTGTTCAACATTTACTATGGGTAAACAGAAACACATTGCTCCCATGGCCCATGGGGGCTGACTTGATTAAATTTTCATATTTTTTTCTTCTCTATTACCTTGCTCCTTATAAATTATTTTACTTTTTAGTGATTATACTAAGAATTATAATATACCTACTTGATTTACTAACCTTTAATTTATGTTAGCATAAATGATGATGTAAGTAGTATAAAACTCTAATTCTGCTTAGCCCTACTTGATTTATATTATTGTATTGAGTGTTTATATTTTGTATACAACTTAAGCTTCATAAGACATTATTTTCATTATTTATTATAGCCGATATTCATTTATTGACCCACATCTCTATGTTTTTTATTTCTTTTCTTATCTCCCAGGTTCCATATGGAATTATTTTTCTTCTGACTAAATAACATCCTTTATTTTTTCTGTGATACTGTTCTGCTGAAAATCAATTCTAAATCCTATGTGTGTAATTTCTTTACCTTTCTTTCATTTTTAAACATATATTTCTGGATATCTAAGTATCGGGTAGCAGTCATTTTATTCCAGTACTTTTAAGGTTTCCATTGTCTTCTGGATTCCTTATTTCTGTTGTTAGTCAGGTGCATTTTTATTTTGTTTATTTGAAAGTACTATACATTTTTCTCTGTTTTTTATTTGGTCTTTATAAGTTTTACTATGATGTGTTTTTATGGTTTTTGTTGTATTTATCCTGGTTAGATTATATAAGACTTCAATCCATGGCTTGTTTCTTTCATCAGTTTTAGAAAATTCTTTGCCAAATATTGATTCTCTTCCATTCACCCTTTTTCTTCAGAATTCCAGTTTTGTGTATTTTAGATCTTTTCACTGTGTTTGATATGTCTTTTGCTCATATCTACATTTCTATCTTTTTGATCTATTTGTGTTTCAATCTGGATATTTTCTCTAACCCTTCTTGCAGTCCACTAATTCTCATCTCTTCCGTGTCTAATATGCTGTTAATATCATCCACGGACTTCTTAAAGTTAGGTAAGTATTTTTCTCCTTAAGAATTTCAATTTGGTTTGCTTTTATAGTTTTCTATTCTCTTTACAAATTCTTATTTTTGTCTTTTAATCTCTTGAACATATTAAACATATTTATTTTAAAGTCCATGCTAGATAACTCCACTATGTAGACTCTTTGTGGATCTGTTTCCATTATCTACCCTTATCCCCCCTCTTTTTAACTCTTGTGTTTTGCCCAAGTCTTATATTTTTATATGCCTAGGCTATATTTTATTTATTTATTTTTTGGTTTGGTGTATAAAATATTATTGAGAAACTGTAAGGCTCTGGATAACTTTATCTTCTAGAAAGAATATAATTTTGACTTTGTCAGACAGTTGGTTCAGGCCCGTATCTACTTAATCCAGTTAGGATTGGGATGATTCAAAGTTATATTTTTTACTAGTTGGGGCAAATTTATTTACCATTTATTTTTATTTTTAAAGTGTGTCCCTATTGGAGTACAACCCAAAAGGTTCAATGGTTCTCAGGGGCTCCTTTTTGACAGGCTCCAAACTCCAATTTTTGTTTATTCTACCCTCATAAGGTTGCTGAATATATGCTCAGTTCTCTCAATCCATTTTTGACAACTTTCACTTTTCCTTTGAGAAGTAAAACTAGTGATACATACTGAGGTTACCTCTGTTGGTGACCTCATTTACCAAGAGATCTCCCTTCTTTCCTACATCTAGACATCTCTCATATTCTGAATTCACAGACAGGTACATTTTACAATTATACATCATTACTAGATGTTTAGCTGGATGGTTAGTTCAAGACAAATTTATCTGCCATTTTCAGCAATAAATCACGTTGCAAATGCATTCTGGAAACTCTTGGCTACAAGCTATGAAAAATCTAAATTCACTGTCATGAGATTTCCTACTATATTTCTTCTAGGAGTCATAAAATCGTTGTGGAAAGAGCAGTGCAGCTGTTCTTCAGAATCACCACAATCAATGGCACCCTGCAGATTATAGAAAATGTTGAGACAGCCGTATTTTATGTATGACAAATTAAAAAAAAATTAAGTAACCATCTACCCCAAAGAACAAAAGACACTCTATAAAAAAGACACCTGCACTCGAATGTTTATAGCAGCACAATCCACAATTACAAAGTTGTGGAAACAACCCAAGTGCCCATCAATACATGAGTGGATTAATAAAATGTGGTATATGTATACCATGGAGTACTATTCAGCTGTAAGAAACAACAGTGATATAGCACCTCTTGTATATTCCTAGATACAGCTGGAACCCATTCTACTAAGTGAAGTATCCCGAGAATGGAAAAACAAGCACCACATGTACTCACCAGCAAATTGGTATTAACTGATCAGCGCCTAAGTGGACATATAGGAATAACATTTATCAGGTGTCGGGCCGGTGCGGGGGGAAGAGGGGATGGGTATATACATACATAATGAGTGCAAGGCGCACCATCTGGGGGATGGTCATGCTTAACCACTTCAGTACCGGCGTCAACTATAGTGGACAGCCACAGATGAACGCTCATGGCCCAGCATCAACTTTAGTTGACAGCCAAAAGCTTTTATTTTTATAGCTTTTATCTCTGCAGTTGCAGTGTGTATGTTCAGCTAAATTACTATGAATAAGTTACTATGAATCTGTGACCTTTTAACAAGTCCTTAGTAGGAGATATTATAGTTATTTTCCTAAAGCTGCCTGTAAAGTAAAACAAGCTTTCAGTGCTTTAACGCTTTCCTCATCACACAAGAGCAAAACGGATTCGTCGTCAATGCACAGCACAAACTATCATGCGGACTATGAGTGCTGGCTGTGGGCAAGGTTTCGCAGCCGGTGAGCGGGTACGGAAGTGGTTAAAGCTCTGATTCGAGGGGAGGGGTGGGGCAAGGGCAATATATGTAACCTTAACATTTGTACCCCCATAATATGCTGAAATAAAAAAAAAGAAAAATCTAATATACATTTAAATTATAAATATATGCGGTACTCAGAGATAAGTATGTAAACATAATCCCTAAACTTAGCTACTTAAATTTGATGGCAGCGTCCTCACAGGACACTAGTTTCAAATACAACTTTCATTCTAACTATGTACTTCAGTACATATCTACATAGAAGCCGCAAATCTTTTGCAAAAGAAATATTGAATGTTTTCATTTTCAGCATCATTATGTTCTGAAAACTAGTCAGATTACTGAGTTTATACTAGGATACATTTGTATGTACAAAGACATATACACATACTTCCAACTATTTTTTAGGGAAAAAAGGTTAAAATGCTATGCCCCTACACTCTTAAGACATGGAACCTCTGATGTTTTAATGAGCTTTCTTTAAGTTTCCTATGCTTACCTAGTGTTTTTACCTTATTTTATTCCCATTTTAGTACTGACCACATTGTGTGTAGTATTTCTGTTGTAGCATGTGTCTACTCTGCAGATAGTATACTCCTGAACAAAGAGATTAAGTCTTTTTAAAATTTTATAACACTGTGAAGTCATGTAATGTCCTCTATAAAAAAGGGTAGTAAATATGTATTTGTTAATGAAGTGAATGAATGTGTGGATGAATAAATGAATGGATATGAATGAATAATAATAAAATGTTGTCCTTAATTTTAATCTTCTTTTGGCTTAGACTATAAGCACATTTCTGAAAATATGCTAACATGTAACAAAAACTTTAAATTACAAGTTTTTCAGATAGTAATGATGAGTAAAAATGGAAAATATTTTTATTTGTGTTGGAAACATTGATGCAATAAGAAATTTCTCCTCTTTGGACTCGATTATAAAATACGGGTAGAGGTTGTATTTTTCTCATATGAAGGACATTTAAAAAGTTTCTTCCAGTACATGTCATTGAAATTCTAGTAATAGTTGAATATTACCCACAAATACTCCTCACTATGTTGATGAGAATAACTGAAGGAACGTATGAGTTCGATTTCCCTTATTCAGTTTCCCTTCACACATTTCTCTCTAATTTTCGCTACTTGTCACATCTTGGTCATAAAAATGAAGGAATCAAAGAAGTGAATTTACATTATCCTGTGTTTCCATGGAAAGTAAATTTCCTGGCTACACCCACAGTTTCCTACTTCACTATTAGTTGATCTTTCTCTTCATTGAAATGCTTGATTGGTCAAGTGGGGAGGAATTCTTCCTTCTCCTTTTAGGAAAAGTGTGGATTCAAACTTTCATAGGAGTTTAATGCTTCAAAAAGCATTTTTTAGCCCTTATAAGCCTATGTTTGTTCTTGTCCAAAGAAACCTTCTAGTCATTATGGCATCTTCCTCTCTTACTACACCATGTACCTTTGGAAGAATGTTTTTCTTTTAATTTGAAGTGATTATTGATAAATATTGATAAATGCCACTTATTTGAAATAACTCCATTCTAATAATATACCTTTTGAAAGGGGATATCCTGTTTCATCATTTTAAGCACATTTACATAATATCATGGTATCAAAAGAAGATAGCTTTGTCACATTTTATATGAATACATAGTACAAATTCATGAACAAAATGTTAGTAAAGAGTACACATACCTATTTTACTTTTATGTAACATGAGAAATTAGATAAATTTCCAATCTGATAAGGGGACCTGTGTGAAGATTCATATTAAAGAAGTTTCTAAGTTTTTGTTTCTTATTAAAAATAGCAAGCTTATAATACATCAATTATTCAGGAACCAATATTCTCAATTTATAATCTGATTTCCTTGATCATCTGTCCCTATGGCATCCAGGTCAGAATTATCAGGAATTTCAGTAGTGCTGTAGTTGTTTGTTAATGCTCTTGCTGCCAGAGTTGGTTCAGTAGAGAGAAAGAACCATATTATCATACGTTATGTAATTTAAGAGGTACCAAAAGGCTCTACTTGAATAAAAGTGACATTCAAGCATGACATTCCTTCTTCTTTTTTCTTATATCAAAGTATTACAGGGGTACAAATGTTTTTGATTACATGGATCACTTTAGTAATGCTTGAATCTGGGTTAAACTGTGCCCATCACTCAGATATTGTACTTTGTATGCGTTAGGTAGGCTTTGTCCATTCCTCTTATTTCTCTGTTCTTTAATTTTGACTGACTAAGTTATTTCAAAAGACTTATCTTAAAGCTCTGAGATTCTTGCTTCTGCCTGGTCTAATTGATTCTTAAAACTTTCCATTGTGTTTTGTATTTCCTTAAATAAATTTTTCATTTCCAGAAATTCTATTTGTTTTTATTTTCATATGTCAATCTCTTTAGTGAATTTTTCATTTATTTCCTGAATTGTTTTTCTTGTTTTTTTGAGTTGGTTTTCCATTTTCTCTTGCATTTCATTGAGCTTCCTTACAATGCATATTTGGAATTCTTTATCTGTCATTTCAATATTTTCATTCAGTTTGGGATCCATTGTTAGAGAGCTGGTGTCCTTTTTGGAAGTGTCCTTTCACTCTCATTTTCCATATATACTTCCAGAATTCTTTCACCAATTCTTCTCATCTGGAGCAGGTGTTATTTTTCATGTTTAGATTTTCTTTTGTTTAGATGGGGCTTCCCTCTCCCTACTCATATGGAGGTGTTTCTAGTATATTTCAGGTAAGAGTCTTTAGCTTTGCTTATGGGTACTTTGAAGGTGATCTAGGTTCTGGATGGATGTCTTGGTTATGGATATCCTTAATATAATGGTTTTCTCAGTTGCTAGTTGTTTGTAAGCTGTAGCAGTGGTGGGCTATGTGCGTAGGCAGATTTCCTGTCTTTCTTTGATGAGGGAGGATGGAAGTCTTTAAAATCCTTTGTTTTTCCCCAACCCTGTGGTCTTCTTAAAAAAAAAAGTGTGAATTGTTTTGGCATGCCTAGTTTAATCTTTGAGACTGTAGGTGGTGCTTGTGTGTGAGAATCAACAACATTCTGTATGTTTGAGTGTGTAAATGCTGTAAAGGGTGTGCAAATTGACCTCCTTGTCAGTAGGTGGCATTTGCAAGGAGGAATAAGCTACAGTGTTGTTTTGGGCCCCTGTGATCAGCTCTATTCCCTGAAAGAAGCACTCAAATGCCCTAGGTAATAGGTAGGGCCCTGGAACTTCCAGGTGATTCCTTGTTCTCTCCCACACCAGAGGCAGGAGGGAGAGTGAGACTGGGCAGGGTAGGGTTGGGTGAACTTGCCCTTAGGCTTCACAAAAGCTGGCAAGGTAGCTGTTGTGGTGTGGTTCAAAGGTCTGTTCCCAGGTTCAGTAAAGTTGCCTGAGAGGGGCTGATGTGGCCCAACCCAACCAGAAAAATATGCTTGTGGAAGCGGGGCCATATGAGAATCATAATCTGGCTATAAGGAGCAGATTTTGCTCTTTTTTCCCCCTCCCCTGCTCCATGGTCTTTTTGTGGCATCTACTGGCACACAGGAGCTCGCACTAGCTGAGATCCCCCATGATTGTGCTGTGGACTAGGAGCTTCCCCACCCAGGGTCTTGGCCTGGGATGAGAGTGTGTCTTTCCTGTGGGAGAAGGATGCCCTGTGAGTACACTGCAGCAGGGACCCACACTGCATTCTCCTCTCAGTTCTGTGCACGTGGGCTAATTCACCTCCCAAGATTAGTTCACAAGTCTCCCCTCCATGTTCCTGAGCAACACAATCAAGACCTGGGGGTATGGGATCTGGGCTGTGGGCCTGTCTCCAGGTCCCAAAACATCAATCCCTGACCACCCCACGGAGAAGCATGCTGGTCCCGAGTTGCCTAGGGGGTGATCAGGGAGGTTCAATGTACCTCTGCTTTTGGGTGTGCTCTGCTCTGATGGAGTCACAGGGAAAGCAGCATGAGGGAGGGCTGCTGAACAGGAGCTCATAGTCTGAGCACCCCTCACTCCAATGCAGGACCTTAACAGGAAAGGATTGAGCCCCACTATCAGTGGAAGCCTCCGTGTGGTCGCTCAGTTGTCTTTCTCAGCAGCTGTGAGTGGAGGAGCAGAGGGGAGGAAAAAAGTCTGAATGGAGGAAAGCTAGCACTCTAGTCCTCTCTGTCCCTCTCTCCAGAGGGCAGCCTGCCCAGAACGTCCAGGCTCTGGAGTCATGCAAATCCTCTGGCACCCACTGGACCCCAGTGGCTTCCACAATCTGGACCAGAGTTGGGAAATGTTTGTGCAGGATTGAGCAAGATGAAACCTAAGGAGTTGAAGCCCCTGGAGAGGACAAATGAGCACAGTGAGCAGAGAAGCAATATGGCACCTGTTTTCCCAGCTCAGATCTGTGGTGACAAGAAGTGTCCCAGCGGGACTGGATGTCTGATGTTTTGTCCACAAGAAGCTCCTAGTTCACTGGTGGCAGCAGCTCTTGGGCTCGTGGAGGCAGAAAGTCTCTCCAGAAGCTTGATAGCATGTTGCCTGTCAGAGATATATGGGTGGGAGAAAGAAACTGTTCCACCTACCCTTTTTGCTGGACTCGAAGCCTCTCAGAGGTTGATCTGATATTTTCCTCCTTGTTCTGCTCCGCATCTTCTTCTCATGGAGTCTCTTGTAGGTTCTGGCACCCTTCCCTCAGAGTTACACCCAATCAGTGTTTGTTTGTTTGTTTTTTCTATTTCATTTAAAACTTTTCCTTCTTACTGAGATACTCTGGCATCTGGTGTCTCTGGCCAGCCATCTTACCCACGTGACATTCCTTCTTCTATTTTGAAATTCCCTTCATGAAATTTATCATAAATGATTTGGGGACTGTCTGCAGAGAACACCTTGCAAAAATCATATGCTATTGGGGAATGACTCTAGCTGTTCCTGATTAACATTTTAGCATTACCATGAGTTAACTAAGCATCCTTTTTATGCCAGTGTTCACGAATGGACAGCCTCATAGAGCAGACCAATCTGCCCTTGAAAGTTTCTTTGGAGCAGAATAATATTTGGAATCACACAACTCACCAACAGGTTTGACACCTGTTCTTCCTGAGCACCTTTTCATCACCTCATGTACCAGATCTTCTCTTAATTCCAGGGTTTGGATGTTCCATGTTCTCTGTCTTAGTCATTTTACTCCAAGTTTCCCTGATTAATTCCTACTTTGATTCTAAGTCTTAAATTAAATAATATTTTAGCTCCCAAATCCTTCTCTTACCTAAGATCTGTGGTACAAGTTCTAGTTTTCCCATCAAGTGACTGAACATGTGATGTGCTAATGACCTAGGCAGTTGGTACAGTGAATACAACTGTAGGAATGTCAATTTATATAGTCTTTATGCAGAAAAATCTGGAAATATCTGTCAAAATGCCCAAATATATGCAAAAACTTTATGTGTAAGAAGGTTTGCTACAACACTATATGAACTAGCAAAAATGAAGCTGCTAAAATGTTCTTTAACACAGGAATTGTTGAATAAATTTTGGTATAGCAACATTTAGGAACATTACTCAGAATTCATTGTCCTGCCATGAAAATATCTTCAAAATATACTGCCAACTAAAAAATCTAGAAACAGAAAAATATCTATAGACATTTGTATATATAAACTATAAACTCTATATACACACGCAGATATATTGTACATGAATGTACATCATTACAAACGTAGAAAATTGAACCTAAAAATGTTAACTGTGACTACTTCTGAGAAAAATAGTAAGGTAGAAGTGTTTCAATGTAGGGCCTTTCATTTAACTCTATCTATGCCTGCATTATTTGAATTCTTCCCAATAATCATATACTATTTTCATAACAAAAAATAAGGATTGATTCTGTTTAGAAACTAAGAATATGTTTAAGTGCCACCACTAAAACAGAAAGAACACTTTTTAATAGTGATGATGAACTTAGGGCAGTCTTGGGAGTTCCTGAATGTTTCCAACTAGTCAAAGCAGTGCTTCTTCTCAAATTTCGGCAAAAAAAAAGCTTTATGACTCAAGGAAAGAAAATTGATACAGTTTTCAAGACAATTTTGGCAAAAGGAAAGGTTTACTCTGAATTATCTAAGCAACAGCCTTATTTTTCCACTTTCTGAGGCAGTGGGAACTAGGATAGGCTGAAATTTACATGTCTCTAATATAGTGACAAAGGTTCTGCATTTATATTTCATCTTTAAAAGACATTCTTTCATCTTAAGTAATGAGTTATCTCCAGGCGATAGAATCATCTGTCCTTTGGAATACCATTTCCAGTATTATCACATCTCTAAAGAAACTTTCATTCTATAAAGTCAAAATAGACAATAGACAATCAATCTAGCAATTAGTCAACATTACCAAATGGAAACTATAATATAGGAACCCAATAAGCAGTCACAATTCCAGAAATATTTTTGAATAAAGCAGATGGCTTCCTTCATTATAAAAGGAGGTGTATAAAAGTTAATTTTGTCTCTTTAATGTAAATTAAGTAATCTACCTCATATGTCTGTTTTATTTAACTTAGGAAGTTGACCAAAAATGTGTCAATATATTAAAGTCTTTTTTGATGATTATATTTCGATTTTCACAATTATTTGTTGCAATCATTTATAAATTTAAAATATTCATCTTTACAACTCCATTTTTAAGTATAGAAATGGCTTGTTTTTTTGAAATATAAAGCCAATTTTTTCCTATTTTCCCTTCAGAAGTAATACTTAAAATAATTTATGTATCCACACATTAAATAAATATGTATCAGATGACATGTATGTATTAGGCAATCTGCTAAATGTTGAAAAGGATAAAGGGATACCAAGGGACAGCCAAGAAAGCATAATGTGCAAAGTGATGTAAAAAATACACTGAAGATTCAGATACTGGCATCATGGAGCTTCCCTCCAATTCTATCTATTTAATCTTTCCTGTTAATTTTCTTTTTGGTGAACTTTTAAATGCAAAAAAGAGTGCTGGATAAACATTTCAGTCTCAAGAGCAACTATTACCAGGAGTAAATTAAGAGGGGACTGTGCCAATGCATTAATCCAGTAATCAGGTGACCAAGGGGAAAAGTTCTGCATGTCACATTATAATAACTTTTAACAATTAGGCACCCTTATTACATTTCAGACACATTTTATGTAGTTTATGAACTTTAATTATTTTAAAATGCAGGATAAATCTAAGTAGGTATATTATCATCCACTTTTTCAAGTGAGAAAATTCAAGCCCAGAGAGGTTAAATAATTTCCTCAAAGTTACACAGCTAGTAAATAGGATTCATATATTGGTCAGTCTACCTTGAGTCTAGGATTTTAATTGCTACACTACACTTCAAATGCTATCCCTTTTAAAAGAGGGTAAAATTATTAACTTGCTATGTTTTTCCTTTTCTTTTAACATTTGAAGAAATCACTTTATCAACCTTACCACTAAGTGGTAACCTCTCAAAATCAGCACTTTAGTGCTTTTGAATTAATATTTCCACTACAGTGAATAATTTAGTATATACACATGGGAACATATTCACTGATTTATGAAGACCATTAACATTTGAATTCTTACTCAGAAAATTGGAAATAAGTTTGTAATTGTTAACACCCACTTCTCACTTGGTAACTCAGAGCCACAAAAAAACTTGGAAACTTCCTTGCCTCCTGTAGGACAACTATTCTTGCTAATAATTTCTCTTGACTCATCTAAGTGAAAAAGCCTTGGATAGATAATGGGGACTATACACAAAAATCAGGGTTATTCAACTTTAACTCGACTCAGAAAATTTCCATCCAAGAGCAAGTGGAACCAGGTAGAACATTCCGACGCCCTTCTCACATCATTGAATTTACATCTCAGGAGAGCAGACTGGAAGTTTTGGGTTGAGTCCGTCCCTTCCCTGAAACTGCACTAAAGAAAGGTCTGGCCCTCACTTCATCTCAACTCTCCCTCCCACTTACATCCGGGTCTTCATGTGTCAACACTAATGTTAATTCCTTTCTCATTTAGGATTTTTCAAACTACAACTGATAGTACTTGCAAAATTTTTTATAGATTGTTAGATTCAATAGGTATCTTCTATACTATAATCTTCTACCAATTACTAGTGCCATCCACATAGATACATTATTCTTAAAATGTTAGTGAATAGGACCACAATTAGCTTTGCATAGTGCTGGCACAAAATAAAATAAATACATCGTGTTCTTCTAAATATCTCTATCATATACCTTAGGAAAAATTATATTGGGGTGTTCTGAAATTATTCAAGGATTATAGAAGTTTTGTCAAAACCAAATCTTTTCTAAATATGTTAGAAGCAGCTTATTCATGAAGTCAGCTTATGGTCACAGTTTAGCATATTACTATGTAAATTCAGTAAATATTACTTAAGGACGTGCTGTAGAATGAGTGTTATCATTAGTTGGAGATGTCTGGGGGATTAGCTATTTGACTTAAAAAGACGTGAAATTTACACTAAGTTATGGCACAAAGGCACATCAAACCAAAACAAGTGCATTAGAGTATTCAAGAACCATATTCTAATGGTTTCCTTTTTAGATTTCTTTAAATAAAAATTTCATGACAGTAGAAAGAGCTCTGGTGAATGCAAAGATGAAGACTATTATTTGCCCTCTTCTTACAGTGCCTCACCAAGGTATTTAGAAAGCCTGGTGAGTCTGTTATCCAAACACTTTGTAGTCCCAGCTCAGCGGGCTCTCACCCCCTCTGTGTTAGGTTGCCCTGCCTCTCCTGTGGCTACACTGTTTTTCGACTGTCATTTTTATTGAAAAATAAAAGCTAAATTGGAGTTTCAGAATACTTTCCATTTAACTCCTTTAATAAAACGGGAAAGATAAAAGCAACCTAGTCACAAGAGAAGTGTTTTTGAAAGCTATGCCTTGGATATCAGAGATGCAGAAATAAAAGGCTGCTTCAAAAATAGAGCCTACTGGCCTAGCTCCGGCCCTCTGCAGCTCTTCTCCTGTGCTAGACCTGCTTTTAGCTTTAATTTTTTATTCAAGAAGTTAAATGGGAGACATGAAATAGTTTAGATCAAATATCCCAACAAATGAAAAATGGGCAGCAGATGATTCTTTTAAATGCATTATTCTTATGCACCTGGGCCAGACAACTTCGTCAGGCAATTTTGCACATATCTATTGGAAAAAGAGAATATTATTTATGTTATATTTCTTTACACAGAGAACTCTTCTTTCCACTAATCCCATGGGAAGAGTAGCATTTCTCAACATGTGTGGCACTTGTTATGCTCATTGACATAATAAATGCTCTGAGAAGCCCTACAGTAAAAGAAACACACAATGACGACTAAAACTGTGTAATTTAGTATTTGCCTAACGTATTTGCCTGTGAATTCCTTTAAGACTTTACATTTATGAATATCCCAAGATTCTAATCTAGAGGTATTATGGCCCCAATCTTCAGTCAGGTTACTAATAAATATTTTCAAGAGATAACATCCTCTTAACACTATATGTATAGCTCTATTAAGTGCTTTATGTTGATTATTGAATTAATATCTACCACATATCGATAACTTTGGGTAATAGTAATATCTAAATTCAAATTGGCTGAGAGAGATTAGTATTCAAGACAGCATAATTCAAGGGTGTTAAATATATTGTTACACGACAAATATAGCTAAAGAGAATATGGAAGAGAAAGTGGTAGTATTTGGCAAAGGAAAAGGATTGATACAGTCCTTTCATTTTGAAAAATATTTGATTTTACTTTGAAATAGGCTAGTTAGTTCTACACTATGCAATAACTGCAATGCTCTGCTCTATTGTTCCTGTAATGTTCAGCTAATAATTTAATGAAGGTGACTCTAAAATACCCCTAGTTGTCTTTTACTCTCTTAATTAAGGCAAAAGGCACGATTTGGGATTTTAATATTCCCTTCTAGCTCTTACATAACCTTAAATATAATCTTTTTTACAAAAAAGAACACTCTGTTTCAGTCATTTTATACTATTCCTACCAATTAAAAAGAAATGGGGAAATGGAAGTTATAATGATGTATATCTTAAGTATATCTTCCAGGATAAGTCAGTATTGATGAAGAATGATTTGTGAGGAGACAACTGCTCTCCATGACCGTCAGATTCTGAGGGGTGTGCTAAAAGCATTCTAGTGTACTTCAATCAGAGCCTCCTCGTTATTGTGAGCATAGTATTATTTTAAATTAGCTTTTTATATTTAATTAAATAACACCTAGTCTACAAAGTACCTCTTATTTTCCATGCCGGCATTTTGTATGGCTATCTTCAAAATAAGTTTTATAGAATAGACAATAAACAGAAAGCAATTACTTTTGCTTCAGAGAGAAAAAGGAAAAAGGAAGGAATGGAGATAAATTTGGCAGCTTGTCTTTTGATCCTATGCAACAATCTCTTTTTTTAAAAAGGACCATTATACTTAATAATTACATAATTTTCCCCAGGCTCCAATAAAAAGCAAATAAGAATATTTCAACAATGCAAAGATGTAAATAGCATTGCCATTGTCTTACGGTCTTCAGTAGGATATAACTGATCTGACCCAAATTGTAATCTTTACCAAATCATTCTGCCCATTAAGGGATTCACGTACTTTCTTGCTTTAATTTTCATTGCTGTGTACCCGGGCCAGAGACAAAAGGATAATTTCGAAGGCACTGCATATTGTCTTTCAAGTATTCATAGAAAAGTTTTCTTTGTAGCAATAGCATTGCTTTTGAAAACGCAAAGGAGACGAGTGTATAATTATGCAAATTCTAATGTAGAGTAGCTTAATTTGATATAAAATTTCAAAATGTGGAGTAATGTCATTTTTTTAAAAAAGAATACATTTTAGTCCAGATGTGATGTCTCTCCTATTTGCTAAAATGAAATTCTTTCATTATGTACCATAAAACCTTAAAGTTGAATGTATTGTATCACAACTTGGTTGAGATGATATATTTCTAGAATCAGTGGCATTTTTTATTATCCCTAAACTAAAAACCTCTAAATACAATGATTGTTTTTCTGCCTATATTAAATCTGTACTGCATGTTCAAAACCTGTTGTACTAATTGTGTAGATAAGTACATGTTTAGTCAAAGTATATGTATATTGTGGTTATTTTGAAACCATTTTCTAACTGAAAAGCCATGAAGAAAACGTGTGCAAGCTAACTATAGGCTGATTAAGCACATTGGTTTTATTTTTTTCTGATTGCTAAACATGTTTGATGAGAATCAAGTTCTTCATCAGAAAATATACTTATTGATTATAATTAAGCAGGATTTACTTTTGGCATATGTCCATAATAAATGACATTAGGTGTGACTGGTGACTAAAATTTCACTGATTAAAATTATTCTGCTAATTTTCTGGTGAAACAAGGTGGAAACAAATGCAAAAGTTTTATTGTTTTTAATTTTCCATATTTTTTATTTTCCAAAGTCTGATAAAGTTTCAGACTTTCCAACGTTGAAAAGACCAATATGCATTCATCAAAATGGCAGTAATTACCATTTTATTTTTTTAACTTAAATTTTTTATTTTGAGATAATTTTAGATTCACACACAGTTGCGAGAAGTAATGCAAAGAGATTTGTGTACCCTTTACCCAGTTTTCTCCAATGGTAACTTCTTGCAAAGCTATAGTACAATGTTTCACAATATTTCAACCAAGATACTGAAATTGACAGTCGGGATACAGAGTATTTCCATCACCTCAAAAATCCCTCAGGTTGCTTTTCTATAGTCATATCCACTTCTTCACGCCCACACTCCTCTTTAACACCTGGCAGTCTCTAATCTGTTCTCTATTCTATAATTTTGTCATTTCAATAATCTTATATGAATTAAATTGTATAATATATAACCTTTCAATATGGGCCTTTTTAAAAATGTCAAAATACTAAGAGAGTACAAATGATTTAGGTACAAATATTTTCTCCCATTCTGTAGGTTGTCCGTTTGCTCTGTTGATTGTTTCCTTAGCTGTGCAGAAGCTTTGTAGTTTAATCAAATCACAATTACTGTTGCCATGATTACCATTGGGGTCTTTTTCATAAATTCTTTGCCTAGGCTGATATCCAGAAGAGTTTTTCCTACATTTTCCTCTAGAATTTTTATGGTTTCATGCTTTAGATCTAAGTCGTTTATTGAACTTGAATTAATTTGTGTGAGTGTTTAAAGGTAGAGGTCCTGCTTCATTCTTCTGCATGTGGCTATCCAATTTTCCCAGCAGACTTTATTGAATAGGACTTGTTTTCCACAGTGTACACTGTTGTCTGCCTTGTCAAAGATCAGTTGGTTGTAGGTAGATGGTTTTATACCTGGGTTCTCTTTTCTGCTCCGTTGGTCTATGTCTCTATTTTTGTGCCCATACGATGCTGTTTTGATTACTATAACCTTGTAGTATAGTTTCAAGTCTGGTAGCCATTCTGATAGATATGTACTGACATGTCATTGTGGTTTTCATTTTCATTAGCCTAATTGCTAATAAAGTAGAAAGTCTTTTTATGTGCTTATTTCCCCTCTGTATATTTCCTCGGTTGAAATGTCTTTTCTTGTGTTTTGGCCATTTCTTCTAATATGTGAAGATAATATCTTATTACATTTTATTACTGTATTTTTTGTTGTTAAACTGTTGAGTTTTGAGAGTTCTTTATATTGTCTAGATACTAGTACATTGTCACATATGTGGTTTGCAAATATTTTTCCCATTAATTCTGAAATTTGTCTTTTCATTCTTTAAACTGGGGAATTCAAAAAGCAAAAGTTTTATATTTTGATGGTAGCCAATTTTTTCCTTATATTGATCATATTTTTGGTGTTAGGTCTAAGAACTCTTTGCCTAGCCTTCAATCTCAAAGATTTTCTTCTTCTACTTTTCCTAAAATGTTTATAGTTTTGTATTATGTATTTAGGTCCACAATCCACTTTTTGTTAATTTCTTTATAAGATATGAGAGTTGGGTGAGAGGGTTGTTTTTTCTTTTTTTCCCGAGGATGTTCCACAGGATCAGCATTATTTGAAAGGCTATCTCTCCTTCATTGAATTGATTTTGTACCGTTGTAAAAAATCATTTGGGTTATTTGTTTGGATCTATTTCTGCATTGTCTATTCTATCTCATTGATCCATGTGTCTGTCTTTCTACCAACATCACATAGTCTTGATTACTGCTACCATATGTTAAGTCTTGAAATCGGGTAGACTCATTCCTCATATTTTTTTCTTTTTATAAATTTTTTTCCAGCTATTTTAGGTCATTTACTTGTTGAGTCTTTCAATACATAGACAAAATATGTTTCTTCATTTATTTACATCTCCTTGTTTTTTTTCATCAATGTTTTGAAATACAAGTCCTGACTATGTGTTCTTAGATTTACATCTAAGTACTTTTATTAAAAAATTTACAAATGATATTATATTTTTAGTGTTAGTGTCCATGTGTTAATTGCTAGTATATAGAAATACATTTGATTTGTGTAAGTTTATCTTATATTCTATGACTTTGCTGAAGTTTCTCACCTATTAGTTATTTCTGAGTTTTTTCATAGATACTTGGGATTTTCTACATGATAATCACCATATCTACAAATAGGTTACTCATTTTTTCTTCTCCAATCTGTATGCCTTTTATTTCTTTTTCATGTAGTTACCAATATTTGTGAATAAGAGCATTTAGAGCAGATATCTTTGCCTTGTGCCCAATCTTTGGGGTAAAATATTCAGTCTTTCACCACTGGGTATAATGTTGCCTATAGTTATTTTAGTTGCTCTTTATCAAGTGGAGGAATTCTCTTTATATTTCTATTCTTCTGAGAAAGTTTAGCATGAATAAATATTAAATTTTGTCAATTTTTTTCTTTACATATTGATATGATTATGTGGTTTTACTTATTCAGCTAATTGAAATAGTGGATTACAAGGATTGATTTTGAATATTGAACTAGGTATACCTTAGAATAAACCCCACTTGTTCATGGTACAGAATTCCCTTTTTATATTGCTGAATTCTATTTGGTAATATTTTATTGAGAGTTTTGCATTCATATTCATAAGTAATATTGATGTGTAGTTTTCTTTTTTGTACCATCTTTGATTTTAGTATCAGGGTAATATTAACTTCAAAAACTAAATGGTTGGGAAAATGTTTTCTTTTCTTCTAGTTTCTGGAATATATTTATTAGAATTGAAATTCATTCTTTAAACATTTGGCAAAATTTTCTAGTTAACCAGTCTGCAACTGGGGATTTCTTTTGGGGGAGATTTATAATTGTAGATTCAATTTCCTTAAGAGTTATATGTCTATTGAGATTGTCTTTTTCTGCTTGTGTCTGTTTTGGTAGTTTGTTTTTATATGGGAATTGGTCCATTTTATGTAAGTTTTCAAATTGTAGAGTTGCTTGTAGTATTCCTGTATTATTATTCTTTGCAAGGTCTATAGTGATACCACCTTTTATATGTGGGATATTGATAATTTGTTTCTTATCACTTTTTTTCTTCACTAGTCTGCTAGACACTTGGTGATTTTATTATTCTCATCAAAGAACTAGCTATTTGTTTCAACAATTTTCTCTATTGTTGTACTGTTTTCCATTTCATAGATTTTGTTCTTATATTTCTAATATCCTTCCATTGCTGGCTTTGGGTTTATTTTGTTCTCGTTTTTCTAGATTCTTGAGGTAGGAGTTTAGATTTCAGTTTTTTAATATTTTAATATTCAGTGTCAGAAATTTTTTTCTCAGTATTACTTTATCTGCATCACATAAATGTTGATATCTTGTATTTTCATTTTCATTTCAGTTCAATGTACTTTTAAATATTTTCTTCCCTTTTGACCCAACGTATTAGTTAGTTTCTAAATATTTGACTCTTTCCCCATTATCTTTCTGTTATTAATTTCTAGCTTGATTTCATTGTAGTTACAGAACAAATTCTGTATGATTTCAATTATTTTAAGTGTGTTGAAGTTTATTTTATGGCCCAATTTATAGACTATCTTTATATATGTCCCATTACTCCTTTTAAATGATGTGTATTCTGCTGTCCTTGGGGGCAATGATTAAATACTGTTGCTTGGTGACGTTGAGTTCTTTTATACTCCTGCTGACGTTTTGTCTCATAGGCTTATCAATTTTTGAGAGAAAGGCATTCAAGTCTTTAACTATAGTTGTGAATTTGCTTATTTTTTTCTTTTAATTTTATTAGTTTTTGTATCACATATTTTGCAGCTCTGTTGTTTGTTGCATACACATTTAGGATTACTATTCTTCATACTGGATTGACCCTTTTATCATTTTATGAGATTTCTTCCTTGTCTCTGGTAATTTTCTTTGCTCTAAAGCTTACTTTAGTTAATATAGCCATTTCTGCTTTCTTTTGATTAAGGTTTGTATAATCTGATTTTTTCCATTCCTGTATTTTACCCTGCCTATATTGTTATATTTAACATACTAACTGCCTTTGAGTTGTATTTAACTCACACTAGTTTTGATCCCATGGTCTTCTGGAGCATATGTACCTCACATGTCTTGTTTATTTTCTTATTGTTATAATTAAATTTAATTGCATATAACTTATGCATAGAAAACAATAAAAAATAACAAATTTTTCATTAAATTAGAAAGGATCATTTTGTTTTTGAAGTCTCCATTCTATTTTTGTAATAAAACACTGTGGCTCCAAGGAAAAAAAACTTTTTTCTACTGTGACAGTCAATGTGTTCAGTGAGTTTCAGGTAGGCAATATATAGTTACAACAAATTTTTTTAAAAGCGGTTCTTCCAATCTTCATCTTTTCATTGTTGCGTTTAGATTATTTATGTTTAATTATTGATATGCTAATGCTTAAGTCTGCTTTTTCTTTTTTTTTTTTTTTGCTTCATTTGTTCTCTCTGTTTTTCATCTGTCTCTTTTTTAATCTGACTTCTTGTGGGTTATTTGGACTTTTTTTTAGAACTCAAGTTTTATTTATTTAAAGTGTTTTTAAATGTATCTCCTTGTATAGTTTTTTAATGGTTACTCAAGATATCTTATTACAAATGAAGTGTGTAGCCCTATCTCCCTTTAAGCCCCTTTCCCTTACCCCATTCATAATATAGCTGTCTTATTTCCTCTACATAGTCCTAAGGTTTCTAGCTGGTCTACCTTTTTCTCTCTACCTTTCAGAGTCCTCTTATGTTTGTTTGTGTGTTGGTGTGTGTGTGTGTCTCTCTGTGTGTATATGTATATATACTCCAGAATTTTTAATTGTACTTAATGGAAGAAATAGGGAAAATAACCTATCAATCATTCCAGAACTAGCCACTAGCCATTTGATTTTTCTGAAAGCTATCTGTGAATATGTAATATATTTTCTTCTCTGAGAAATTTTCCAAGAGGACATGGTAGAAGTCTATCATGCACATGCTGCATAATATCTCTGGTTATCCCCATTCAAGGGTTTTCAACTCAAAAGCTAGAGCAATGCTTTGTAACTGCGCACCATACATCTGTGGATATTGCTTAAAGGCACCCACAGAGTTTCTTATGTGTGAGAAGGAAAAAGGAGAGTGAAGTAAGCCACTATTTCCCCAGGCACGCCTCTCCCAGTTCATCTGGAACAGCTCAGCTTTTATGTTTTCTGTTCTTGGCTTCCATATAAAATTTTATTTGAAGAAAAAATTCTGCTGATTAAAAATGTTTTAAAATATCTTAAATTTCAACTTTTCTCAAATGGAGTTTTACAAGGGAATTAAGTGCTGTAGAATATAATTTGAGTGATCATTTCCTCAGTTCTTCCCAGAATGGCACATGACTAGTAAAATTGTAGATGTATAAATTAGTTCATTAATTATATACAATAAATATCTTAGGACTTTGAGGATTAATTCTATTGTAGAACTGAGATGAGAAAGGTTGCAGCTATTATATACTGTCAAGAGTTATTCTAGGGTATATTCCGAACTACTAAGTGCTTAAAATGGGAGCCAGTTCTATTACAAATAGGAAAAGATAATTATACCAATTAACTTGAAAGAAAGAAATTTATCTTTGTTTTAAAAGAAGAAACAGAAGCAGCTTTGAGCATTTAATCAAATTACACTCTACCAATTACAAAGAAAAAACTGTATTAACTGTGCCAAATATCTACTTAAAGCTTAAATACAAAGAATGAAGATATTGTTTGTGAATGTCATTCTAAATATATGAAAATATTATTGACCAATTCATGCAAAATATATGAGAAGGATAAGAATTTATCCTCTTACAAAGCTTGAAAATCCTAGCAATCAAACCCATAGAGTACCTTATTTTCTCTCTGCTCACAGATGAAAAAGATACAACTTTTCATCCCTATTCTAGATCTTTTTTCATCTCACATGAACACCATAACTACCACTCAAGTTAGTACCCACTGGGAAGCAAGAGAATGTTCCTAATGTGCGGTGTTGTGAGATTTTGTGCCACATCTATTGTGATTCAGAAAATAGAAAATGCTGCCTGTGCCCCCACCCCTTGCATTTTATCCCAGGATGTCTGATAACACAATGAAGGTAACTAGTAGGGGCTATGGGTTGCATTGAAATGAGCCATTCAGAATGGACTTGCCCAGCCTGAAACCGTGGCTTTTCTGCACCTCTTATCATCAAAAAAACATATGGATGAACATTGAGACACAAAGAAGAAAAACATATTAAGTGCAGTAAAAATGTCTGCTTCAATGAGCTTGTCAATATTGCCTGAATGATGAAACACAGATATTTACTCAGAGGGCTGTCTAGCCCCATTTAAAAGTTCTGGGGACTACCCGGTCTCTGAGTTTCAGTACTGACAGCAACATTCTAACAACATTTTCTATAAATCAACAGCGGTACAGTCAGATTCTCAAGCTAGTTAAGGGCTACAAAGATGAATATATCATAGTAGAAGAATATTTGGACATACCATGCCCAAAAAGTTTAATTTGAAATGCTTAAAAATGTCTCCTACTTTTTCTCAGAGTACAAAGAGCTGCTTTGCTTTTGTTCCAGAAATGATTTTTTAAAAAGGATCCATCAAGAGCTAGCTAAGACAAAAGGCCACAGGAAGTCATAAACATCAATTGAAGACCATATTTTTTATTGTAACCAGATAGATATAGGACATAAAAATCCCCTTCACTGAAATAAAACATAAAGAAATTTATGTATAAAATCTGGATTATCGAAGACCAATTGACAATAAACGTTTTGCTTTGTGTCTTATTGTGATCTCAAAGACATATTGAAAAAAAAAAAAAAACAGGCTGGGCATGGTGGCTCACACCTGTTGTCCTAGCTCTCTGGGAGGTGGAGGCAGGAGGATCACTTGAGCTCAGGAGTTCGAGATCAGCCTGAGCAAGAGTGAGACCCCATCTCTACTGAAAAAAAATAGAAAATTAGCCAAGTGGAGTGGCGCATACCTGTAGTCCCAGCTACTTGGGAGATTGAGGCAGGAGGATTGCTTGAGTCCAGGAGTTTGAGGTTGCAGTGAGTTATGACGATGCCACTGCATTCTAGCCAGGGCGACAGAGTGAGACTGTGTCTACAAAAAAAAAAAAAGAAACAATCAAAAGCCAATTATTGAGGATCCCAAAACAACAGAAGAGACCAGGTGGGAAGGGGAAAAATGGCGGAGTAGGGCTGACTTCCTAGCTCTCTGCTCTCAGAGTGAGAAGTGAAGAAAGCAGACAATCACATGCGAGTGATCTGCACTTACACAGGATCAGCTTTGCAAGACTGCAGAGAAACACCGGGATACGGAGACCCGGTGACTCTTTATGTACTAGAACATCATATAAAACAGCAACAAAATAGGTGATTACCTTGTAATATAAATAGGCATGGGGGGTAGGTTATAATATGAAGTATGTTTCTTTTCTTTTGTGGCTGCTGTTTAGTGTTTGGTCTCAATTAGGTACCTTGATGATTATGTAGAATGTGGCAAAATGTAAAGGTTTCAGTTGTGATGCAACTGTGGATCATATATAGTTCAACTTCTACCTGTTTTCTGAAACCCTGAACAATATCAGCACTCATTTTGTTCAGATTTAAGCTTCCCAGGCTATCCAGTTTCTAGAAGGAGCTATATTCTTTGTATCTGTATTCTTGAGTTGACAGGGAGTTTGGATATTTTTTAAAGAGAATTTAAAATTATTTTTTCAGTTGTTTTCTCGTCTATTAAATAAATATTAATATATTTAAAATAAACTTTTATAGCTGTGAATATCATAATTTTACACTATGGGTAAAACCACAAGAAATATTAGAATTTATCTTCTTTGAGAAGCACATTTATTTGTATCATTTCAAGGTTATCATTGTTTGTAATTCTACTTAGAATTTAAATAACACTTTACAGGAAACCTATGAAATATATAGCAGTAGCACAAGAAACAGAGTAAAAAATATAAGGTGAATATACATATTCATATGAAATTGAGCTAGACCCCTTCCAAAAGGTGATAGTGAAGGGAATTAGAGGGAATAAATAATTAGGCTAATATTTTTCTATATTATTAATAATTATTATGATGCAACTGTTACATGTAATGAATCATCAAGATTTATAGAGAGAACATTTTGTTAATAATATTGGTAAAAGATCTAATATATATTAACAGATAAACTGAAATCAAGCATATATTATTATATTAGGCAAACAAATAATGATCAGAGGCATGTAGGGATTCTATACTCAGAAAGAGAAATTTTCCTGCTTGGAGTTTACTAAAGGAAAATAAAGTTACAAAATAAAATTAAGTAATTGTGCTGTGTTTAGGCTATGGGGAAGAAATAAATAAAAAGCTAATTGGACAGAAGAGTAGCAGGAAATCAGGGAAACCAGATTTCCTTGTTGCTTGGGGTGTTTTGCTTCAATAAATTAGAAAGGTGTAAATTATACTCCAAATTGAAATTCAATCTACTACCATAATAGAAAAAAAAGGAGTATGTATCTACCTTTGCATTTTTATCCATGGGACATTTAGACCTCTGACAAAAGGCCCACCTGATGTCAGAGCTCTTTCAAACAAAATCCTTTCAAAAGCACGTAGCTTTCAACAACGTGAGAGTGTAACAAAGATGGAGTCTTGATAATGATGTCTGTTTTAAATTTGCTTTTTAAAAGAATGTTGAAAGAAGGTGAGACTTGTCCAAGGATTTGGGAAAGAATTAAGGTGGCAGCTAGAATTTATTATAGGCCAGTATCTGTGGAGTAGGTAACCTGTAGATCAGACAGAAGTAGAAAAAAATTGTGAAGCACTGGTGCATAATTATATCAGTAATGATTCTACACCCCAAACTAAAATTTCTCTGTACTTTTGTTATGGCTCAAAATTTTTCCAAAATCTGGAAAATGTCCCCACACTTAAAACCAACATCTTGGTCTAAGTGTCTAAGATCATTTTTCCTTTAATATTTTCTCATTTTTTATGTATATGAAGTGAAGTTTAGTGATAGAACCACTAGTTCTAATTTAAGGCCTAGGTTGAATTTGGGGAATGTGTTTGGTTATTTTTGTTTAACAAGTAATTAAATTTTCATTTTCTTCTAGGTTCGTAATTTAGTGAGTGGTTTTAAAATTAAAAAAAAAACCCTCATGAGGATATGTTCAAAATCATAGTCAATTTCCATGATTATACAAATAAAAGTGAGGTATAATTTTATATTAATTGACTGAAAAACAATAGAGAGGTAGGTAATGCCAAATGTTGGAGGAGGTGCAGAGCATTAGAGACCCTCTTGTACTGATGATAGGCTCGTAGACTAGTAGAGCCAGCCTGGAGAGCACACGCTGGAACTAATCAGACAGATTAAGCATTGTTAAATCCTATGATCATACCATACCAACTCAAGGTATTCATATCCCAAAGAAATGTGATGCAAGCCCAGATCATGTACTAGGATGTTCCTTAAATTATTATTTATAGTGGCAAAAGTTGGAAGCAATCTCTATGTCTATCGCTATGAGACTAGGTGAAAATGGCTTAAGTACACACTGTTGATTAAAGCAATGAAGACTATATGCAACACGAAGAAATCCTAAAAAATATATTTATCATAAAAAAGTAAGAATACGACAGATTGTCACATTACATAAAACCATTTAGACAAATTAAAAATATTAATGTATGCAAAAATAAGAACAGAACACCATTTAATTAGAATACAAACACAAAACGTCTATGTGGAACTCAATAAAATGGTTTTCTTTGTGGCAGTAGGAAAAAGGAATTGAATATGAGGATTAAAAAAGAATAAATAAATATCAACAATAATAAGTAAATGGATAAATAAAATGAAATCATAATGATATCGTGCCATAATCTGAAGATCATAATTAATCAATTCTCTATGTTTGGAATCTGGAAGAAGTAACTTAAAGAAAATTTAAGAAATGTGTTGTTTGAAATGAAATAAAATGAAATAAATTAACAATAAAAAAATTATACCTTAAATTGAAAGCAAAACGAAAAGAAAATCTCCAGGAGATTGTTGTATATTGATTACTATATACTACTATGTGTCAGGCATATGCTATTCACTTTTAAGGTATTGCCTATTTTAATCTTCACAGTAATTCCACAAAATAGATATTCTTATCCTCAATTTACATTTGAGATAACTGATTCTTAAGAGGCTTATTTTTGCCCAGAGGCTCACAGCTTTTCTGTGGTAGGAGCAAGATTCAAACTCAGATTTCTTAACTTTGAAGCTCATCCATTTCACCTCTATAAAATGGAGCCAAGCTTCTCAAAAAAGCAGTCCACATTTACTATGTCTTCTTCATATCTCCACCATTTGCTTAATTAATTTTCATCCCCACCATCCTTCAGCAAGTGCCCTCAGGAAGCTTCCCCATGATCTCATCATTACCAAATCCTTTAACATGGACCAGCTGCACTGGACAGTGTTAATCATGCTCTTGAAATCTTTGACTTTTGTTCCACTACCTTCATCTAGTTCTCTTCACTCAAGAACATGTGTTAACAATAACTGTTACTCCTTCATCTGTATTATGTATTATTTTTATAATAAATATATATTACTATAATATACACTATAGTGTAAAATTTATATTACCTATGTCCTATATAACTTCTTTTGAGGTTATGTTTAATGTTAATGAAAATAATATCTAGTAATAATTTTATTATCATACTAGTAAAGTAGAAATGGATATTCTATATAGAACCTTTTTTTCCTGAAAAGAGATCAGTATTCTACTAAAATTCACTTAACTATATCAACCTTAATGTAGATTTGAGTGTATTTTAAGCATAAATTGTCAATTCAAAGGTGCTGTTCCTTTTCTGCAAATAGAGTCTCTAAAATAAAATTTCGTATTTTATTTTCAATTACATGTAGCATCTTTAGAAAGGTATTAAAATACTGAAGCAGAATATAGATAAAATTCACAGTATGTTAAAAAATCTATAATTATAGCTGAAAATGTCAACACTCCTTTCCCAGAAATTGATAGAAAAAGTAGACCAAAAAAAAAAAGAGCAAGTATATAGACAATTTAAAAAACAGTAACAATCAACATATCTACTTGACATTTTTAGAAATCTCTGCAAAATACTTATTCTTTTGTACGTACACAAGGAACATTCATAAAGATAGACCATATTTTATGCCATAAAGTAGGTCTCAAACAATTTGAAAGAATTGAAATAATACAAAGTATATTCTCTGACCACAACAGAATTGAATTATAAATCAGTAATAGAAACATATCTGGAAAATATTTAAATGTTTAAAAATTAAACTACACTTTTCTAAATAATTTATTCAAGGAAGAAAACATTGCAGAAATAAGAAAATATTTTGAACAGAATTGTAATGACAATTCATCATATCAAAATCTGTGGGATGCTGTGAAGTAGTGTTGAGAGAGAGCTTCATATGCATACATATATTAGAAAAAAACCACGTAAAATCAATGTTTTAAGTGTTCACCTGAATAAACTAGAAAAATACAACAAATTATACACAAAGCAAGTAGAAAGAAGGATTTAAATTAATTGAAAAAATATAAATGATCAGTTTTTCAGCAAGGCTAATCATTTTTTAAAAAGGGAGAAAAATACACAAAGTATCAATAATAGGAATAAGAGTGAATTATAGATCATTTGAACATGAAAAGGAGCATGTTAAAAATTATGAACAACTTTGTATTAATTTCTACAACTTACATGAAATAGCAAACTACTATAAAAGACAGAAATTATCAGTACTGACTAAAGAAAAAATTAAAAAGCTAAATAACCATAAAATATTAAAAAATTTAATTTGTAATTTAAAAGTTGTACAATGAATACAGGCCTAATGGCTTCACTGAAGAATTTTATCAAACATTAAGAAGGAAGAATAGGCCAGGGACGGGTGGCTCACGTCTGTAATCCTAGCACTCTGGGAGGCTGAGGCAGGATTGCTTGAACTCAGGCGTTGGAGACCAGCCTGAGCAAGAGTGAGACCCTGTTTCTACTAAAAATAGAAAGAAATTAGCTGGACAACTAAAAGCAAAAAAGATATATATATATAATTAGTCAGTCATGGTGGCGCATGCCTGTAGTCCCAGCTATTCTGGAGGCTGAGGCAGGAGGATCGCTTGAGCCCAAGAGTTTGAGGTTGCTGTGAGCTAGGCTGACATCACGGCAATTCAAAACCGGTTCATGAAAAAAACTGTCAGTAAACAAGAATAGAAGGAAATTCTTTCAGTTTAACAAAGGGCATGCTAATTACAAACGACTGTCCGATTTCCCAAAAATTAGCCAAGGATGGTCTATTCATTATTGTTCTGAATCAGTGCAATAATGAGGTGATAAAAAAGACTTATAGATTGGAAAGATGAGCAAAACTGCTTTTACTCAAAGACGACATGATCATCTAGATCCGTGGTCCCCATTCCCCCTCCCCTTCCCTGGCCCTTGCAGAGCAGGAGGCAGGAGCGGTGGGTGAGCTAGTGAAACCCCACCTGCACCCACAGAGGCTCCTCATCACTGGAAACACAGCCTGAGCCCCGCCCCTAGTCAGATTAGGGGAGCACGAACCCCACCTCAAATGGTACATGCGAGGGATCCAGGTAGCGTGTTCCCAGGTTGTGTGCTCCCGATGAGAATCCAAGCTTGATGATCTGAGATGACATCCCCCAGACCCCATCCATAGAAAAACTGTCTTCCACAAAACCCGTCCCTGTTGCCAGAAAGGTCAGGGACAGCTGATCTCCATATAAAAACCTGGAGAATCAACAGAAAACTACATAAATGAGTTTAGGAAGGGCACAGTACACAAGATCATTATAAAAAGCCAATTACATTTCTATATACTGGCAACAAATGAAAAATAAAATTGTAAAACTTCACTTATAAGAATATAAAAAGTATGATACATTTAGAAATAAATTTCACAAAATACATGTAAGGCCTAAAAGCTACGAATGGCTAGGAGAAAGTAAAAGAGACCTAAATAAATGGAGAAAAGGTGGGGAACCTGCAGCCTTCCAATTTCAAGATTCTCTTTTAAGCACCAAAGGAGGAAAGAAAAGCTTCATCTTTCTCTGCTTGCACTGCTTTTAATAAAAGGATTTGTTCTGTAAAATTTGGATTCAGTCGAAAGGCTGTACTTAAGGAACTAGAAGGCCACAGGTTCCCGACCAGATGTTTATTTCGTCCCAAATCCCTGTGTAGAATCAAAGAAGTTCCAATTAATATCCCAACATGCTTATCTGTACTAACTGATAAGTTACAAATCCATGGAAGAATAGACAACGTGATTTAAGCAAAAAAAAAAAAGAGAACATAGAGAACATCCTGTACATGATTTCAAGACTTACTATTAATATAAAGCTATACTAATCAAGGAAGTGAAATAGGAATCAATGGTACAGAATAGTGTGTCCAAAAATAGACCATACACATATGGAAGATAGAGTTCCTTTAAGATTACAAGGTAATCTAATGGGAAAAAAATAACATTTTCAAAAAATAGTTAAATAATGAGCTATTCATATGGAAACAAAACAACCTCAAACACACCCCATATAAAAATTAGTTAAAATGTATCATAGACATAAAAGTGAAACTAAAGCTATAGACTTTCTAGAAGAAAACATAGGGGGAAATCTGTATAATCTTAGTCTGGGCAATGGTTTCATAGAAAGGACACATAAATGATTACTTATAAAGAAAAAAAAAGTTAAATTGAAGTCAATAAAATTTAAAATCTGTTCTACACAAGAGATTGCTGTGTAAGTAAAAAGATGAGCAAAATAATGAAGTAAAATCTTTGCAGTACACGTATCCGACAGAAAGATTTACATTGCAATATATAAAGAACTTTAAAAATTAAAAATAAGATGAAAAAATTAAAATATGTACAAAACTATCTGAACAGAAATGTTATAAAACAAGATATACTAAAAGCTAATAAGCAAATTAAAAGATATCCAGCATCATTACAAAGAAACAAATTAAAATTGCAAGGAGATACCAGCAGACTTCCACAAGACTGGCAATAACAACATGTTCATGAGGATATAGAAAAACTGAAACTCTTGTATATTGCTTATGAGAACATAAAATGGTAAATCCACTTTGGAAGAAAACTATTTAGCAGTTTAGTTTCTTATAAAATCAAACAACCACTTACCATGTGTGCTAACAATTTTATTTCTACATATTTGCCCAAGAGATATAAAAACATGTCTACAAAATGATTTGTACAGAATTTTCAAAGCAGTTTTATTCATGAAAATTCCAGACTGGAATCAGTTCAATAGTCATCAAAAGGTGGATAAATAAGCAAGCTGTGGTATATTCGTATAATGGAATATTAGTCAGCAATTAAGCCTTGTGAGGCATAAAACATGGACACATTTCAAAAAAATTATGCTGAACCAATGAAGTCACACACAGAAGAGTACCATCTGCAGAATTCTATTTATATGGAAGTCTAGAATAGGTAACTAATCTTCAGTAAAAGAAAGCATATCATCCCTGGGGTTGTCAGGAGTGGGAGGTTGACTGGAAAGGGGCATGGTGAAATTTGCAGGGTATTGCGGTATGTTTTATATCTTAATGGGAGCTAGTTATTTAGCACATATACTTGTCAAAACTCATCAAACTGCATATTTAAAATCAGTGTAATATATTTTACTTAAATTATACCTCAATGAAGTTGATTTTCCAAGTTACTAAAACTGTACAGTGTGAAATAGGGACATAATATTTATAAGAATCTGACCATTAAGAATAATTCTAAAGAAGTTGGATAGTGGTGATTTAGTGTCAGTCACAACCATTGTTTGGGAATTTAAGTGAAATAGATTTGATCTATGATTTCAAAGTATTTAAAAGGGGGAAATGGAACTAATTTACAATTATATCTAGCTAATTATTTTATCTTTTTCTCACTTTACACATGCAAAATGAGAGACTCAGATGGTAAGAAAACCAACCAAGATCTTCATCTACAGTGGCAGAGCTAGCAATAAATCCAAGTCTATCTGATTTCACAAATCGATTCTTTTTGTAACTCCATGAGGAATTCCTTTATGGAAACTTAAAATCTTTATGAATATTACTTGTACTGCGAGGTGATGTTTTGATTTCCCAGAATTTGTGTGAGACACTTGGGCAGTAGCCACAGTTTTAGAAATTTTTAACATAAAGTTTTCCTCTACTTTTCTTTGGAGACTTTTTTTCTGTTTGCTCAGAATTTGTGAATTATCCTAAATTTCAACATTAAACCTTGCTCATTTGGATCACAGAGATAACAGTTGGGATAAATGACTGAAAAGTCCAAATTATAAGATACTCTTGAAGAAATATAGCTTCATCACTTTTAGGCAGAGGGTGTAATTTGAACTGTCCTAATCAAGGCCAACTAATAGAAGTTCTGTGGTAGAACAGATTAGAATGATTTCCAATTAACATACCAAAGCACACTCCAAAATCCTATTGATTGAAGCTTGTATTGCGGATCCCTTTCATGTAAAACCTAAATTAAACTTTAGTTGTATCCTTAACTTAAATATTTTCATTTTATACCTGGTTCTTTTAGACATCCTTTTTGGAAACTAAAAAGAATAACATAACATAAAATAAAATAAAATAAAATGAAAAGTCCCTTAAAAATGCTTAAGAAATGTTAGATTAGTAAAAACAGAATTAGAAAGGCTTAGCTACAGTTATAAAATCAGAGGTAGTTATTAAAATACCTAAAATCTAGAATGATGCCAAAAGGCTGGTATGAAAGTTAGCCCCTTCGAGTTGAAAGAGAATTCATATGTATGACAAGTTCCAAAGATTTCTCTTGCAAGAGAAAATATTTGCAGTAGGGGACAGAGGAAAACCTCTTTTATATTAATTTCTTGAACTGTTTGTAGCCAGAACCATCCCCTCTGCTGTTCCCTGTCACTTTTGGAGGTCTTTGAGCCAAGCCCAAGCTGCCTGCCTGTCCCAACAGTGGTGTTTTCTCTTCAAAGAACCGTTGCCACAGCCTCGCAGTTCTGTGCAGGAATTGAAAAGCCTTTGAAATCGGTGCAGCCTCACTGCACAGCTAGTAATAAGCATTAGAGAAAAACACGCAGCTCATTTGTTTAAAAGTTCATTCGCTTCAGTGTGATTTAGACAGATGTGAGGTGGTTTTTGCTTAGTGCTGCCCCATGGCAAAGTAGAGCTAGGTCTCCTTTCAAAGACTTCCTCAGTCCCTGCCCATTGCTGAGCTTCTGGAACAATGGGGCTTTGAAAGGGGAAAAAAAAAAAAAAGAAAGAAATAGAAAAAGAGAAAGAGATGACACCAGTGGGAGAGGCTGACAGCTCAGTCCAAACTCAAACAGCCCTTCCAGTGTCCAGGACAGAGGTGCACGTCTGAAGGTGGGGATGAGGTCTGGGTTCAGAACAGCCCAGAGAATTAATTTAAAAGAATTTCCCCACCCATTTTCTGTAAAGGCAGCAGCAGCAGCTCTGGTAAAATACTTCCCAGATCACAGGGCAGTTAGCCATGTAGATTCTGCTGGATTCTCAGAGAACAGTATTTCCGAGAAATAAATCTGAAAAACGGGGAATTCTAGAGTTATTTTCTGCCAGGCACAAATAACAAATAAAAACCATCCGTGGTTTTCATTGAATAGGAGATCAGAACAATCAGCACACATTACTAACAACAGTTTATTTCCTCCAGAAACAATGCTCTTTGGAAAGAGGGGTGTGTTCATTAGTCAGGACGCATGCAGAGTTACAGTCATTGTGAGATGCGGAACATTCAGTGTAATCAAGATATGTTTTTGCTAACCTACACAGACATATTGATAGTGTTGAGGTATGATGCTAATTCTGCAAGCAAATGGATCTATTGTTATGATCTTGCTGAAAGCTTAGAAATTGCTTTTATATTTAAAACCTTATTTTGAGAGCTGTCAGGCAACAGATAATACAAATCCAGTTAAAGTGTGCCAGAGATTTTTGAAGTAAATCGGAACAGGTACAAATGAAAAATATTATGTCTATAATATGGGCGTGATATATTTAAAAACACATTTCTAGGTCATCCTTTTAAACCACACCAAGTGTGTGTGCACAATTAGAACAAGCATACAATTTAACTGCGTGTAAACTAAAATAAAGCTTAAAAGAAATGAGAAGGCTAATTAGAAATGGGCCTACAGGAAGACAATAATTTAATTACGACTGAAGTTGCCACATGCCTATAATTAAACAGTTGTGTGATCATTTGAGTGTGGCTAAATCCAGAGAAAATTTATTCATTCACTGAAATGCTTAATGAACGAATAGAATTTGAGCAGATCTGGAAGATCCAATGAAACAATCTGTGAATTAGCTCTGTAGGATGAGAAGGCTCTGAGTGTGATATAGGGAGAGAGCAGGCTTGGAGTTGAACAAAGGAGTTCAAATCCCGTCTTGATCACCTACTGGCTAAATAACCTTGGGCAATAAGTGACTGGGCTGCAGGATGGATTGTTCAGAAAGCAGACTCTAAGATAGTCTTGCATTCAGGATATTTATGAAGGCATACCCTTGGGACCAACACTTGTGGAAAAGAGGGGAAGAGGCAGGCATGGGCGGACAGAGAAGTCTGAATAAAGCCCCAGATGAACAAACAGAGAGCTCTGGAGCTCAAGTGGCTCTTCAGTGATGGCCAGCATCTATCAGATGAGGACCACTGAGGGAAGGACTTTAACCTTGGGTGAGGAGCTCTGTTCAACTGAGAAAATTCCTGAGGGGCTCATAGCTGAAGGCTGTCTGCTGATAGCACTCCCAGCAGTGGGGGACAAGAGCGGTGCCTGCCAAAGTCCACCAGAATAACGTTTCTCAGCCACAGTTAGTTCCCTATAAAATGGAGACAACAGTACTCACAACTGATAGGTTTGTCCTATTGCATAATGCCTAACAAATTGTTGCAATTATTACAGATTTCAAAATGGACATTTTTATTTAAACAGCAGACTAAGAAATCCCCCTACAATTGATTACATAAAATAACATTAGAGTAAAATAGTAGTTACTAAAAAATATATTGAAAATATAATATATGAATATATGTAACTACTAAGTGGTAAATACTAGTCTCTTTATTATTTACAAAATTACAATAGGATCTAAACAGTAAGTGAATAGCTGAATAGCATCTCAGGACATTTAAAGGGATTAGTTTCACTTCACTATTAATAGGAAAAATGCAGCTAATTCCCAGCTCTCAGCAGTTCAAATATGCAGGCTGGTGCTTAATCTGCAGTAATATTGTTTGATATGTTTAAAGGAGCTGTTTTGATGCTGTCAAATATTACATCATAAACAGAGGCTACTGCGCCCATGCAGAACTGTTGTTCCTTAACCTTTATTGAGTCAAATATGTAACACCATTGATCTTTTTTTGAAGCACTCCAATACTTCACGATGCCTCCTCATACCCCAGACCAGGTCTTAATGTATTATTTTTCTATTCATAGTGTAGTAATGCAAGGATACTTGATGTTGTTTAGCAGTAAAGGGTTGACTCATTTTTAAGAGTACTTATTAGATATATAGGTTTTGTTTATATTTTTTGAGTATCAGATACACAACACTATGAAAACAAACTGTACTATATACTTTCTATATTTTTTTTCTTTTTGCTGGGCTTTAATATTAAGCATATATTAAGACTGCAGAGCATATTAAGACTGCAAAACATATTAAGATTGATGTCTATAGAAAATACATTGCCAATGTGCTCCCCCAGTGTTTTAGCAGTATAGTATTCTGAAGTCTATGGGAGTCTGAAATCTTTTTTAGATTTTGAGCAGTTATTACTCAGTTAAAATTATAAGCCCACAAAACAAAAATATGGCACAAGAAGGATTCTTTCCTCTGTAGATTTTGAGAAAAAAGCTAGAAGTTTGCAAAATCTGTATATTCCTCAGAACTTCATTAAATTTGAAAAATAATTGATTGTTAAATAAAAAGAGTGATCTTGCATATTCTATTTGCTTCATCAATGATAAATTTTAGTGTATTACTTTCAGGGAAAAGCAAAACTATTGCTGATGTGAATGATAGTATATTGTTTGCAGTAGAGTTTGTCACAAAATTCATCATGTAGAATAAATTGTTGATAATGATTGGATTCTCTTGGTGTTTTGTAGCTTCACATGAAAATAAGTACTTTCTGTATTTCATTAAGTGTCAAAAGTTGATCATCCCTTTGGATGATCGTAGATGTTTAGATTTGTTTTACTGTTAGTATTTTCAGTTGCCTTGCATGAGGTCTATACCATTAATTTATCTTAACTAGCCTAGACAATTTTATGACTGAGTCAGAATAAAATAAAACCATTTTTTCAGCTTGATCATTATTAAATTAAATCTACCTCATAACATTCAAAGCAATTACCATAACGAAAAGGAACCTATCTAGAATGCCAAAGTTTTATAATAATGAACATTTTGTTGGGTTTGAGGTGGGAAAGTGATTTTTATCCCGTGTGAGAGAACAGAGGGAAAGACAGATGATTATAACAAGGATGAAAAGATCCTGAGAAAACACACATTGAAAACAAAGGTGTGTGGAAGGAGCCAGAACAATGGAAGTATGATGAGGCGGATGGAAACCAGTAATTCTTTCCCAGAAGCTCATATGAGGCATCTTCTTTGTGCCCATAATACATGTGCATTTGATGGATGGTAGGATTATAGCATTAGAATGATAGAGGCAGGAATTTTAATAGGGAAAGGATTTCATTCTCTCTATGGGATGCTAGACCATAGGCTGAGAAAGTTTAGTGATATTTTTAAGATAACAAGTTACTTAGTAGATTCAGGACCAAAATTCCAATCTCCTGACATCTAGTTTGATGCTTATTTCCTTCACCATTCTGGTTTTTATTATTATGGATATTTCTAAAAATTAAATATAGTATATTACTACATTGGACATATTTGTAAAACATATTTGATGAATCTTTTCTGGAGCTTGCTTATATTAACTTACTCAGATCCTAATTCAGCCAAGTATATTAAGAAGGGATTCAAAAATAATAAGAGGGACTTTGTGTTACAAGATGTTTGAAAATATTACAAACACACAAAAATAAAATCTGTGAAAATAACATTAGAAAGATACATCAATGGCATGGTTTTAAAACATAGGTTTTATTATTAAGGTACGGTGAGGTCAGCAAATCAGAAGACTGGCATTGAAAAGATTGTAACTCACAGTTCCCAAAAGAAGGGGTCACGTCATGCCATGCAGGGCCATGAGGAAACACCAGAGTCAGTTAATAGGCAGAGGGAGTGAGGAAAAATGTGGGCAAGAGCCTGAATTGTGGTTTCTACAAGAAGGAATGGGCAAGACAGGAGAAACAAGTTTAGAATTGGCTAGTTTGAATAATTTCAGTGGGCTCTGGGTCATAGGGCTTGTCTCTACTTGTCTGGTATCTGCACCTGGGGTGATTAGGGAAGGGAAATAATGACCCAGAATATAAAAGCCCAATAGGGAAGGTGGTGAGGATAGGTGAGCTCTGAATTGGTTGGTTTATACAGAAAAAGCCTGCTCCCGGGGAAGTCTATATTAATACTATTTCTAGGAATTGGCTAGGCCCAGGAGGAATAATTCCTTTGGGTCCTAAATGACAAAATATCAGAAATACATGAACAGAATAGAAAGGCTAGCAACAGACTCAAAAATGCCAATGCATTTACTATAGGATTAAAAGAACTTTATTTTTTTTTGCATTCGCAAATGCTTATGATTTTAATTTCTTAAGAACTTTTGATTTGCTAAGTTGATTACTATAGAGCCTAATAACTATAAAGTTATAGATATATTTTCTTTTTTTCACATTGGCATGTACAGGGCTGTGAAAATATAGGATTTACATTTGAAACTGTACATGTAGTAGCATTTACATGAAATAGTATGTAATGAGAAATAGAATTTACATGTAGTAGTATTCTAGCTACTGATAATAAAAACATAGCAGCTAGATCCTTATCTTATGCCTTACACACAAATAAATTATAGAGGAATCTTCTCTTTTATGGTAATAAATCCTAAAAGGAATTATAAAATACAATAATTTTAAAATACTGAGTTGAAGAACAAATATTTATATTTCATTTATGCCATGTAGTACCTTTAAATGTCAAGTGTTCAAGTCTATCTACTTTTTCATTTATAATTTCTGCATATTTGGTCATTCGTAGAAAGTATACCATTATTTTTAGATACTGAAATTTGTTTCCTGAATAGCCAGTTATTATTATAACTTAACTAATTAATTTCCAGTTAAAATAAGGTAGTATCATTTCAAATAAAAAGATGACTTATTTCTAAGATTTTTTGTCCCTATAAAATAAATATTTTGTTGATATTGAAAAAATGAATGTAGATAGCTAGTGTTCAGCTACCAATATTTCTAATGCATGTATTATTCAGGCTCCACTTTAATCCAGATGCTAATTGGTATTTTTTAATTATTTACTTTGCTTCTGTGTCATAACATAGAACTTTGATAACATAACTGGTATCTTGTTTCTTTTATGACATAAAACAAAATAGATTCTACCAAGTAGCTCCAACTTCTCAAATGCACTAAGATTGACCCATGGTAAATATCTGATATACTTGGTTTCTCCTAGTCAGTCGTGTAAACTCTGTTAACATCTTTATCTTTTAAAACCATAATAATTTCTTTATCTTTTAAAACCATAATAATTATATGAACACCTTTGATACCTTTTCTCTGGATCAAGATCACTTCCTTCCAAAGAAGGCTGTGTTTGACCTAAATGAAATAGCAGGTGTAAATTTCTCCATGTAGCAGTGAAACATCTATTCATGACAACTTTCAATAGAATGAAATGTCATAATATTAATCTAGAAGGAAATCTGATGATCTCCAAAACTTAGACAAGAAGAAATTTGAAAAATCTTTCTTACCAACTCTAATTGCTTTCTAAATATTGCAGGATCAAGTGATATCTTGCCCTGATCACTCCAGTAATTCAATATCATTTTTTCTTTCACTGATACAATCATATAATCTAGATTGCCTTAATTCAGGTAATAAAAATAGTCTGGCAGGTTCATTTCCCAGAGATTTTCACATAGCATATTCTCTGAAGGTGTTCAGTTGTGATATAATATCCCCACATCCTTAAATTTATTCCTGGGACATTAATGAACTCTGTAATCCTAGCAGGAATTAAGATATCTAAATAGATATATGGAGATTCTGTTATAGAAAAGGTCTCAGACATTTGGTAACAGTTCATCACTTGCATACTACAAACAGCATTTTCAGAAGAATCTGCTCCCACGTTTTGGGGGCATTTTCTTAGGCATTTTAAGCTGTCAGAATTGGTTCCATGGAAACACCTCAAAGTAGTCCTATGACATACTGTGCAAGAAAGCACCCCATTTCAACAGTTGGCACAGATTTACTGCCATTAATCTGTTAATGAAATTTCTTCAAGAAAACACTTTCATCAATGTACTCATTTTGGGTGAAATGAAAGGACTAAAACATCTTAATATTTACTTCTTGGGCAATAAACACAGATCTCTATTTAGAATATTGTTCCTTAATTTGGGCAATAAACTTCCATAATTCATCTCATAATTGAAAATCTTCTTGAAGACTTTCACTTCAGAAACTAGAAAAATTCTAAAACACTATTAATTAAGAAATTAGCTCTCTAAATAAACTGTGATTTTGAATTTTTAATGCCTTTTTCTATTCCACATAATGATTCTTGCTCAGTCACAAATGGTATTTAGCAGCTGTTTTATACAATTCAATATCTTAATAGCAATTAAGGCAGATTACAACCTAAATAGAATCAGTTCAAGGTATTAAATTAGAGACAACACCATGCTTCAGAATCAAGCAGATGAGGAAGTTCCTGGCTGCCTGACAATACCCCATATGCTACTAAATATGCAAAACTAGAATGGGAGATTTTGGGTTTTGGATCTGTAGGCAGTGGCAATTCAGGACTATTTAGCACTAATGAAGAGCATCAGATCAGTTCAAGTTAATTAGCATTTATCCTTCCTCCTTCACTGAGTCCTTCTCTCATGCTTCATTCAACATTAAATCTAAGCATGTACTATTAGGAATAAAAGTGGGGCCTGAATTATCTATCCTTGGGAAAAATTGGCAGCTGAACGCCAGCTTTCTACATTCATTTGTCAACATCATCAATGTATTCACTTACAGAGGCACCATTTTTTTCTGTTTAAAAAGATATTTCCTTATTTTAAACATCAAATTTATATGTGATAATATTTCATTCATAAAATTAATATCACAAAGTATCAACCAATAAAATAAAAGACTCAATGTTTTATTTTTCCATTCTTCTTCAACAATTAACATTTTAATATATTATGAATATAAAATAGTATTTTTAAAGTCACAGCTCATATAATTATTTAAGTTGTTATGTTTGTGGCTTAATTTTATAGATTCATTAATGGTATCCTTTGTGGTCTGAGGTATATTAGCATTTTCTGGAAGGAGAAAATCATTTCCATTTGGGTGGTATGAGTTGAAATAAAAAATGTTTGTGTACTTAAATTCTTTCTGTTTTCATTGTGCTCTTTTCATTCCTATTTGAATAAATGAACGTTTTTTACTGGAATATTTTCTGCTTTAGATTATATGTAATTTTCCCTTCTTCAGCTCTACTGTACTTTTATATAGACAAGTATCTCAAATCCTTAGAAACTCATGTAAGGTACAGTTGTAATAAGTAGATCATTTGATTCATTGATTTCTTAATTGATCCTTAGTTCTAAATTCATTAATCCTTAATTCTAAAATCCTTAGAAACTCGTGTGAGGTAGAATTGTGATAAGTAGATCATTTGATTCCTTGATTCCTTCATTCATTAAATATTGCTAAGTACCTACTATTCACTAAACAATGTAAGAAATGATCTCCCTTGAAACATGTAAGACAAACCAAAGTGTTAGCTTTACTGAAAATGTTATAATATATTTTCCAATTTATATTGTGTTTTGGGAGTTCCTTTCTTGACTTCTTTACTTACTAGATATGTGACTTTGGATAAATAAGTTAAGTTACTGAGCCTCAGTTTTCTAACTGAATTTTGAGAATTCATGAAATGTACATGAGAAAGTGTTTTTAAATTTAAAAAGTAGACATGAAGACTATTATTGCCATTATTATTATTTTTAGATTATCTTAACCAATCAAAAGTGTCAGGATTACTATTATCACAACTATTAATATCACCATGATATGCCCAATCAAAGATTTTTTGTATTTTTAAAAAATGCCTAGAATGTGTTAGGAGAGAGGAAAGAAGGATAGCAGGAAAGTACACAAAGTGTATTGTGGTAGTGATAGTTTTTATAAATCCATTAATACGTCTTGGTGTATCATTCTTTTTATTTAAAAAAAGGTCTATTTATTCTCAGCCAGAAGATGTCATTCAAATCCCTTTTATAGTTGAGTTGGGCAGGTTGAAGCGATCTGTTGGAACCTACTTTAAAATATGTGTTATTGTCTAGGCCAGAGAATTTTCCCTTCATTATCACCTCATAAAACAACTATGAGAGGAGACTAGACTTCTAACCCTAATGCAGTTGTAATGAAGTGAAAGTTTTCTGGTTTGCTTTTGGATTCTTCCTCATAGAATTTTGCAACCCAAGCCAGAACACACCTTGGCTCACATATCAGCACATTTTTCTGGCCCAGAAATTAGAGTTTAGAGACTAGAGAAGTCAAATGAAAGCAAAGAATTCTTAAACAATTTATGGTTAGTCATATACTGTGAAAATTAATGAAAATCGCAAAAAGAAACATCCATATTAAGCTTTAAAAATTTTTTCATAATACGAAGAACTTTTATCAGGTTAAATATAAACATTTTAGAGGGAACTAATGGAAACTCTTTTACCACAAGTGAATAGTAGATTCTTGAAATCAAAAAAACTAATTATGGCCTCAAAAAATGTATGTATAAATTAACGAACTGTAAAATAACTAGAAGCTATTGAAAGGAGAGATTGACTATTTGTGTTGTAAAATCTACATTTATCTTATTCTAAATTATACTAATTGAAAATCATTTCTGATTTAAACCCAACTACAGAATTCTCATTCTCAACAGTGAAATTTTCATTGGTCTTATCCTGGAATCTGCCATCAACACCTCAGTCTAAAAAGTCATATGAGTTAATCATAATCTTAATAAAGTGTTGAGAAAGAGAAGGAAGTAATTCCTTAAAAGAGTTATCATCTTCTACTTTATACATTAGCCATTTCTGTAGTACAGATTTTATAAACGTGCTCCTTCACTACTCATAGGAAAATTCTTTTTTCTGGATAACTACCACGGTATGAGCTGCTGAAGTCTTTCTTAAGAAACCACACAACCACTCACTCACAGAGCATAGAACTATAATTTTTAGAATTATTTCACAGAATAACTTCTATAATAGTGAATACACATACATTTCCAATTTGTGAAATTTAAAGAGATGTTTGGCTGCACACAAATATGCTTATTCTTATTTTTGTTATTTGCACATCAATATTTAGGTATACATGTAAGAGACAAATGGAAGAAGGAAAATGGAATAGCAGCCCCCAAAGGTGAACTATTTTAATGTCATATTTTCTTGCTTTCTTTGAGGAGATTATTCTAGGTTTATTTTCTTTTTGACTTAGTGACTGCCACTTTATCTTTGAAGATCCCTTACTAGCTCAATATGAACTTACATTGTCTATTTTCCTAACTTAAGTCTAAAAGTACATTAAATATCTATTATGTTCCAGTGACAAATATGGTGTTTATTGAATTTAGGAAATTTAACACTTTTGTAAAGACCTCCAAGGACTATATACATTAGAAGATATTGCCACATAAGAAAAGAAAATATTGCTTTTGTGTCAAACTCAATATAATTTCCAACTAAATGGCAAGCTTAATATTGGATAAGAATATTCTGCCTAATTTGGAAAGAGTAAAAGAGAATATAAATAATTCTTCTTGCCTCTGGCATTATAAAACCTTGGAAGAAAAAACACACACTAATTGATAAAATTGTTCATGGACTCTATTACAAGGGATGCATTACATAATATTTGTGAGTGCTAGAGAATCTATCTAAATATTGTAGGAAAATGGAGCCGCCCAAGGCTGAGGACTTGGTCATGCATTTAAACATGTGTTTGAAGGGCTAGCAGGGGCAGCCTACTCGAGATCTCAAATATATAAAACATATAATTAAATACGTAAAATAGTTATTTCATTGTAAAAATGGTTGAATATTGACAATTTCTTTCTATTCAATCTAAGGTCTACACTTGGAGACTAAAAATCTCATGGGAAATAAATCTTCATTAGGTAAAAGAATATCAAGAGAGAAGATAGTTTTGAATGCATTTCAATCTGTGCTAAAATTTAAGGGTAAGATTTGAGGGAGAGCTCCATTATAACAGTGTGCCTAAGAAAGAGTAAGGTACAAAGCAGCACTGACTTATGGACCACAGTTTTGTGGTGGACATTCATCTACTTCGGTGTGGGAGTTGGAGTGATACATTACAAAAGTGATCATGAGGTAATTCCTATAATTCATTTTATACTTTTAAGAGATGATTTATTTCTTTCATGGTTATTTGCTTAGCCATTAATTAATTTATTCATTCAACAAACATACACTGAGATTCCACTGTATACTAGGAATAAAGAAAGGTGCTATAGATATACCTGGAAACAAGATGTTTAATTTTCTGTCACATTCTAGGAAATAACTCAAATAAGAAAACAAAAAATTATAGTATAGCATACAAAATACTATAATGAGGCAAGGATAAGACATTAAAAGAGTACAACAAGGGCATATAATTCAAAGTAAGGCATTCAAAGAAGTCTTCTTAGAAAAAAAGAATTATCTGAGCCAAGAGTTAGAATGCCTAAAAAGATGGGAAGTGAGAAAGTGCTATTCAATATCAAACTTTAATGTGGAAGGTAAAGAGCAATAAGAAATGAGGCCAGAAAAATTCAATAATATCCATAATCTTGCAAATCATGTTCACGCATTTGTATTTATCTTACAAGTGACAGGAAAAACACTGAATAGATTTAAAGCGATTACATTGTGGGGAATAGACCAGAAGAAAGCAAAACTAAAGTAGAATAACTGGTTCAAAATCTACTGTGATAATCCAGGTGAACAATTGTGATTGTCCAAGCTACATCATTTACAGTGAGAATGAATACAAGGGAATATAGATGTAAAGCTTAGGGGTAGAATCAAATGGATTTGGTCACTAATCCATTGATGGTGGTAAGAGAATATAAAGAGTCCAAAATATATAAAGCTGGGTACTTGGTTAAAGAAATTGTATTATTTATTGCATGATGAACCAAGGATGGATTGCAATTCTTTATCCTTAACATGATTCTTTAAGTTGTGTTTGGCTTCAGACATCTTTATGCTGATTCTGTCATTCTACTTACATCGCTATGCTAAATTTTGTTTCCACTAGCTTGCCCTGAGACATAAAATTCATTATTCTATCAGTTTAGGAATGTTGTTGAGGATGCAGGCTGCTTTGTTATATACTGTCATCTCTAATGGGGACCTATGTGAGAACATTCAGATCCTAGTGCTAAGAAAAAAGGCCGTGAGCTCTCTCTCCTCTCTCTCTCTCTTTACCTCTCTCCCCTTGATTGCTACTAAGCTCAAAACCCTACCACTAGCAAAAACATAAAAAAGATGGGGAGAGTTAATGAATCTTACTGATGATTTTGATTCAATTTCCTATCTTAATTCTGTCTTTGCTCAAATTTTCTTTCCTATTTGTTTTGGCTGTTCTATCATTTTGTAATGAAGGAAAGAAAAAATAAATTGCAAGTATCACTACTAATGTATAGATGTTGTTATGCTCTAAGAATCAGTTGGTTTTATACGTCAAAAGAAACTGTTTTCTTGAATGATAGCCAGGTAAAGTATTATAGAAAAAATGCAGTGCTTAAAGTCAAAGAACCTGAATCACAACTTTGAAATTTTGCAAATAATTTATCCTCTGAAGGATAAATAGCAACAGGAAGAATTATTTTGAGGATGTATAATCAACAATAAGGTAGGGTATATTTTAAAATAACTGAAAAAGTGGAATTGGAATGTTTCTAACACAAATAAATGATAAATGCCTGAAGTGATGAATACCCTAGTTACCCTGATTTGATTAATTCACATTGTATGCCTGTATCAAAACATCACATGTACCCTATAAATACATAGCTCTTACATATCCGATAAAATTAAAAATAAATATAAATTTTAAAAGGAATTATTATGAGGCTTAAATAGGGTGATAGGTTGCAATGTGGCTGGCACATTTTAAACCTTCATTAAATATTGGTTGAACCTGACTTTACGATATCTAGAATAAGAAAATTATAGGAGGAAACCCTCAAAATTTACTGTTGTCAGAATCACTATTCAATGGCCCTGTCCTCTTACTGAGATCATAGTCTCCATCTCTATTTCACTCTCTATATTGGTTCCCAGCCACCAAAACAATAAATGGAACTCCTAAATATCCAATAAAATGATGAATTTCATCTCACCACTAGGGCAAGCACTTAGGGCCTCTGACAACTGTGCACTCCACAGCCATCTCGGCTGTGAGCAGGCATGAACTGCTCTTGGCCTCCAAGTTATATCTTCTCTTTTTAGAGGAGTAGCCTAGGCTGATTTTCTGTGTCTCAGTCTCAGTCTTCATTCCAAATCCCTTAACCCTGGTTAAAAGACAAATTACCAAATTGAGAAATAAAGAAAAAAAACCCAATGTCCAATGAGTGTGATGCACACCATCTGGGGGATAGACACGCATGAAGATCTGACTGGAGGGGGGAGGGGGAACAAGGGCAATATACATAACCTTAACATCTGCACCCCCATAATATGCTGAAATAAAAAAGTCATTTTAGCTATTTCAGTTTCTATGTATTTCCATATAAATTTTAGAATAATCATCTCTACAACATACTTATGGTGAAAATAGCTACAAAAAATCTTTCTGAAGTTTTAACAAAAATTGTCAAATTTCTATATATCAATTTCAAAAGTATGAAATGGTTTGTGTTGAATCTTCCAATCCATGAGTATCATATATCTCTACATTTAGATTTTGTTTCCTTTCTTTCTAAAGTGATTTGAAGTGACAAGTCCTGTATATGATTTTTCCCCTTAGATTTATACCTAAATATTTTAGGTGATTATAAGTGATATTGTATTTTTAATATATGTATCCACTGTGTTCATTGAAAATATTATAAATTTTATTGATTTTTGTTGGTTCATTATATGATAAATATATTAGGTTATATATTTTTATGTTTGTTGATAAATTTATCAATTTATTATTGATATTATTGAAATATCAAATTATTATTGATAAACTTAATAATAAATTCTAGTACCACGGTAGATCTTTGGGAAAAAAAAAAAAACCCAATGTCTAACCTAGGGATTTGTAATGAATTTATATTCTAACAGCAGAAAAGTTACTGTTTTACTATTATTTCCATGACTATCATTACTATAATTCTTATTACTATCTGGATCTAGAACTAAGCATAATATTAAGCCCTCTGTCTTTTACTAACATAATCTTTCAAATGTATTTTTGATTATAGGACTAAGATATAAATCTCACAGTTGCTTTTTCAAGGTAGCTGATCAAAAACTATCTGAAGAAATGGTGCCCAGAGTGGTTTGGAGAGCTGCTGCCCTGCAACCTCTGGAGTACTGAGTGAATTATTTGGATCCCTCTGTTAAAAGTGATCCCTCACCCACCTTCCTTTCAGACACTGTTGGTACCTCCCACTGTACCTCCATCCCTGTTTTACAAGATCAGCCCTAGAAGCTCAAGCATCTCCTTTTTCTCTCTTAAATCTTGCCTGGACATTAGCCTTCTCTGCTTCCCCAAAACTTCTGAATTATCTGGAATTTCCAGTTTTTGATCAATTAACTTTTCCACATGTTTCAGTCCATGTTGTGCTGCTATAGCAGAGTACCTGAGTCTGAGCAATTTATAATAAACAGAAATTTATTGGCTCACAGTTCTGGCAGCTGGGTAGTCTAAAATCAAAGTGCTGGCATCTCCTGAGCACTTTCTTGCTGTGTCATCTCATGGCAGAATGCAGAGGACAAGAGAGCAAGAGGAGACTGAACTTGTCCTTTTATGACAGCACCAATCCTATCCAGGAGGGTGGAGTGCTCATGGGCTACTCATCTCTAAGGGACCCCTCTTAATATTGTTACAATGGCAATTAAATCTTGACATGAGTTTTAGAGGAGAACTACATTCGAACCAATAGCAACATATTTTTAGTTTGTTATTTGCCACCTCCTTTCTTTAACTGAAATAAGATGTTTCCTAAGATCACTGCTGCTCTAATAGCTCTTTCAAATGGAAGCAACTTTTACTACCATTGTCTTGGTACTTCCTTGGCAGAAGATGGAGTAGGTGTCTGCTCTGCTCTCTAGAGCTCCTTTACAGCTATAGATTCTTCCAGCAAAACCTCCTTTAAGGCTCATACCTTCAGGATAGATCATCCTCTCTCCATCCTCCACTGCTGGTCATTCACTGTCCTTCATTTAAAAACGTCAACTCTTAACTCAAAATCTTTGTAGTATCCCAAATTTTGTAGCTTTCCTGTCAAAGTTCTGGCCACTCACTTGGTTCCAGCTACTTTCCACAAGGAAGATAAACTAAAGAAAGCTGAAAAATTAGTGAGAATAGTCACATGGCATCATATGAGTCTTAAGTACTAGATTAAGTCTACAGAGACATAAAGCTGAAATTAAATAATTACAATTTGATTTATTGTGTCCTACTGGAATGGAGTAACACTAAAATTTTCTCAATGATAGATTAATATACAAGTAGTTCCACCTCTCCCCATGACTTCTAAGCAATACATATCCTCTTACTTTTTCCCCTCACACTGCCTCTTCTTTTGCTCATTCTTCAGAGAGTATGACTCCACCCTTACTTCTGTATTCGCAATATGGCGGGAGCGGCATTCATTGTCACCTTATTTTTTCACAGTGGGTGAGGCATTTCCTTGGTGATGCTGGAATCGGCCAGCATAGGGCCTTATTTTCAGGACCTTTCACCTATTCAATGTGCCAGTCAAAGTCATTTGAAAGCCAACTTGTTGGGAGGACAACCGATATATAACGAGAGTTGTAAATATTTTTCTTTTATCTTGCTTTTGTGGATGTTTTGTCAAGAAATATATGTTGGGGTAAAGAAGAATACTTAACAGCTCATGGCAAGGGCTAAAGACCTCAGTAGATGTTTCATTTGTTCTAATTATTATGACCTTTTAATGTATTGTTGAGGACTCCTAGACTCATCTTCTTTTCTGCTCCGATTGCAGTCCCCATTTATCAAGGCTTCTAAATACATATGAAAGACACCTCTGGCACAGTACTATATAATTCTTCATTCCCAGAAACTTTGCTTCCATTCTACCTCCATTTCTCAAAGGAGAACCTCAGATTGACTCAATTTCCAAAATCTCTACCACCAAAACCCTACTTTCCAATCACAACCTATTTCCTTTCTGCTTTGCAAGTGCTCCTTCCCTAAAAACCTTTTATCTCCATGTAAACTCCACTGACCCTGCCACATTCGCTCAATCCCTCAATGTGTTCATTCTTTATTTCATTCTTCACTTTTCTCCTGCTGAAGCTGTAATAATCTTCATTATAGCTACTCCCTTGCAGACATCCTCGGCTCTCCTGCTCTAACTTTCTCAGTGGCCTTTACCAATATTTTTAATATTTCTTACTCTGGATGAAAGTTAGAAAAATATTTTATTTAATTTCTCATAGATAAGCCACTTTCTGTCTATTTAACCAACTAGAAACAGGAGTTGGACAGGCTCTCATTTTAAAGACTGGAGAACTGCTGCTGCACTGGCTTTCTGTTTCTCATATTCTTTCCAATTCCCTTAGTTCCTCCTGTTGAAGTTGCAAGTTCTGCTCCCACAAGATGCAGTGTGTCAAGCTGGAGGTGATTTCTTTTTTGTTTATTTTTCCAGTCTGGCTTTAGTGTCTGCCCCAACTGAATATGTTATCTTTTCTATTTTCATTTCAAGCATTTCTGAGGGCAATTTTGAGAAGAGTTTAGAATACTTTGCTTCTTGGTAGGATTAACACAAATATCATTTGCATTCATGGCATTTTTTTTCCATTTATTTTTCCAAATGGGATAATGCTAAAAGCTGTGTTGTACTCTCTCAGTCTCTCTCTCCCTCTCTCTCTATATATATATAAATATATATATTAAATTTCTTATATATTTCTAAGTAAGCTTTTTAGAATTCAAATATTACTGAAAAGAAAATTTTCTTAGAAACTCGTTATAAACATAAAATCTTATAATTTCCATTGCCCAAAAATATTTGAAAATGTATTTTTAAATTGTCTCAAGTATCTTAATGATATTTCTTTTGATTTTGCTTTATTATGATTTTGAATCTATTGACTTTCTTTATTAACACAGGTTAATATTCCTTCTCCTTGCCTCACAGAATTTCACATTCCACTTGTTTTTTGGCCATAATTTGATTTCTTCATCCAATGTCGGGTAAATTACACATTATCTATTTATCTTGATTCTTGAGTTGTAAATATTTATTTGGGGGGAAGCATTTGAAATGGTTACACACTAAGTTCATGCTAACCAATCTTAGGTGAATACTAAAAACTACTCTGCAATCTTTGGCTCAATCCCGTTTTGTGCATCATTTGTTCCAATCATTTGCCCCAAGCTCTCAAACATATGCTATATCCCGTATCTTTGAGCAGATACTTTCATTTCCTACATTCCTTCATCTCCTTGTGTATTGAAAATCTGGATGAGACTCAACCTCAATTATTTTCCCTAGTTACTCAAATTCTCCTTGTATATAATCACCATTAGTTTATTTACTTTTCCTCTAATATCAGAGAAAGACAAATCATTCCTTGTCAAGACAAGTCCTTCTATTTGAGATCATTGATTTCATAGTATTCTCTGGAATATTTCTTCAACAGTTACTTCCTCTGGATTTTATATATGTCTGTTTTACCCAACTCTTTTTTATCAATCTTCAAGTATTTTGACTTTTTCTTATGCTGGCACTTGCCTGGACCATGATTCCTCCTCAATCTCTCCTATATTCCAGTTTTCTCAATTCCCATCAGCAACCAGTGATAAGATTGAACATCTTCTTTCACTCACTTATCTTGCTTGGCTGCTGCAATCCTGTACTCTCTTGACTGTCTTCTTAACTCTATGATTTGTTTTTCACATGCCACCTCCCCTTTTTGCCTCCAGTATTCCTTCTCCTTACATATTTTACTTTGGCAATTTCAAACGCTTACCAATGTTTTGACTTTCACTTCCATGAAAAAGACTATGAAAACTGTGTCTCCAGGTTTGTCTTTCTCCTAATCCTCTGACCCATGTTTTTCACTCCATTGTGAAGTTCTTCTCATGAGGGATGTGGAGAACTTTTGAACCTTTACATGTCTTTTTTCAAACTATTCCACTTTCTGTTTTCCCAGCCTTTCAAGCAAGAAGACTGCCACTCTCTTTTCTTTACTTACTTAACACTGTCCATTCTGCCTTCACAATATATTTGCATCCATCTCTCGTTTCTTCAATAGCATGCATCAGATTCCCATTGTCAGTTGTAAGTAATAGTATACTTACTCCTTCCCTAAGAACCTTAAATGATATGCTAAAAATAAATAAAGCAAGACTAAAACAAAGTAGAAGGTAAAAAAAAAAAAATTAAGCAAAAGGCTCTCTTGTTTCTTTATTTCAACTGGGAATATTTTACTTTATTCCTAAACTTTAAATTATTACTCTTATGACTTCAAAAAAACTAAAAATAATTAATTATAAATAAATGACTATAAATATTTCTCATATAAAACACAAGTCAATTAACTAAGTACAATTAGAATTATATATTTTTTTGAAAAATGGTAGATAACACAAAGTATTCTGAGTGAAATATTCCATTGTTTGACTCGCAAGCAAACTCTTTCATAAAACTCCATTTCCTTTGTATAAGTTGACAAAGAAAAAATTGTGTCTTAGCACTTACTCTCTTCCTCATTGCTCTCTCTTCCCTTTCATTCAGAAGAAAACATATTATTTTTGGTAAATTATACTTATACTAAGAGGGGAAAGATTGAGGTTTTGAGAGCAGATAGATGGCATGTTTTTCTGAGACAACAGGATAGAGGAGAAGAATCTTCAAAACTCCTCTAAATCCTCAATTTTCACATCTGTGTCTCACTACAATTCTGTGTCTGAATGCACCTCAAAATGTAGAACTTTTAGAGGGGGAGAAATTGCTATAGTTCATCTACTGAAGGGGGCTAAGAATTCTGAAACTGAGAGGTAGAAGGGAAAGCAGAAGTTGAACAAGAGAGACGCAGTAACACAAAATAATCATTTCACACTGAGTTTATAAGGTTGAAAAGACACATTACCTGCCCTTACAGGTTACAGTTTAGATTGGAGTCAGACATGGAGACAATTACAATACAAAGTATCAGCTACTTTAGTGGAAGGTGCAAGATACATGGAGGAAGTGGATGTCCAAGCCCTGCTGCCCAAGACCTGGAATGTTCATAGAGAAGTTATAATTCAGTTGAGACTTATATACGAGTAGGATTTAGTTGAGCTTATTCCAAGCAAAGTATCCCAAAGAAGACTTATGCAGGTGGCTCTGCATAACAGCTCCCAGTCAAGGAGTGAGGAAAAAAAATAAAGCTGAAATATAGCTCTTTGTCCATGTATGAGGCCATCTTCCCTGGAGCACAGCTCATTGGGAGACAAAAAGAGAGGCCCCTTTTCTAATTTGCTCAGATCAAATATATTGCAATCCATATGCCCAGAATGGGGATTTTAAAGGTAATGTACAAAGGGCAACCTAGGTGTTATCAAAAGACAAGTCTAAGTCCTTACTAAAACATGCAGGAGCAGGGAGGCAGCCGAGACTGTCATATTCTGGGTCATAAAGAATTGGTGAGGCAGGCAAGAGTAGTACATGATTTGAAGTGCATCACTGAGGTTAAGGAATATTGGAATGTCAAAAAATTCCATTGAATTTGGCAACCTGATTAGTATGGGCATGTCCAGTGGAGTGGTAAGGGGTACACCTGGTTGCAGCAGATATGTGTTGGTGGCAGTGAGACAGTAAATGTGGTCAAAAACCAGACCAAGCTGCAGGGGCTAGGTTCAGTGAATATTTATCTTATACATGTATATCAACCATTCAATTCAAGATCTATAAAATTTCTAGCTACAGGGAAGGCTCCCTTGTGTCTCCTCCCAGCCAAAACCTCCCAACCCAAGAACAGAACCACTATAATGATTTCTATCAGATTACATTTGCCTGTTCTTTAACCTCAGACAAATGAGATGATGTGAAATATATTATTTTGCATCTAATTTCTTTCTCTAAAATATTGACTGAAAAATTCCTACCTGTTCTTGCACGTAGCTGTAATTTGTTCCTTTGAATTCTATTGTATGACCATATGCAAAATTTTTAGTCACAATTTTTAGTCACTATTAATGAATAATTCTTCATTATTATACTTATTACCAGTTTTTGATTAGTACAATGAATACTGCAGTTAACATTCTCGTGCATATCTTTTGGAAGCTATGTACCCATTTCTCTTGGCTATACATCTAAGAATAAAATTGTTAGATCATAACATAGGCATACATTTAGCTTTACTAGAAAAACGCTGAAATTTTCCAAAGTGATTGCATTAATTTGCACTTCCACCTGCAATGTGTGAGAATTGTTTTGTATTTTCATGAACATTTGTGTCTTCCATCTTTTTTCATTTTAGCCAGGAAGGCAATTCTGTGCTCTATTCATTGTGGTTCCATTCAGTTTTCATTTGTATCTCTCTGACAAATAAGTATGTTGGTGTTCTTTTGTGAAATGCATATTCAAATCTTTTGAACATTTTTCTATTTGGTTTTATGTCTTTTAATATTGATTTCTTGGTGTTCAATGTATATTCTGAATATGTACTTTTCCAATATATGAATTATAAGTATATTCTCTCATATCATGATTGTCTTTCCAAGCTTTTAATGGTGTTTTGATAAAGAAAAAAATTTCTCATGCCAGTAATCCTAGCATTCTGGGAGGCCGAGGCGGGTGGATTGCTCAAGGTCAGGAGT
>VBSM01001124.1:24234802-24252980 GCA_008086735.1 Cheirogaleus medius
AAAAAAAAAAAAATTAAAAAAGAAAAAAATTTAATTTTAACAAAGCCCAATTTATTGATATTCTTGTTGTCTGTTTACTGTATCTTTGCTCAGCTCGAGGTTATGAAGATAGTCTTCTGTTTACTTCTAAAAACTTTATTGTCTGGCTTTTTACATAAAAGTCTACAATCTATCTGTGATTGATTTTTGATCATCACATGATATAGAGGTAAAATTTTGATTTTTTAAAATATAGATCTCCAAGGCAAATAGCACCATTTGTAGGAAACAAATCCTTTCACCTCTGTTTCACAGTCATCTTCATTGAAAAACAGGTGGGTCTATTTCCATATTGTCTATGTTGATTACTTTGTCTATTTGTTCTTGTACCAATACAATAATACAACTCTTAAAAGTTATAACAGCTCTCTAATTCAAGTAGTATGTTTTCTTTCATTGTTTTTTTCAATATTGCATTTGCTATCGTTGGTCCTTTGTTTTTCTATATAGATATCAGATCTATTGTCTGCACATACAAATTTGACTATTTCTTCTTAGTTGTTAGATTTATTAGCATAAAGTTTTCCTTAATATCTTTAAATGTCATTAAGAACCTATAATTATGTCCACTATTCCATTTTCAATGTTGGTAAATTGTTTTCTATTATTTTTCCCTGATCAGTCCTACTAAATGTTAATATTATTAATTTTTTTCAAAGAACCAAGTTGTGTCTTTATTTATCTTTTGTATTGTATATGTTCTATATCATTGGTTGCTGCTTCTGTTTGTATTAGTTTCTTCCTTCAACATTTTTTGTGTTTAACTTAGTATATTTTTTACTAGCTCAGCACTGTCAAACAGAATGTTTTGTGATGATGAGAATGTTCTAAATCTACAATTTAGTAGCCACCAGGCACATATATCATCAAGCACTTGAAATGTTGTTAATATAACTAAGGAAGTGGTATTGAAATTAAATATAAATTAACAAAAAGTTTAAAATCCAGTTCTAAATTTGCACTAACAATATTTCAAGTGCTCAGTTGCCACCTTTGACTGTCAGTGCAGCTCTAGACTCTCGATATAGAAATTTAATGATTGATTTTCAACCTTTTCTCTTTTCTAACATATTTATGTAAAGCTATTACTTTCACTTTAGGAAGTGTTTGAGGTGCAACCAACAAATTTTAATTCATCTAAACTATTGTTCAGTTTATTTTTAGCCTATTTTAATTTCTTTGATCCATTATTTGAAGTATACCACTTAAATTCCAACATCGGGTCGTTTGTATAGTTATCTTTTATTATAGATTTCAGCTTAATTCCACCGAAATTAGAGAACATCTCTTGTATAAATTTAATTTTTTACAATGTGTGGGTAATTTATGGCTCAGTATATGGTCTGCTTTGGTAAATGTTTCATTTATACTTAAAAAGTATTGATATGCTACCATTGTTGGAGATAATGTTTGAAAAATAACAGTAAGTTCAAATTGGGTATTTGTAGTATTGTTCAAATCACCTTTAACCTTACTAGTATTTTTTGGTAGTTTTTTCACAATTACTGAGAGTGGCATGTTTAAATCTCTAAATAGGATTATAGATTTGTCGAATTCTCCTTTTGGTTCATTCTGTAAATTTCTGCTTTTTAAATTTTGTCACTGTAGTAAGTGTATGCAGATTTAAGATTACTATCCCTTTAGCTGAATTAAACTTTTTTCTTTATCAAATGTCCCTCTTTATATCTTGCAATAATTTTGCTTTACAGTTCAATTTTCCTACATTTAATATAGTTGCCCTAGCTTTCTTCTGTTAGTGTTTTTATGGTTAATATTTTTCTTAAATAATTTATAATACTTTCTCTTATATTTAACATATGTGCCTTATCAAAACATGTATAAAAACAGTTTTGCTTTTTTATTCAGTATGACAATTTTGGTTAACTAAATTATTTATTAAATTTGCATATCATGGAATACTAATAAAATAATTTTAAAATATTTTTGTTTATTTTTTTTCTATTCCTCCCATCTTTAATTTGTCCCATCACTTATTTTTATTGATTATTTTTGTATTATTTATATATTTTTATATCATATTTTCATTAGTAGTTTGTTATGTATTTATTTAATATTCTCTTGTAGTTACTTGATGACTCTCAGGACAAATGTTGTAGCATGTATCAAAACTTCATTCCTTTTTATTGACAAATAATATTCCATGCATGGATATACTCCATTTTATCTATTCATTAGCTGATTGACATTTGACTTGTTTGCACTTTTCCTTTATCTTTACTTTGAAAAATGTTTTCATTAGGGATGGAAATTTAAGTTGGATGTTCTTTTTTTTTTTTTAAAGCTCTCTAAATATGCTATTCCACTATCTTCTTCCTTTCATTGTTTCTGTTAGGAAATCAGCTATCAATATTAGTGTTGTGTCCATGGCATTTTTCAAGTTCCTGTTAAAAGTCTGGAATGTTTACCAATGTAGAGCTCTCACTCTAGCCATTACCACTCCAGCTCCTAACAACTACTGAAATCTTTGCTTGTCTCTTTGGCATCCCACATACTGCTTTGTGTTAGATGTTTTTTGTGCTCTTAAATTCTGCCTATGAATGTTAAGAGCCAGCAAGCTTTAAGCTCTTTCTCCTCTTTCCAGAGAGACTGCTTTTTTTGAAGAAACTCTATTCTTTTATAGCAAGAAGTTGTGAATCACCCACGATAAAAAGCAAGTGTTAGTGCAGAACTTACTTCTCTGTGTCCTCTCCTTGTAGAATTACAGCTCCAGAAATCCTCCTTGCATTGGTTCTTCCAAGTATTTTTGTTATATATTTTCTTTTACTTTTGTAGCAGTAACTGGTAGGAAATTAATCTGCTACAAATGGCACTAATAAGGATGGAACTAGAAGTTAATCTACTTTTTTTAAAAGCCTGGTTCTAAAGTAGTTATATGGAGATAACTAGAGAGAGAACAATGAGTTGCAAAGTGAACAAAAGTGTAAGATATGTTAGCACACTTTATAATAAACAAGTTGATAGAAAACAAAAGGTTGAGGACTCAGGGATCAAGAGCTCATAGGATAAAGTATCATTGCATTAGAGGAGAAGCTTCTCATAAGAAGAATTTCTGAGATTGGTGCCAATATTAATAGGTATACAAATGGAAGGACAGAAAAGTGAGATCATGCCTTATAACCTCTATTTTCTGTGCCAAATAAGAATAAAGTCATTGTTCTACACAAGAAGAGAGAAGTGTAGAAGAAAGAAGGCTTAGATAGTAATGAAGCTTTACATGCTGCCATGATTAGAGAGGAAGCTAGCCAAAGACATTCAGTAGGATTTCTGAGGTTTATTGAAGGGCAAGCCAACACCATGCCATAAGTTAAAACATCACAGCTCAACTCTAAAAAGTAGCTCTTTGGCCACAAAGACATGATCATAACTGTCCTTTTTTCCTTCATTATCTCTTTATGGACTTAAGATATGATAATATGTGAATTTATCTTGAGAACTTGGCAGACTGGAACATATCCGTTCTAATTCTTGAGAGTCACTACTGAAATTTCTGTGTGTTAGCTGGAGGGAGGATACAGCTACATAACATAGAGGGGAGTGAATGTGATATTAGTGTCCCAGTTACGCCTTGTAATTTCACAATGTTGGTTCCTTTTAAAGAATGTGTGCTTGCTTTACTCATCATATATCCTCTTTAAAGGAAAAATGTTATATGTTAACCAACTTGTCTATTAATGTGTCTCTTTCCTCTTACCTACGCTAACCCACCAGGAGCCATGCCAGTTCTGATCCAACTCCTTTAAGATTGTGATGTCAGAAGTAGAGGATTAAATTTGATTAAAAAAAAAAGCACGTTTCTAATTATCATGAACTCAATGGCTTTATTTTGCTTACCAAGATAAACTTTAGACATATTAGGAATAAAAACATCCTGGTGGTAAGATCGTACTGACCAACTCGATGCTATATTTTATTTACTGCAAATAGTACATGCTGAACCAATGCGAACTCACTGTGATTCTTTCTTTACACACAGTGAGTTAGTCACAGACCTTGTTCCATAGCAAACTACCTCCAAACCCAGTGGCTTAAGCAGCAATCATCTATTATCATTCATATGTCTGTGGGCCAGCTGTGGGGTTCAGCTGCTCTGGATTGTGTCCAGCTATACAGCTTTCCTCTGCATCCTCTTAGGACCAACAGGCTAGTCAGGGCATATTCCTCTTAGGGCAATGGCAGTAGTGCAAGAAAACAAGCAGAAACATGGGTAACCTCTTATGGCTCTGGCCAAAAGTGGCATGCTATCACTTGTGCCTATTTATCATTGGCCAAAACACATCACATATATAAGCTCAAAGTCAAGGGACAGGGATATACGCTATACCCATGATGAGGCCATGACAAAAGTGCTGATGAATGGAGGGGTGCAACTTGGGGCCAAAAATGCAATGTATATTGTTCCCCCAATAGAAGTTATTCATTCTATACATAGGAAGAACCAAAGCATAGAAGCTTGTTTTTTGTGGTTGTTGTTTGTTTTATTTATTTTTTTCAAACAAGCCTAAGGAGCATCTGTAGCACAAGGGCTTCTTTAACATAGAGTGGCATTTATGATCCAGTCTACCTTGGAATTATGTCTGCTTGATTTCATAACTGGGACTAAAGTGAAAAACAAAATAGTAAAATGATAAAAGAGAACGAGCTTTGCAATTACAAAGATATGGATTACAGTCTCAGCTCCGCCACTTTTCAGCTGTTAACTTCGCTGCTTAACTTTAGTATGTCTCAGTCTTCCTCACTGTGAAATGAGAATATCAATAATGCTTACCTCTATTTACCTCTATGGGGATGTTGAAGTAAATGGAATAGAACATACAAAGCTGACGCATAGTTGGTGATTGAGAATGATAGTTGTAATTATTTCCATAGAATCTGTCTCAGATAGAGGACTAGTGTATAGTAATAAGTTTCTGTGATAATTTTCTTTTGTGATGAGAGTAAAAATGCCTTTAAAGAAGTAATGCTATTTGAGATGATTGTTGAGGAATTTTGCTGGTCACAGAAGTTATTAAAGGGCAATTTAAGAATTAATTATTGTGAAATTCAATGAATGAGAATGAGAAAATTATTATGGTAATAGGAGACTTATGAATTTCTAAAATTTTTAAGAATTTCTCCATGCCCTATACCCCTGTTCGTGAAGTGTGGAATTTGTAATCTTACCACTCTGTCTGACACACACGTGACATCACATTTTCAGTTTCCCTTGAAACCATGTTCTAGCAAAGTAAACTAAGGCCAAGAAGGGCATAAGACCTGGATTCTTTTGTAGCCAGCACAGCTGTTAAAACGTTCATTCAGTCACTAGAAACTGCAATGCAGCTATAATGTTCATCAAATTAAACCACAAAGTCATTTTCTTCAAATGTTACTACTCTATAAGGTTATAGAAAATTATATATACTATATAGATAAACATACTATTTTTTTTCTGCTGAAGGAACAGTGATTTAAGTTCAAAACCATGAAAATGTTAAGTTACAATAAAAGGCCACTTTCAACTTTGCCATTTAGAGGCTTACTTATTGTTCATAACTCTTATAATTGGAGCCTTATTATATTATCCTGCCGCACAGCGTGATTTCCTGTTATTTGTCTAATGTTTTTTAAAGAACAGTAATTTAATAACTATAGTGATATTCATCCTCAGCTTCTAACAAATGTGCTATTTCATGAGGTCTTTTTGTAGAACCCTGTTGTAGTCTATGTATACTCCATGCTTGCCATTAGGTGACTTTGAAAACAATGCAAAACAGAAAAATAACCCAATTCCCTGTGATGTTTCTTTGAAAAAAGAAAGAAACTTTGACTTTTAGGCATTACAGTTTTATTTCTCTTAAAAGCACTTTCAGTTTATATTTGTTCCTAGGAAAAGTGATTTTATTCACTCCTCATGGAAAAGTCTAAACTGTGTATTTCAGTTCCAGGGAAACATTGTTAAGTTTTATTGTCTACACTGCACACAAATATCCTAGTACTATATTTTCCAACCAAAAACAAGCAAAAGCCTTAAAAATATAAATAATTTATTTAGTTTTTTTAAGGGGTTGGGAACCTGTAGCCTTAGGGCCACGTGTGACCTTCCAAATCCTTGAATACAGCCTTTTGACTGAATCCAAATTTTACAGAACTGATCAAGGAATGTGCTCTGTGAAGTTTGGATTCAATTGAGGGGCCACACTTGGGGGTATAGAGGACCACATGTGGCCCTAAGGCTGCAGGTTCCGCAGCCCATTTATACCATTTTTTACATTATATGTACTCCTGAAATTTGAAGCTCTCTAATGATAGCTAAGTAGCACCATAAAATGATATAATATATACATATTTTTAAAGTGCCTTTTTTTTTATCCTAGAAAGCAAAAAATCAGATTTAGGGAGTGTTTTGTTTACCCTCCTGATAATATCTTGAGTACTACACCTCCTAATGGAGGTACTTTTTTTTAACCTTAAGACTTCACTGTGCTCAAGTCCTTCATCTTTGCATTTTTACACTTATTCTGACTCATATAATTACAGAAACAAGTAATCTGTTGTCAAAAGCTAGAACAAAATGCCTTTGTTTAATAGTCAAATATGATACAAAGACTTTGGAGGAAAGAGATAGTTATGCCAGCTACACCATGCTGGGTTAGTAGGAATGGATCTTCCTGAGAAGTAAAGCAAACATGATTCTTTCAGATCATAGTTTTGGTATATTTTACTTTTACTTTTAAATGTAGTTCGTGATCCAAAATAGTCCTTAGCCATTATTTGAGGCAGAACATATACCTGTATTTTTCTAAAGAGTAAGTCCTTTAATACCGTGTAGTTATTTTGAAAATTAAAACAACAAAAAAAATCAATAAGAATTTTATGCAAATGGATTGTCTATCCTAAACCCAAAGCAAAATAATTATTTATAACTCTACCAAAATTTCTATCTCAAAGAATTAGAATCCAGGCATTTCTTTATATCAGAATTCTCTTACAATTCTAGTTGATTGCATCTTACCTTTAAGGAGTTTCAGGGAAGAATTTGTGATATTTAGCTACCAAGTTAGTGTTTTGGGGGGTTTTTTGTTGTTGTTGTTTTTAAGTTTGTATTTTGTGCCTATGTCTTTCAGTTGTGGGCCATTTTATTTTTTGTATTTCCAATGTGATGACTATAATTTCAAATCTTTTAAAATATATTTTTGTTTTATATTTGATGGCTGAAGCCTTTAATTTGTCTTGTTAGTTTTTTAAAAATATATATGCAAACAATGTACAGTTACGTTATTCTATCGCATGAATGTATGTAACTAGATAGTGAGGGAATACTCAATGCAGATCAGTGATATAAACACAAACAACACACAGATGTGTTGCCAACCGTTCTTTCACTTCTTAATGAACACTTGTTCTATGAACACCTTTGAAGTGACTCCAGCATTAGAGTTGTGGTTTCTGTGGCCTTCACTTTCTGGTAGTGACCAACAGCCGAACCAAAATCAATCTCTGTCAGGCTTGTAATTGAGCACTTCCCTAATTTATGAGACAGTTTTCCCATTAACAACAAAATCTTGAGAATTAAATAAAAACAGACCTTCACAAGTGCTGCTGCCTAGGTGCATGTGGGATAAACGTTGATAAATGCGTGTGCCTTGTGCGAGCCTGACGTTGAAAAATTCCGTGTCAGAGTTTTAGGTCACATTCTGACAACAATTAGGAACACTGAAATAAATAGTTGGCAATTCTTCTTTGTTATGACAGGGGATGTACAGCCATTTTTATTAAAAAACTGCCTATTTTATGAATATGAAATGCAATGCCCAGCCATCTTGCTATGACTGAGAATCTATAAGCACTTCTATTATAAACCATAGTAGAATCCTTTTGAAGATTTGAAAAGTTTGGTTAAGCTGTTTTCACCTCATTATTTGTAAAATTCCTGTGCCACTGCAATTCCATGCTTCATACAGAACCCACAAAATGGTTAAAAGATAGTTAAATGTCCAGTTAAAGTTTATTTTTAGTATGAAATATCTCACCATAATATTTTGTGAAATGTCCTGGAAAAATCTAAATGACTTGAGAGGGCTGGCTGAAATTCTAAGTCTTTAAAGTTTATTGAAGTATGATATAGTTTATAAACTTCAGATTCACCTGTTGACAGCATAATCATGAGTTAATTTTTTTTACTTTTAAGTTACATGAATCTGTACATTTACATTGATCTAAAAACTCTGATCTGTAATGGGAAAGAGAGATATTTTATCGGTCAGGCTGAATCTGTATGAATACAAAACTACCAGCCCATTTGGTCAGAAATTTGAGTAAGTCCTGTCAGAAGCTACTAATGGATTATTTGAATTGAGTTTGCCAGATCACTTAAAAACTAATTAGTAACCCCACAACCCATATAGTCATTGCATGTGTCAATGTACCCAAGATTTCTTTGAAGAAAACAAATCAAAGAAAATCAAGACATTATAAAACAAAAATCAGGTTTTTAAGATACACGTAAGAGTTAAATTATTAAAAATCCTGGAAATTGAAATGTAATATACATAATCTATAAAATTAGAGCCAATAATTAGTATTTATATGTACATTTCCATATATATCCACATACAAACAATTGTACTAATTTAGGTGGTCTGAATTATGGTAAAAAATAGACACACACAAACACCCCTCCAAATTAAAAGAAGTTTATTTTCCCTTCATATAGCAGTCCAGATGGGTGTCCCAGGTTGGTGAAAGTGCAAACTTAGGGAGCATGGCTTTTTTCCATTTGATGATTCAGGACCTTCAAGCACCTTCTTCCACTGTGTAGTTTCGCCACCCACTAGGGCTGTGTCATCCAACCTACAGAACGTCAAAGAGGGCATGAATATATATTCACATCTAAAAAGCCATTGCCTGGAACTGGCTGTCACCTTTTCCTCTCTCACACATTTAATTGACTAGATGGCAGTCACATTGCTACAACTAACCACAGTCCAGCTGCACTATCCACTAGGAAGAGGGGAACACAAAGTTGATCTTCTACACTTATGTAATGCACAAAAATACTAATTTAAATATCAACCTTAGCTCCTCTGAACTACACTATTTAGCAACCTTCTAAAGTTGGAATGCAACAATAATTAAGAAAGAGCTGCTCAGAGCATCTAAAATAGATACTGTAAAGTACATGAATTAAAGTACTTGCACTTCACATATTATAAAGCCATTAAAATAACTACCCAGATCTTAACAAATTTTTGCTTCCTATGTATTCCTAATGTTTGTCACTTGGTTTCTGAGTCTACCATAAATTAAAAGAAATAAATGTGAATAAAAAATAGATGTTGCCATAAGCAAGTACACTGAAAACAACCTCCTATATAAGTAAGGCTGTAAGACAGATAAATGAATACATAGACAAAACATTGTTCAATTTGAACATGACAATTTGAAGCTCATTAGCATATGGTCAAACTTTCTGCTCATGCTTGAAAACATAATCTATCCCAATATCGCGTCCTTTGTGAAGCCTTCCTTCTCTCTGTCAGAATTATCACTACCTCCTCTGGGCTTGTACCCATCAATATTTTTCACTTGCCTCCACTATGGCATACATAACATTTTTTTCTTTTCTAAACTGTAGGCTTTTGGAGAATGGGAATGGTTTATTTTTGAATCTTTCTCTACTCTCTGTGCTTAGCACAACGTTTGCCATAAAAACAGGTGAAATGGATAAATCAAACCATATTCCAAAAATATCAGATATAATCCAGTATTACAGCATGGAAAAATACAGTAACTGATATCCAAAATTACTATACTGAAAGCCTTAAAATTTGTTTATTATTTTTTTATAATGGAAGGGAATATATAATCCAGTTTAAGAAATCAATGTTCAGATTTTAACTTTGCTTTCCTTAGAGAAAGAAATTTTGAGTTATCAAAAAAGCTATCTATGTACATGGCATTAAATATTTATTTATAATATAATATATAGTGATTACTTAAATTAAATGATATATGTTATACATATTATCAATTTATTATACTATTATTAAATATAAAAATTGAAATGATTCTAGTGCTGATGTGGTTATTATATGAATTTCACTTTACCATAGCTTAACCAGAGTTTGTATAGCAAAAATACTGACATGGAAAGTTTTAAAGATCGTGAACTAACTATTCCACAAATTTCACTTGGGATCTTTAGCACCATCTCTTATCACTTCTAAGATTGGTCACATAAATATGCGTATAATCAAGCAGAAAAGTTTCCAAATATTCTAGAATTCAATTCTAAGATCCTAGGACACAACATTTCAGTGAAATGTCCATAAGTCACTGCTGCTTAACATCTGAAATGCACATCTATAAATTAAGTGAGTCATCTATATCCCGGTCACCTAAATAACTCCCAATTAACTATGCTTGTTTTGGGACAAGACAGTTTCATATTTTTCAAATGTACAAAAATAAAAATCAAATTTCTATCAGCCAACTGTTTAAAATCTTGCATATATCTTAAATGTTGCTAAGTGAACAAAATCATCCTAAATAAGCTGCAGTTTTTTTTTACATATTGTGTCACCATATTTACAAAGAGTTCTCTATTATGATTATTTCAGTAAAAGATCACCTGATGTCAATTTTTCTACTTCAAGAAATATTGTTTCTGTCAAATCTCCATTTATTAGGTAGATAAACATACGTCCTTAGTCTTCTAAAGCTGAGAGTCTTCACAACTTTTGTAGATGAAAACAAAATAATGTATGCTATTCATACATAATTAATACTACTTAGGGTACTAATACCACTTCTGATACAATAACTGAACTATGTATGAAATTATTTGTTAAGCCTATAACAGTAGAAAAAATCATTTTCTTCCTGAAAAGGGTCAAAAGTGTGGCAAGGACAGAGACTTGAGTTTTATTAACTTTTAAAGGCAGAAATATGTGGATACTGGATGACACAAAGCCAGGTATTTTTTTCTTTTAAATAAATTAAAACTGCTAAGGTACAAACTCCTTGAAAAATGGGGTTTATATATAATGGAAATAGAAACTGACCCTTAACCATAGCGGCACTACCGGATGCCGTTATAATAAGCTCCCCTAAATGCCATGGTGTAAATGTATTAGCTGTACTAAGAGACCCACTCCTGCTATAATTATGTTAGGAACCAATAAGACAGCTCAGAAATCAATATGCTAAGACAGATAGAGTAAAGGACCATGGCCAGCCCACTGGGAATAGATTAGTCTGGCAGGTCCCTAGCTGAGCCATGAAGAAGGGGATATCTTAGCTGTTGTAGAAAGCCATTAATTGTAAATTTTCCTGAACAAGGAACTTGAAGGGAAAGCTTAGACAGCGTTGTTCATACCACTGAATGAAAACTGCAATTCTTATTGATCAAGAGTTAAGCTTTTTATTTTTATTTTAAAATCCAATGGTGCAAAAACCTAAACGTTCAGAGGGATATTTGAAGCTTTTCCCACAGTGTAACTAAAATCCCTCTTTGGTTATTACTTTGTTTCAATAATTTTAAAACTTCTAGATTAATAAAATCATATTTAGGTCCTGCAAACTGACAGGTTTACTGGTGTGACATCAATTTATCTAATTGATTAATATTCACACGCCATAACATGTGGTAAGAGAAGGGATATATCCTTATTTTCCCCAAGTTGGCAAGTGCCTAAGTATGAGTATTGTCAAGTTTAATAATAGCTAAATTATGATAAGGAGGAAGGGCTGCTGACACTTGTTTTAACTATTTCTAATTGAATTTCTTTACATTGTTAGCCTTATCCAAGTAATTTGCTTAATAAACAAAAGCAGTACAATTTAGTCATTTATATAAGAAGGAAAAAGAGAGAGAGAGAGAGAGAAAGAAAGAAAGAAAGAAAGAAAGAAAGAAAGAGGAAGGAAGGAAGGAAGGAAGGAAGGAAGGAAGGAAGGAAGGGAGGAAGGGAGGAAGGGAGGAAGGGAGGAAGAAAGGAAGGAAGGAAAGAAATGAGATGAAAACAAAAGGCCAACCTTTTGTGGTTACAGATTGGCATATCTGCTCATGCCCAATCAAGCTTTCAAACACAGAGTAGTAAACAAAAGCAGCCATCAAGCAAGGACAAAGTCAGAGACATAAGTGGTTTGAATGAGTGTGCAATTTCTGCCCATATGACAATCCTGACACAATTGCTCTAATTTTCTTTCCAAAATGACTGATAAAAGATTTAGGTAATTGCTATGGAGACAGACTTCCTTCCATCACTAGGTATCTTGAATAATACAGCCTCAGGGTCATAAGATGGAGTGTCAGTTTCTGCAGAGTCCTAAATTAATACTTGTCCCTGCTTTGGCTACACTTCCTGTACATCTAATGAAGTGAATGTAATTTATTTTGACAATGTATTGAAAATCACTTGATCAAATGACTATTCCGTAATGAACACAAAAGGCAATATAGGCTTAGAAACTATAAACTCCAAATAACATAAATATATATCAATTTCTCAAAGCACATTTTTCCCTAAAAACTGCGTACATAGGCAGAATAAATAAGAAACAAAATAGTTTCTAAAGGCATAATAATTCATGCAAATGTTAAAAAACATTTTTTTCTTTCTGATGCCTGAGATTGACCTGTCTCCATTCAGCACGTGACCTTGTCCCCTCTAATCAAGCTTAATTTGTCTGGTTGATCTTTGCATGTCTAAGTATTAAACAACATACAGGGGGAAAAAAAAAAGCGAGAGAGCCACGAACAATCTAGTGTTTTAAAGGAAATTCTGAAAATATTATAGATCAGCTTTCCCAGAAATTTTACCTTAACTCATGAACAATTTACAGGGGAATCTTAAACACACCCACTAAAACTTCACAGTATCAGACAGATTATGGTTGTGCAGTATCCAGAATGTTATGACATTTTCAATAGTTAATGAAATCAGCTGGGCGCTAATGAAAACTCTCTATACTGACATCATAAATGATTGGAAGATTATATAATTTGTCTAAAGATACACATGCAAGACTAATTTAAAAGTCAGGCTTTTTTTTTTTTTTTAATCAACATGAAAAATTGTCTAAGGTCTTACGGTAAGGTTTTTATGTTTTTCCCCAGTGGAAAACAATACCTCAGATTAGAAAATATTCAAATACTTGAATTAAACATATACCCAATTGTACCAGAGGCAATTACATAATTTTCTTTCTTTAGAAAACCAGCAGAATATCTTGAAAGCCGACAGAGGTGGTGTTATTGAAATATTTAGTTTGCCCTAAAAGGAAATATGCTTGGCACCATCTTGGCAAGAAGGCCAAAACAAGGCAAGTGTTTGTACAGTGGCACTGTGAAAGTACAATGTAGTGTTTAAATACAGCCAGGCAGAAGCCAGTGGATAATGCTCAGTAATGGGTTAATCAATACTTATTATGGTTTTATTGGTTCACTAAAGAGAGAACAGAACCTAGTGAGCACAGAGTCGAAAAAATCACTGCATCTGATCTAGATAACATCTACTCTCCCTAAGGGATTTCCCTATTCAAGAATCCAATTTACCATGCCTGATTGACAAGGATTGGATCCTAGGGAATCACATAACTCTTTTTAGGACCCAATAAAATCCTAATGGATTTGTCTGACTGGCCAGGAGACTTCTAGTTTTACTAAACTGAGGTGGTTTGTTGCAATTAGCCTTATTCTCCTTGCAGTTGAAAAACTAGGCTATTAGGAGTCATCTCCTCTTTATAAATGCTGGAGTCATGCTGGAATGTGCCCGCTGGAAGGAGATACTGTGCTGTATAAATGAAGACCCTTACGATAAATTGTAAACATTTGAAATCTTCTGAAAAATGATAATCAAAATAGAATTCTAATGATAAAGGTAGAAAGTCCAACTAAATTGCACCTTTAAAATCCATTTGTTGGTCAGTTTTGCCTTTCACAATTTATTTCTCATTCAGGTAGCTGTAGCAGAAAGGAAACTCTCTTTTTGAAAGAAGCTTTGAAATATATACCTTTTGCTATCTGAGCTTCCCTTTTAATAGCTGAAGTTTGAAAAGAAAAATTCCGCAGCAACAAAAATCTTGTATATAGTTGTCCTTGTTCTCACTCTTTTTTCTTAGAGATAATGTTGTTACCAAACAGCTAACTCATTCAAGCATACTGTGTTTTGATCATGGCATACTGGCTTGGTGACTGTTAAGAAGTTAGAGAACTGTGTGTGATGATTTGAAGTCAGGGCCGAAATGTAGCTGACAGAGAACTTTTAAATAATACAAATCGTATTTTGAAGCAAACATTCCTTTAACATAAAAATCACTGGTGCAACCCATTTCCCTCTAGAATTGTATCTGCTCTTTCATGAGTTTTAAATGACACTTTAAATGTGTTTAAATTGAATGGACTTCTTAATCAGAAAGACATTCACTTACGAAATGTCTTTGAATAGACATCATGATTTACTCCTTTCCCCTTAGACTTGGAGTGGCCTTAGTGTTATTAAGGGAGTTCATATAAGCCTACATTACCAGCACCCTAGACTATAGTTTCCAACTCCAAAATCTGCAGCTAAAAGGCTATGCTAATTGAGTGCTAAAAATACGCTTTCAATAAGAGATATATGACTATGATACTTAATGTTTAAAATACAAAATGAACACATGAACTTTATGTTTAAACCTATACAATTATTTAAACATAGATGTAGAATATTTTAATATTTAATTATATATAATAAACTTTTTTTATTTCAGAATATAATGGGGGTACAAATGTTTTGGTTACATGGATTGCTTTTGTACTGCTTGAGACAAATTGTAAGTGTGACCATGAGCTAGATAGTGTGCATTATACCCGTTAGGTATGATTTTACCCATCTCCTCTTCATCCCACCCACCTGCTTGATTTCCATTGAGTTTTGCTTCCATCTGTGTACATGAGTGCTATTCAGTTAGTTCCAATTTAATAGTGAGTATATGTGGTGTTTGTTTTTCCATAATTGCAAAACTTCACTAAGGAGAATGGTCTCCAGTTCCATCCAGATTGTTACAAAAGGTATTAATTCACTTTGTTTTTGTGGCTGAGTAGAACTCCATGGTATACATATACCACATTTTATTAATCCAATCATGAACCAATGGGCATTTGGGTTGATTTCACATCTTTGCAATTCTAAATTGTGCTACTATAAAGATTTGAGGGCATGTGTCTTTTTGATACAATGACTTTTTCCCATTGGGTAAATATCCAGTATTGGAATTGGGATTAAATGGTGGGTCTACTTTTAGTTCTTTGAGGAATCTTCATACCGTTTTTCCATTGAGGTTGTACTAGTTTGCAGTCCCACCAACAGTGTGTAAATGTTCCATTCTCTCCATATCCATGCCAGCATCTATTGTTTTGGGACATTTTAATAAAAGCCGTTCTCACTGGGGTAAGGTGATATCTCAGTGTGTTTTTGATTTGCATTTTCCTGATGATTAGTGAGGTTGCTCATTTTTTCATATGTTTATTGGCCATTGTTTATCTTCTTTTGTAAAGCTTCTGTTCATGTATTTTGTCTAATTTTTAATGGAGTTGTTTCATATTTGTCTTGCTGATTTGCTTGAGCTCTTTGTAGATTCTGATTATTAACCTTTTATCAGATGTGTAGGTTGCAAATATTTTCTCCCATTCTGTAGGTTGTCTATTTATTCTGCTGATTGTTTCTTTGCTGTGCAGAAACTTTTTAAGTTAATTAAGTCCCATTTATTTATTTTTGTTAATGCCGTGCTTGCCACTGGGGTCTTCTTCATATATTCTTTGCCTAGGTTGATATGTAGAAGGGTTTTTCCAACATTTTCTTCTAGAATTCTTGTGGTTTCATGTCTTAGATTTAAGTCTGTTATTCATCTTAAATTAATTTTAGTGAGTGGTGAGAGATATAGATCCTGTTTCACTCTTCCACATGTGGCTATCCAATTTTTCCAGCACCACTTATTGCATAAGGATTATTTTCCCCAGTGTATATTGCTGTCTGCTTTGTCAAAGATCAGTTGACAGTGTATAGATGGTTTTAGATCTGAGTTCTCTATTCTATTTAATTGGTCTATGTTTTTGTTCTTGTTCCAGTACCATGCAGTTTTGGTTGCTATTGCTTTGTAATGTATCTTAAAGTCTGGCAAAGCGATGCCTCCAGATATGTTCCTTTTGCTTAAGGTTGGTTTGGCTATTCAAGCTCTTTTCTACTTCCAAACGAAGTGTAGAATTATTTTTTCTCAATCTGAAAAAAATGACATTAGTATTTTAATGGGGATTGCATTGAATCTGTAAATCACTTTGGGTAGTAACATTTTAACAATGTTGATTATGTTGATCCATGAGCATATATTTTTCCATTTTTTTACATCATCTGCAATTTCCTTCCTCAGTGACTCATAGTTGTCTTTATAGAGATCTCTCACTTCCTTAGTTAAATATATTCATAGGTATTTTATTTTCTTTGTAGCTCTTGTGAAATGTATTAAGTCTTTGATTTTATTCTCAGCTTGACTGTTGTTGGTGTATAGGAATTCTACTGATTTGTGTACATTGATTTTGTAACTTGAAACTTAGCTGAATTTATTTATCAATTCCAGGAGTCTCTTGGAAGAATCTTTGGGGTTGACTAGATATAAGATCATATCATCAGCAAAGAGTGATAGTTTGACTTTCTCTTCCTCCATTTGGATACCCTTGATTTCCTACTCTTTATTGGTTGCTCTGGCTAGGACTTCCAACACCATGTTGATTAGAAGTGATGACAGTGGGCATCCTTGTCTTGTTCCAGTTCTAAGGGAAAATCCTTTCAACTTTTCTTCATTCAGTATGAAGTTGGCTGTGGGTTTGTCTTATATGGCTGTAACAATTTTGAGATATGATCCATCTATGCCTATTTTGTTAACAGTTTTTATCATAAAATGGTGTTTAATTTTGTCAAATGCTTTTTCTGCATCTATTAAAATGATCATATGATCTTTGTTTTTGCTTCTGTTTAAGAGGTAAATCACATTTATGGATTTGTGAATATTGAACTATCCTTGCATCCCTGGGATGAAATCCACTTGGAGGTGGTGGATTACTATTTTGATGTGAATTTGGTTTGCTATAATTTTGTTGAGAATTCTTGCATCTATATTCATAAGGGATATTTGTGTATTGTTTTCGTTTTTCTTTGCGTCCTATGCTGGCTTTGATATCAAGATGATACTGGCTTTGTAGAACAGGTTGGGGAGGATTCCTTCCTTCTCGATCTTATGAAATAATTTCTGTAGTATGGGTACCAATTCTTCTTTGTAGGTCTGATAAAATTCAGCTGTGAAACCAGATGGTCTGAGACTTTTTTTCTTGGAAGTTTTGTTATTGCTGCTTCAATTTTGTTGCTCGTTATTGGTCTACTCAGGAGTTCTATTTTGTCCTGAGTGAGCCTTGGGAGATTTGTATGTTCCCAGGAATGTTTCCATTTCCTCAACATTTTCATGTCCATGTAGGTAGACATTTTTATAGTATTCACAGATGATATTTTTTATTTCTGTGATATTGGTTGTGATTTTTCCTTTTCCATTTCTGATTGAGCTTATTTGGGTCATTTCTTTTCTATATTTGGTTAATTTAGTGAGACATCTATTGATTTTTTTATCATTTCAAAGAACCAACTTTCGTTTCATTAATTTTTTGCATTTTTTTGTTTTCAATTTCATGTAGTTCTTTTCTGACCTTAATTATTTGTTTTATTCTGCTGGGATTGGATTTGGTTTGCTCTTCCTTTTCTAGTTCTTTGAGACAATTCATTGGATTATTGATTTGTGATCTTTCTGTGTTTTTGATGTAGACATTTAAGGTTATGAATTTTTCTCTTAGGACTGCATTTGCTGAATCCCATAGATTTTGATAACTTTTTTCTTCTTTGTCATTTAGTGTGAGGAATCTTTTGATTTCCATCTTAATTTCCTCCTTGACCCAATAATTGTTTAGTAGTAGGTTGTCTGATTTCCATGACTTTGTGAAGGATTAAGTGTTTCTATTGGAGCTGATTTCTAATTTTATTCCACTGTGGTCTGATAAGGTACATAGTATAATTTCTCTTTTTTTGAAATTGTTGAGGCATTTTTTGTGGCCTAAGAT
>VBSM01001124.1:24253080-24270828 GCA_008086735.1 Cheirogaleus medius
ATGTTTGCTTGTCTGATGAAGTCTTTATTTATTCCTAACAAAAAGAACTTAGTTTTGCAGGAAACAAAATTCTAGGCTGGCCATTACTGTCTTTAAGAAGGCTGAAGATTGGGTCCCAATCCCTTCTGGCTTGTAAGGTCTGAGTTGAGAAGTCTGCAGTTAGCCTGATGGGTGTTCCTTTTTAAGTTACCTGATATTTTCAGCTTCAGGTTTGTAGGAGTTTCTTCTTCATATTAAGTGTGGCCAGCCTGATGATTGTGTGTTGTGTGATTGTCTCTTTAGGTGAATCTCCCAGGTGTTTGCTTAGTTTCTTGTACTTAGATATCTAAAACTCTAGCAAGACCAGGGAAGTTTTCCTCAATTATTCCCTCTAATAGGTTTCCCGACCCTTGTGCATTTTCTTCTTCACCCTCAGGGATGCCTATGATTTTTACATTTAGCCTCTTTACACAGTCCCATATTTCTTGTAGACTTTGTTCATTCCTCTTATTTTTCTTTTCTTTATCTTTGACTGACTTATTTATTTTGAAGGTGTTGTCTTCAAGGTCTGAGATTCTTTCTTTTGCATGGTCTAGTCTATTCCTAAATCTTACCATTGTGTTTTGTATTTCCTTGAGTGGATTTTTCATGTACAGAAATTCTATCTTTTTTAATAATTCCAATTACTTAGTGAATTTTCCATTCATTTCCTGAATTGCTCTTGTGTGTTTTTTGTGTGTGTTGGTTTTTCATTTTCTCTTATATTTTGTTGAGCTTCCTTATAATCCAAATTTGGAATTCTTTATCTGTCATTTCAATGTTTTCATTTTGGTTCATATCTATTGGTAAAGAGTTGTTGTTTCCTTTTGGGGGTGACTTTCACTCTGATTTTTCATACTTCCAGAGTTCTTTTGCTGATTCCTTCTCATCTGGCCTCTTGATTGAGTCCTGGGGGTATTGGGCTTGGCTTGAGGGCATGTTCTTGGGTCCTGAAGATCAATCCCTGCACATGACAGGGAGAAGAGTGTTGGTACCAAGTTTCCTATGGGGTGTTCAAACAGTTTTGATGATCCTCCCAAGTTGCCTCTGTCCTGCTCTCTTCATCTCTTCCCAGCAATGTAAATAGTGTTGGCCTCAACTTAATCTCCAATATGGGGGGGTGGTACTTGTGAATACAAATCAGCCATTCCCTGTTTGCTTGAATTGGGTAATGCTATGATGAGCTATAGAGTTGTTCTCTTTGTCACTGGTTTATGTTTGTATGAAAGAGCCAGCTGCCAAGATATATTTTTTGTGTCCGTGGCAGACTCTGGTTTCCCAGGTGGAGTACTTGAATGCCCCAAGCTTTAGGAAAGACCCTGTAGGTCTCAGGGAGTTGCTTGATCTCAACCACCACTGAGGTGGAGGGAGCAGCAAGGCAGTTTGTTGCTAGATTGCAGGAGCCTAAAACCCTTTGCAAAACCTCAGTGGGGCTCAGAAGTTGTTTTCTGGCCACTAAGGGGAGCCCCTGCCACTGGTATGAGGATCAGGAGGAGCTCCCCAACCTGAAAGGGTTGTTCATGGGGGAGGGGCTCAAACACTTGAGTGCTAAGGCCCTAGACTGGGATTTTTTTGCCTTTATCCAATAGCTCAATTTTTCTGCAGGTAGGACTGGGCACTCCCTCAAATTGCTGCTCCTTGGTCTCCCAGGGCACACTCCTATCAGTTCAGTCCACATGTGTTTCCTCACCACCCGAGTCCAGCTCTCAAACTTTCCCTGTTCTGTGCATCTCCACAAAATCCTGGCGGTCAGGGACTTCCAAAATTGTGCACCCCTATTCCACTCCCAGTCTTGGGAAGGAAAAGTATGGGCCCACTAACTATAGGGACCTCTGGCTGTAGCATGTGCCCACCAGAGAGAAATGGGCCCACGAAAAATTCTTGGCTTAAGCTGCTTTTCCTGTAGTAATGAGTGGGGGAGGGGGCTGCGCCATCCAGTCAGCTGGCATGCCTGAGTGCAAGGCGTTCAGTTGCCATGGAACCAGGAGCGAGGCTATTCCTTTCTGAATGCCACACCCTTATCCAATATGGTAGTTCTCTCATGAGGGGATAAACACACTTCCAGATCCCCATTCCTCAGCACCACACTACACTGTCCCATCAGATATGTCCGCATGGGCTTCCTTGCCACCCAAGTCCAGCTCTCAGACTTCTCCCCTGCATCCCTCCTGCACCCCTCTCATGTATGGGGTGCACCAGGACTGGCTTGCTTTATCTGAGCCACCAGCATGCGACCTTGCAAAGTGCTGGCACGTGTGAAGTTTCCAAATTGCACACTCCTGTTTCACCACAAGTCCCTGAGAGGAAGGGGCGTGAGTCCCACTCTCTAAGGAAACCTCAGTATGGGATGTGCACCTGCCAGAGAGAAGCTGTCATTTGGACACATCTTAGCTCAAACTATGCTCGCAGTTGTAAAGGGTGAAGGAAGGGGTGCAGCTCCCAGTCAGCCCTAGCTCAAACTGCTTTCTCAGTTGCAGTGGGTGGGGAAGGTGCCAGGGAAAAAGTGTCCTAGAATCTGACCCGATATACTGAAACAAAAACTCTGGAGTTGGTATGGCTACTGTGTATTAAGACTGCCCGTGAATGCCCCCTGCAGAGTTACTGGCAGATGACCTGTTAAAATCTCCTTATCCTCACTTGAATATATTGTCTAGAAAGAATTAAGGCTGCTAGTGTATAAGTTAGTGTCACAGAGAAAAATCTTTCTCATTCCTGCTAGTCAATATGCTTCTGTCATATGAAGAGTTTCCAGGAAGCTTCCATTTCCATTTTGAAGGAGAGATATACTAAGAAGAGCAAATCTACATGCACTAGTGAAGGAAACCCACACCAATTGCCCAGAAAAATCAATTAACTTGAATTTTGTAAATATAAATGGCCAATGAAAAATTATCATTTTCCTTCATTAAAGAATATATAAAACAGAGAATATTAGCCCAAAGAAGCAGAGATAATTCAAGAAAAAAAGAGAATGTACAAAAAAATTCATACAGCCTCAGAGTGATTTGAGAATATTTTATACCTACAAAAACAAGAATAAGATGCCTCAAAAATAGAAGATATTAAAGAACATTTTGAAATTTAAGAAAAATAAATATATAAAAATTAAATATAATTGATTGAATATAATATTAATAAATATAATCAAATATAGGTAAAATGGCAGAATTGTCTAAAAACAGAAAATATCAAATGTATTACATAAAGCTTCAATAAGAGACATCCAATATCTAAGGGAATAAAAATACAAAAAGAGTAACTCTAAAACAGAAGTGAGAAAGTCATTAAAATTTTAAAAGATACTACACAAATTTCATCTGGAAGAGATAAAGACAGTCCAAAGTTAAAAGAAAGTTTTGGATCCCCAGTCTTCTTTGAGCAGAAGAAGACTGAGAACACTTCTCAGCTAACACGTTCTGTTCATCATGGGAAAGGAAGGACCCGCAGGCTGAATTAAGTTTTCAGGGGACAGAGCCAGAAGCTGAGTAGAATCATTCCCAAGGAGCAGATTTGGGTTTTAATCAAGAATATAATAATGCATATCTGGCTGGATTTCAGAGTTGCTATGGACCACTGAATTCTAAGTGTCTTGTTCTCTCTCTTTTTAAAGAGTGTCTATTGTGATTATTTTATGCCTGTTTCATCGCTGTTTGTTGGGTATGTAGGGAACAGGTAACTTCTCTATTTAGCTCAATGGTCAACAGCTGGGAAAATCACTCTACAGGAGCCTCATCTGCACCTAGACCTGATTTAGAGCTTGATAAACTAAACTTCAGGTCAATGTCATATTTTACTAATATATTTAGGGCCCTGGAAATTAGTGGTATTTTGTACATAGAAAAAATATAAATAATTTGTGACCAGAGGTTGGACTATGGTAGATTAAAGTTTATAGCACATATTTTAAATTTTTCCTCATTGAAAGAAAGTCTGTTCCCTTACCTTTAATTTGGAAAAGCTATTAATATGTGCCACCTTGACCTATAGAATATGGTGGAACTGAAGCTTGACCAGTTTCTAGGCCTTGACCATGTAAGGCTGGCAGTTTGCACTTTCTGCTTCTTGCATCTTTGCTTGGAGGAAGCAGCTGCTATACTGTAAGGAATTCCAAGCATTCCCATGGAGAGGCTCATGTGGAGAAAACCTGCAGTGTCTGGCCAACAGCTCCTACTAGGTTTTCAGGTGATAACCAACACAAATTGCCAGCCATATGTAGAATGCCATTTTGGAAGTGGAGCCCCAGCCTCAGTTGATCCACTTCAGTTGAGGCTGTGAACATCAGAAACTACCCATCCATGCCAAACTCTGCCAGAAATACAGATTTGTGTACAAATAAATGATAACTGTGTTTTATTTTTTACTCTCTTTTTTTTATAGTTTTTGATATGAGAGAGAGAAAGAGGAGAGAAAGAAAGGAGAGAGAGAGAGGGAGAGGGAGCGGGACAGGAAGGTGGAGAGAAGGGGAGGTGGGGAGGGGAGAAAGGGGAGAGGGGAGAGGGGAGAGAGGAGAGGAGAGAGAGAAAGAGAGAGGAGGATAGCTGTGTTTTAGCATGATGTTTTATGTACTAACAAATAACCAGAACAGACTACTTGGTACTATAGTTTGTTATGCCATAATTGATAATAGGAACTATATATACTAGTGAAACTTCAAAATGTAACATATTAAAATATATATTTTATTTTGTTTTATATATATACACATACACAAAGATGTAAAAAGAGAGGGAAAAGTCAATAAATTTATAAATAAATAAGAATCAAATTGGCTTTAGGCTTTTCTTCCACACACAGGATTATACAGCACATTAGAGCAATGCCTTTTGAGTTCTAAGGAATAATTTTGAACTGAAAATACACCTCTTTGTTTAAAGTGCACATGCACACACACACACACAGCCTATACATTCATAATCTACTTAATTTTCATAATTACTCTGAATTGAATATTCAGCTCAAAAAAGTAATTCTTTATACCTTCATATTTATCTGAATGTAACCTCTGAACAGAAGCTAAACAAGTTATAACACATTATATGAAATCAATTAACTTAAAGATTTATTTCTTTGTCTTTGGTTTCTTGTTATTAAAACAGGGTATGGATTTTTCAAAGCTATCCTGTGTCTTTTATAGAATTTTCCTTATAGATCTCAGTGCTCTGATTCAATAACAAATGGAATGCTATTTTAAAAAATCAGCTAGGGATGAAGTGAGGATGGTGGTTAGAATTAGAAATGGGGTGGAATTCCCTAAGACTGTAGTTACTCTCGTCCCTATTTTCCGTGTTTTTGATTGTTCAGAAAATGACACTAAGGACAGCATCCCTATCAATGTTGCATTAAGACAGCTCATTTCTGAGCTTTACTTTTGGTTAAACCAAAGCACAGCTGCCTCAAATACATCTAATTACAGCAGTAATTAAAGTTCTTACCTTACCTGTGTAGTCAAGGACACAGGACTTCTAATGGGAACAAATCTAGATATAATAGCTTGCTGTCAATTAGCTCTAATGGTTTGAAAAAATAATGAAGGAGAATGAGGGTTGAGTTACAGCTCTGTACAATAACAAATACAGTAATTCTGCACCTCTTTCTTTTTCTGGATCCAACCCAAGAGTTTGGGAGAAGAAAGACAAGAAGATTATCTGGGTAATACGATCTTAAGACTATCAGTGGATAATGGTGTCCTCCGTCAACTTTGTACTAGTGCTTACCTCTAACAAAAGATGGGACTGCTACAAATGTAAGCCCTTCAATCTGGGAACAACACAACTCTTGAGTCTCTTGTCACAGATTCTGTCAATAGAATGAAGACTAAAAAAGGAGAAAAGAAATGTGACTCTGCTATGGGCAGTGTTTTCTGCTCTATCCTCTCTGAACAAAATTGTCTTTCCTTGACTTTCACAAGCTGGCAATATGTTGAGAATACCTTTTTCTCGGGTTTTAAAAACTATTGTTTTTTATTCTGTTAGGGAAAGATCTATAATACACTGTGAGAGAACTAAATTTATGCACTGGGAATTGCTAAGGTATTCTTTAAAAAAAAAAAAAAGTGTTAGAAAACTTTTTCATTCTTAGAATATCCTGACTGGATTATGTATTGTTCTTAAAAACACAGATACTATATGTATTATTTGTAATATTTTTTTCTTCTATACTCTCAAATTTGCCACTTGATGCTGAAGGTAGTCTGTATGCCGGTCTTCTCCTACAGATTATAAAGTTCATAAAACTATGTTATGGACAAACCCCAGAGCTTTTGTGGCTAGCAAAATATAAATGCTCAATATGTGTCTTGATATTATGTCTAATGCTGACCTTGAACTTCACATTAATTATATTAAATATCCATTCTATCGGTCATAATAAATGTCAAACATTCCATTGGGAATAAATATGCTTTATTTTTGTCTTGTTCATTTCTAATTTTCTCACTTTAATCATACAGAGGAATATGCAGTTTATGGTGATGGTTAGTTTTATCAATTTGGCAAGGCTATAGTATGTGGTTATTTCATCAAACACTAAGTGTTGCTGTGAAAGTATTTTATAGATGTGGTTAAAATCCATAATCAGTTGACTTTAAGTAAAGGAGATTGTCCTTGGTAATCTGGGTGGGGCTGCATTCAAACAACTGAAGTCCATAAGATAAAAAAAAACTTGGGTTTTCCAGAGAAAAATAAATCCTGCCTCAAGACTGCTTGCATTGTGAACTACTGCCTGAGTTTCCAACCCTCCAGCCTGCCCTATGAATTTCAGCTACACCACCTCCCACAAAGACATGATTTGATTCCCTAAAATAAATCCACACGTGTGATAGGGACTTAAAAAAGTTTGTGGAAAAGTGGAGTTAAAGAATAAAAATAGAAAATATAAACTTTATTTCTCAACATAACATCTATCATGTTCAAGACATATTTGTAAGTGATGATACTAACCATTTAGTCTATCCATAAAGAACTGAGGGTCCTGGGAATTTAATCACATTAATGCAGTCTTTTTACATTATTAACTGAAAAAAAAAATGGGTGCCCCTTAATTTTTTTTTAAGATTAGGAAACAAAGAGAAGTCAGAAAGAGCCAAATCAGAACTGCAAGGTGGATGCCTAATGATTTCCCATAAAAACTTTTGGAAAATTGCCCTTGTTTGATGAGAAGAATGAGCAGGAACATTGTCATGATGAAAAAGGACTGTTTGATGATGCTTTCCCAGGCATTTTTCTGCTAAAGCTTTGGCAAACTTTCTCAAAACACTCTCATAATAAGCAGATGTTATTGTTCTTTGGCCTTCCAGAAAGTCAACAAGCAAAATGCCTTGAGCATCCCAAAAGGCTGTTGCTATGATCTTTGCTCTTGACTGGCCCACTTTTGCTTTGACTGGACATATCCATGTCTTGGTAGCCATTGCCTTGATTGCGATCTTTCTTCAGGATCATACAGGTAAAACCACGTTTTTCTCTTCTGTCACAATTCTTTGAAAAAAAATCCTTCAGGATCTTGATCCTGCTTATTTAAAATTTCCACTGGAAGCTCTGCTCTTACCTGCAGCCAGTCCGGGTACAACAGTTTTGGTACCCATCAAGTGCAAAGTTACCTCAACTTTAATTTTTTAGTCAGAATATGTAAGCTGAACCAATTGAGATGTTTATGATATTGCCTATTGTTAATGCTGTTAATCATCAGTCTTCTTCAGTTAGGGAATGAACAAGATAAATTTTTTCCTCACAAATTGATGTGGATGGTTTGCCATTGCAGGTTTCATCTTCAGCCTTGTCTCATTTCAAACAAGGTATCCATTTGTAAACTGCTGATTTCTTTGTGGCACTGTCTTCATAAACTTTTAGTAAAGCATCAATGATTTCACCATTCTTCCCCCCAAGCTTCATCGTAAATTAGATGTTTGTTTTTGCTTCCATTTTAGCAGAATTCATGTTGCTCTGGTAGGTGCTCTGTCCAAACTGATGTCTTATCCTTCTTAGTGCTTCAAACTAGATCCTGTTCAGACATGTTATAACAAGTTATTATGGTATGAGTTTATTTTGGTGATATATACAATTTTAAATCTATGCATAGCTTTTTCTCATAATACACATTTTCCATGAATTTTTTGAAGACCTTATGTATACACATATATAATAATAATTCATTACATTAAACTAATATATATATATATTTTTTCTTTTTTTCTGGAGAGTCCTCACTGATACATACATTTAGGACATATTATATGGAATTTTATAATTTGGGGGAATATCGTTATTTTTTTCTGTCTCTATGTTTGTCATTTATTGCTTTATATTTTAATAGCACATCTTTGCAATCACTAATAGAAGTACAAACATGTACTTTAACCAAGGATCCTCAAACTTTTTAAACAGGGGTCCAGTTCACTGTCCCTCAGACCGTTGGAGGGCCGTTGGAGAGTGTGGCGCACATTCCACACATGCGCACTGTGGGCCCGGGACGAGTCGGCTGCTAAGCAGGACAGGCAGCGGTGGCAAAAACATCCCGCGTGCCGGATAAATGTCCTCAGTGGGCCGCATGTGGACCGCGGGCCGTAGTTTGAGTATGCCTGCTAAATTATCTAGTTAAGGATTTTAAAAGAGCAATATAAAAACTCATAAATTGTACATTTCACCATGTCACTTAGGGAAATGATTCCAATTCCTTTCATAATACCACTATACTTCTGTTACACATATGCAAGGCCTTCTCAATATATATCGTCTCTCTCTCTCCTTTTTAAGTGCATTTTCTATCCTTTTATTTTTCCGTGCTTCCTTTAGATACTTTATTCTGCCCTACATATTATGTAGCAACTCTGTCTATATCTGTGTCTAATATAATGTGAAACACAATCAAAATTTTAAATTCATTTACTGGATTTTTTAATTCCGGGATTTTCATTTGGCTTATTTTTGCATATTTCAGTTCTCTGTCAAAATTCTGAATCTTGTTTTGAAAACCTTAATTATATCAAGTTCAGCCATTTGAAATTCTGCATCTCAGAATTCCATTTTCTGGATTACCTAACATTGTATTTCTCTACCTGCTATTTTTCTTGGTTCTAAATCATGTAATCTTAATATACACCTTGTTACTTTGACAGAGTGCCAGGGTTTATAATATTGTAGAAATAATTTGAGGCCTAGAATGATTATACGTTCCTTCAGAGAGAATATACTTTTGTACTTGCAGATGGCTACAGGCACTTGGAATTTCAGATCACATAATCCAATTCCAAGGAGATGAGCTAAAACTGTGCTTCAGTCCCTGAAATGACTAAACTATTTCAGATTAACCCTTACTCCCATCGTGTAGACCTTTATGACCTAACATAAAGCCTAAGGGCCTTGGATTCCAGGTTTTGTCCTCAGGCTCCCAAGGTTTTCAAGGCTTTGTTCAGCTTCTCAACCCTTCAGCCACCTCTGCAGTAATCAGAAAAATCCCCTAAGTAAAATAATCTCTGAAGTAAGAGCAGCCTAAACTGATGGGCTCACCTCTCTGGGTTTCTTTCCTCTCTCTCATATCTTGACCCATTTTTCTCTATTAGCTTCTTAACTTTCCAATGTATTTAAACAGATTGATTTTCTAGCTTGTGTAGTGGTTTTCTGTGCGCGTATTGTTTTGAATTTCATAGTGCATTCTTACCGACAGAGGTACCTCTCAAAGGACATTTTTAACTAAGCTAATCGACAAATAATACGTACATAGAACAATATGTAAAAGGCCCCGTGCAATAAAAATATAAGCTAAATATATGAGTCATAATCATTGCAAATCCACAATTCATTAAAGTGCATAGTATTTTTTAGCTGTTCAATAAATCATTGTTTTCATTTAATGAGAATTTTTCTAGAAAATATGTTAAAACTGATAATTAAAGATTTTAAAAATATAATTAAAGCCAGAGTCTGTTAAAGGATTAAGAAATACTACCAAAAAAGAAAAATATTAAGTTCTATTCTTCTATAAAGATGTTATTAACTGAGCCAAATTTGAAAAAAATTTTGAGATAAGCAATCAGTGTATTAAATTATTATCTAGTGGTAAACATACAATTGACCTTTGAACACCACAAGTTGGAATTGATTGGATCAACTTGTATTCAGATTTTATTCTGCCTCTGCCGCCTCAAGAGAACAAGACCAAACCCTTCTTTTCTTCCTTCTTCTCAGACTACTCAATGTGAAAATGATGAGGTTGAAGACCTTTATGATGATCCACTTCCACTTAAAGAATAGTAAATATGTTATCTTTATAACTTTCTTAATAACATTTTCTTTGCTGTAGCTTACTTTATTGTAAAAATATAGTATATAATACACATAGCACATGAAATATGCCTTAATCCATTGTTGCAATTATCCATAAGGCTTTTGGTGAACAGTAGGCTATTAGTAGTTAAGTTTTGGGGGAGTCAAAAGTTATATGCAGATTTTTGACCATGTAGGCGTGTGGTCAGCACCCCTAACTCCTGCATTGTTCAAGGGGCAACTATATAAGCATTGTAAGTCAAATGAAAAGAATAATTAAAAAATTGAAATTGAAAGGAATATACATAAAACCTTGAAAGAACTCAAAGATGAAATCATGAAAATGACTAAAATAAGTTATATGTAATTATAAGTGATCACTCTTTTGAAGTATTGGCTGATTGACTATTAAGTCTGTGTAGATAAGAAGGTTTAACAGATAATCTATAAACCAAATCTTCTCAATTTCATAGTTGGAAAATTTTCTGAAGTTGTATTAAATAATAAGATTCTTCACTGTGTAAAGAGCTCAACCTACCAGTAGATTATGGTTTATATAAAAGGAAGTCAATATTTACTGAAGCTATTTAAGTAAAATAGTATGTACAAAGGGACTAATTTATCTTTGCCTTGTAAAAATTAAAAATGGAATATTTGTCACAAATTTCTGTGATGGTTATCTTTAAAACAAAACTAAAGATTGAAGATAAATAAAAAATGTGTATGAATATATTCCTAATAGTTTTATATCAAGGGCACATCTTATAGCATCCTGATGTCATGAAGAACCTGTCAAAAACCAAAGTTGTATTTAGTAGTTCAGGTGTATTTCTAGACTTAAATTAGGATATAATGAGGTTCAAATCTAAAAAAATCAGTAGCAAATTTCAATTTTGAACTTTTAAAAGTAGATCTTGAGATATTTGGCATCCGCTTAAGATGCAAACTGGAAATAGTATCATTCCCTTCCATATAACAAAATAATTAGGGAGAATGCAAGTTCACAGTTTTTCTTTACTACAGCAGAGAGTTCAGGTTACAAATCAACTAACAAATTCCAACTCTAAAGAGATACAGATGCATCAAAGCAGAGATGCATCTGCCTATGGGAGATGATGCTGGACACCATAAAATTGGATACTTTACCTAATTTATTTTAAAAAATTTCTAAAAGGACTAGCTTGAAAATATAGAAGCCATAGTAGCTGCAAATACAAGAGATATTCACACCCACTACAGCTTTTCTTCACAGACCTCACTAGATACTCACAGAAATGATCGAGTACAGGACAAGGGTTCTGAGAAAGTGTCCATCATAATGCAGGCTTGGGGAAGGGAACTGAAGCCACTGCAGTAAAGGCACAAAGCTCCACCCAGATCCATCTTCCTTATCTCTCAAAGGAAGCAAAAGCTTTCAACAACCTGGAAAGAGCAAAAAACTTTGTTGCCTTTAGGGTATTGTGAAGACCAACTGAAGCTAAGGGAAAGAAAAAAAAAAAAAAGGAAGAAAAAATCTTTTCCTCTTCAGTGGAGCATAAATTCACCCTGAGTCCAGACCATTAGAAGTGTCCTTACAGGAGTGAGCGGGACAGGATCACTGAGAAGGCCCTGTACCAGAGACCCAGGGAAACAATGTTTGCTTAGCACTGACACACACACTGAAAGCACAACAGCAGAGAATATTTTCCTCCTACCCTCACTACCAGGCCAACAGGCACAGAGAAACATACACTAGCAGGCTACTGCTGACAGAGAGACAAGAACAAGGGGATTCTCTCTTAGGTACATGAATAAAAGGAGGACTTAGAGCTGAGAGTGGAGTAGACATTGAGAAAAATCTTCTGGCAAACCAAGCCCCACTCCAAACACAAAATAACACTGAGGAATTAAAGGCTTGTAATGCACTGAGGGTAACCATAGCAACAAAAATAACAAAAACCCATACCCAACAGGAGTAGCTATATTAATGTAAGATTTCAAAACAAGAGATATTACCAGGAATAAAGAAAAAACATTACAAAATAGGAAAAGGTAAACTTTCCAAGAAGATACAACAACTTTAAATATATGTGTATCTAATAAGAGAGCTTTGAAATATAAGATGCACAATCTGATGAAACTGAAAACAGAAATAGACAACTCTACAATAATAGGCAGATAGTTCTACATTTTTCTTTGAGTAAATGATAGTACAAGTGGTCAGAAAATCAGTAAGAATATAGAAAACCTAAATAACACTATCAACCAACGTGGGTTAATTAACCTTTATAAAACATTCCACCTAACAATAGCAGAATACACATTCACATCAAGTGCTCATTCACCATGATAGATAATATTCTGGGGATAAAATAAGCCTTAATAAAATTTAAAGAATTAAATTATACAAATTATGTTCTCAAGCTACTACAGAATTAAACTAGAAACAGAATAGTGGAAATATATACTTAAAAAACTCCAAATATTTGTGTTATTGTCTGAAGTGTGTCCCCCCACAAAAATTTTTGTGTTGAAGCCTTAACCCCCAATAATTCAAAATGTGATTGTAGTTGGGGATAGAGTCATTAACAAAGTAATTAAATTAAAATGAAGCTCTTAGGTTGGGTCCTAATTTAATCTAATTGTCCTTATAAGAAGAGATTATAAGGACAGACAGAGACACCAGGAATGTATGTGCACAAAGAAAAGATCATGCAAGAATACAGCAAGAAGCCAGCTATATGCAAGCAGAGGAGAGAAGCTTATAGGGAAAAAAACAAAACAAAACCCTGCTGAAACTTTGATATTGGACTTCCAGCTTCTGGCACTGTAAGAAATAAACATCTGTTCTTTAAGCCACTCAGTCTATTATGGCAGCCCTAGCAAACTAATAATATTTGTAATTTAAACTACATATTTCTAAATAGCCCATCAATCAAAAAGAATATATCAAGAGAAATTAGAAAATATTTATATTAAAGAAAATGAAAACACAGCATATCAAAATTGGTAAGATGCAGCCAAAGCAGTGCTTTAAGGGATATACAGTATTAAGTGCTTCTGTTAAAAAGATGAAATGTATCAAATCCATAATAGAAATTCTAATTTTAAGAAACTAGAAAACAAGCAAATTAAATCAAATGAAAGAAAAAGAAGAGAATATTAATAATAAAGGAAAAAATCACAAATTAGTAAAGTTCAGAACAGAAAAACAATAGAGAAAATTAATGAAACCAAAACCTGCTTTATTGTAAAGATCAGTAAACATGATACATTTCTAGCCAGGCTGACAAATTAAAAAACATAGTGAATACATATTACAGTATAATGAATAATGGAGTGGTCATTACTATGGATCCTTTGGGCATTTAAAGGATAATTAGGGAATACTATGAACGATGCTATGCTCATCAATTAAACATCTTGAATAAAATGCACAAACAGCTTGAAAGACACAAACTGCATAATATCTATTTAAGAAAAGAAATGGATATTTAAAAACTTTCTAATATAAAATATTTCAGGTAAGATGACTTCACCTAGAGAGGGCCTTCAAGTTTGTTGACTAGAGGCATCTGGTACTTGCCTCTTCCACAAATAAGAACCAAAATAGCAAGTAGATAATCACACTTTGAAAGGATCATCTAAAAGAGGACCCTGGAATTCAACAGAGAAGGGAGAGGAAACACGTAAAGCAAGAAAGGAGACGGAAGCAAGGTAGCCTCCTCAGTCAGGATTAGCTGTCAGCCTGGAGAGGCTCCCCAAAGCAAGGAAAGGATAAATGAGCAGCAGTCCACCCAGCAGTCCACATTCCCAGCAGAGACTCCTGCAATTCTAGCCATGGGAGAGCCCCTAGACCTTCATGATCACTGAGACTAACATAGGGAGCTGCCTGGAGACCATGTGACAATATAGCTCCAGAGACGGAGCTCACACTGGGTCCCAGAGACACCCCAAGTCCTCAGCAGCTACTCTAAGGCATTATATTGAGTCCAGTCCCCACCAGACTGCATCCTGCCTGGAGTGCCAAGAGCCCCCACATCTCCAAATCCCTGGAGCCCCATTGACATCCCCCACCTGTAGCCACCATGGTGGCTAGGTAGACTAGCAGGGGTTTAGTGTGAGATATTGGCAATGACCTCACTACCCCCAGCAGCAAAGCTGCTGATGATTTTCATGCACCTTGAGGACAAACTCTCCTGCCTGTAGCCACCACTGCTACAGGCTGCTGACACCAAGGCCAAAGTGTGAAGGAAATATGCATTCACAAGTCACCTGCATACAACTGGTGCTGCTGGAAACAACCTTGCCCTTCCCAGTAGCAGAAATGCAACACAGGTGCTGCCATACCCACCTACGCATTTTGTCAGAGGCTTAGGGATCACCCTGCCTCTGCCTGCCACAGCCAGAGCCTGCATGTACCACTGGGAATCCTGAACATGTCTGTCTAAAGCAGCTCTGCCCCAGCTCAGTGCCCTGGCATGCTATCTATGGGTCTGAAGGCCATTCAGGCCAGCCAAACCCAATTAGAACCTGAGAATTTCACCTGGGAGCCTGAACAAGTCCCTCCAACTTGCTGCTGACACCAGAGCTGGAAACCATTCACACATACCTGTGGGCCTAGGGCCTGGCCCACTCAGCCTATCATAGACACTGCCAACACCAGTATGGACCACTTGGGAGCCAGAGGGTTGTCTTGCCACTGCTACTGCCATACTATGCACACTGCCCAAGAGCCAAGAGCTTACCCACCCCCTGGCTCACCTCTGCCACTGCTAGCACCTGAGCTAGTCACCTGGAGGCTGAAAAATTGGTCCACCTAAAAACACTAATACCAGTGTCAGCATGCACCCCGCTGGGGCCCAAGGATAGGCAAGCTCAGCCCAGCGCTGCCACCACTGGGGCCCAGGAAGGGCACATCAGGCATCTCTGTCCCCAGTAAAAGTTCATGACAGCCTCTACTAACAAGCACATGGTAAGACAATGAAGAAATCACAGACCACTGACACTTTTTACGATTGAAGTAATCACACGGAGACTGCAATCTTGTGTGCATCCAGAATCAAAGTCAAAGAACTTTACCTGACCAACACAATAAATGCATCTTTAAGAAAAAGTCTTTCCCTACAAAAGCAGATTCAAAAAATTGGAAAAAGTGACTTTTAACAACAGATGCACAGATATCAACCTAAAGACACAAGAAACATGAAAAAGCAAGGAAATATGACACCTCCAAGGAACACAATTATTCTCAAGCAATATTTCCAATAAAAAATACATTAACAAAATGCCAGAAAAAGAATTTAAAATAATGATAATAAAGAAACTCATTAATATATGAGAATATACAGAAAAACAATGCAAAGAAGTCAGAAAACTATTCAGAATATGATTGAGAAATTTGCCAAATAGATATCATTAAAAAAATTCTAGAACTGAAGAATACATTAAATGCAATCTTAAATTCATTTGAAAGCTTTAACAATATACTTGATCAAGCAGAAGAAAGAATTTCAGAACTCAAAGACAGGCCTTTTGAAACAACACAGACAGACAATGATAAAGGGGGAAAAAATAAAAACAAATGAGCAAAGCCTATGTGATATATAGGACAGAATAAAACTACCAAATATTTGAATTTTCAGTTTCCCAGAAGGTAAAGAGAAAATTAAAGAGATAGAAAACCTATTTAATGATAGTATAGCTGAAAATATCTCAAGTCTAGCAAGAGATTTAGACACATACATACAGGAAGCTCAGAAATCCCCAAGTAGATACAAGTCAAAAAGGTTTTCTCCCCAGCACACTATAGTCAAATGATCCAAAGTCAAAGACAAAGGGAGAATTCTAAAAACAGCAACAGAAATGTGTCTAGGTACATATAAGGAAACCCCCATCAGACTAACAGATTTCTCAGCAGAAACCTTACAAGCCAGGAGAGAATGGAATGATATATTCAAAGTGCTGGAAAAAAAAAACAACCTGCAAGCTGAGGATACACTCAGTAAGTTATCCTATAAATAAAGGAGAAATAAAGTCTTTGCCTGACAAGGAAGAATTGAGGTAATTCAGCACCACAAGACTGGTCCTACAAAAAATGCTTAAATGAGTCCTATGCCACACCTGGAAGCAAAAGAATGATAGTTACCATAAAGAAAACACTAGAAAGTATTAAGCCCATTGGTAGAGCAAACACAAAAATAAGGAAGAGAATGGACTCAAATGTTACCACTGCAGAAAACCACCAAACCACAGCAGTAAACAATAAGAGAGAATGAAAGGAACAAAGCATATATGAGACAACGAGAAGTCAAGTAATAAAATTATAAGAATGAGCCCTCACATATCATCACCTTCTACGTAAATAGCTTAAATTCCCCACTTAAAAAATACAAAAATATGTTTATATATATATATATATATATACACACATATATAATATATAGAGATATATGCTGGCTGAATGGATAAAAAAATAAAAACTTTATCCAAATGTATGCTACCTGGAAGAAATGCACTTTATCTGCAAAGACACCTAGAGACTGAAAGTAAATGGATGGAAAAAATATTCCATACAAGCAGAAACCAAAAGCAAGTAGGATTGGCTATACTATATAACAGACTTTAAATCAAAACAATAAAAACAGTTGTTATATAATGACAAAACAATCAATCTATCAAGAGGATATAACAATTCTAAATATATATGCATCTAACACTGGAGCACCCTGATTCATAAAGCAAATATTAGTAGAGCTAAAGAGAGAGATATGATACATTTATAAAATAGTGCATTATAATTCACTTCAGTACAATAGTGGGAGACTTCAAGACCCCATTCTCGGCATAAGGTAATCTAGACAGAAACTCAACAAAGAAACATTGGAATTTAACTGGACTTTAGACCAAATGAACCTAACAGACATTTGCAAAAGCATTGTATCCGACAATTGCAGAATATAATTCTTCTCATCAGCACATGGAACATTGTCCTGTGTAGACCAAAAGTCAGGAAACAAATAAATCTCAACAAATTTTTTAAAATTGAAATTATGTCTAACATCTTCTTAGATCACAATGGAATAAAACTAGAAATTTATACCAAGAGAATCTTTGGAAACTATACAAGTACATGGAAATTAAACAGCATGCTTCTGAACAATTGGATCAATGAAGAAATTAAGATGGAAATTTCTTCAAACAAATGAAAATGGAAAAACGACATACCAAAACCCGTGTGATAAAGCAAAAACACTACTAAGAGGAATGATTTTAACAATAAACTTTTCCATCAAAAAGTAGAAAGATTTCAAAGAAACTATCTAATGATGCACTTCAAGAAACTAGGAAAGCAAGAACAAACCAAACTCAAAATTAATATAAAAAAGAAATAATAAAGATCAGAGAAGAACTAAACAAAATAGACTAATAAAAATATAAAAAATGAACAAGGCCGGGCGCGGTGGCTCACGCCTGTAATCCTAGCTCTCTGGGA
>VBSM01001124.1:24273721-24329201 GCA_008086735.1 Cheirogaleus medius
AAAAAGAAAGGAAAAAGAAAAAGGAACTCATATACTGTTGGTGGGAATGTAAACTAGTAGAGACACTATAGGAAATAATATGGCAATTTTTAAAAAAACTAAAAATATAACTACCATATGATCTAGCAGTCCCACTATTTGATATTTAACCAAAGGAAAATAAATCAATATATCAAAGGTATAAAATTATTCCCATGTTTATTGTAGCACTATCCACAATAGTAAAGGTATGGAATCAACCTAAGTATCCATCACTGGATGAATGGGTATAAAGAAAATGTGATGTATATATATACAATAGAATACTATTCAGCCATAAAAATGAATGAATTCATGTCATTTGCAGCAACATGGATGGAATTAGTGGTCATTATGTTAAGTGAAATAAGCCAGACACAGAAAGACAAATATCACATGTTCTCACTCATGTGGGAACTAAAAACATTGATCTCATGGAGGTAGAGAGTAGAATGATAGATAACAAAGGATGAGGAAGATATTTAGATGGAGGGTGGATAAAGAGAGGTTGGTTAATGGGTACAAACATACAGTTAGATAGAAAGAGTAAGTTTTGATATTCAATACCAGAGTAGGATGACTATAGTTAACAATAATGTACTGTATATTTCAAAATAACTAAAAGAGAAAATTTGAAATGTTCAAAACACACACAAATGATAAATACTCAAGAGGATGGATACCCCAAATACCCTGGCTTGATCATTGCACACCCTATGCTTATAAAAAAAATCACAAGTACTCCATAAATATGTACAAGTACTAAGTATCAACTTAAAAAGAATTTGAAAAGATGACTTCACCTAGCAAGTGAGATAGGGCAAGGCAAAGAAACATAATATGTTCATACTTAAAATCATGAAATATAACTGTATTTTCAAACATTTTTTTCTACATAGAAACTTCCAAAAAGTCCATTAAAAACTACTACTACTAATAAAGCGGTTTAGTAAGGGTATAGGATATAAGACCAGTATTCAAATGATTGATTGACAGCCTGAAATATAGTGGGACCTCATTTAATTTCAGATATGGTTGCTATATCAATTTATAATAATAATAATTAGATGTTTTCCAAGACCAATTTTCAAAATGGTTTATCTAAATTCTCAGTAGAAAATTTGAACCTCAAAAGGAAAGAAAATTTGAACAGCTCAATAGAAAACATTTATTAGAAATTTTTCACATTAAATATCTGATATTTGATTTAAAACTAGCAGTTTTTATATTTAATCAAAACTTATTTTTATAAAAAATATCCATGTCTCCATCATTTCTAAAGCATGTTTACTAGTTCAAGGTCTTTAAGGTAGAAAATCCTCATTTATAATCTTTGCCTTTTATAAATAAACTTTTATTGCTCCTTAATTTCACAACTTCTCCATACCACATGTGGAACACATTTTATATGTTTTTTAATGAATGAAAGAGCTCAGGAAGATGTGCTTAGGACTATTTAGTAGAATGAAATTAATTTCAAAACATCCTACCTGATTTCAAATTCTAAATACTTCTTTCATCTACTAGGTGAATATAGGCAACATGCTTATCCTCTGTGCATTTTTAGTATCCTTAGCTATAAAATCAGGTAGTCATATCATTTTACATACATATAAACACAAATGCTGATTTATGATAATAGGAACAGATACATTATCCTGACTGGTTGAAGGTAATATTATACATTATCAATCCATAAAATTACAATCATTTTTCAGAATAATACTTGTTGAGCACCTTGTATGTGCTAGGTACTAAAGTTCAAAGATGAAGATAATTAAATTTGATTTCATAAGCCATCACTTTCTGATTTGTATTGATGTCCCAAGCTCTTTTACTTTGCTTTTACATCATGCAATTTTTAGTCATTATACCATTCTGGATTCTATACTTTAAACATGGTCCAGATAGCCTTTTTAGGTTTTAATAAGTACTGTCTAGAAGTAAATAAAATAAACATAAGATTTCACTACAGTAGCTTAAACAAGACTAGGTTTATTATTGATGAATGATATTCAAAATTCTATCTCTGAAGTGATGTTAGCAAGATGGAAAATTGAAAGGTAGATGATCTCCTTGCCTCACACGAACACCAAGTTAACAACAATACATAAACCAAAATACTCCTGTAAGAACTCTAGATACCAGTTAAGAAGCACCCAGGCCATTGTAAAACTAGTCCAGCAAAAAGGATAAAAAAAATTCATGGAATTTAGCACACCTGTCATAACCCTCTCTATATGCAGAGTGGAACAATAATGAAAAAACATTTATACCCAGGTACCTTGGAATAGAAATAAAAGGGTAGACCATTTGTTCAACATTCTAGATTGCCTGGGGCTGCCAAAAAGGCTGGTTTATGTCTCATCTGACTTGAAGAGTTGATAGGCCCAGCACCAGAGTTTGAAAGCCACTGAAAACAGAAGAAAGCACACAGAATATTAGAGCTATTGCTCCACAGGCAGATACCAGGGAAAGTAAGATATTAGAAAGGATTTGAGAGGTCCTAGAAACACTAGCCAGGCTGATTGGTGGAAGTCTTCCCCTGTATGAAGCCAGTATGGAAATAATAGAAGAACTTGTTTGTTTTTTCAAATACCAAAATTTTAGCAAAAGTTTACCAAACATGACCTAATCGAAAGAATAAAATAAAACTTCAGAAATTGATCCTAAATAAACATAGACATATGAGCTGCTTGACAAAGAATTTAACTTTTCAAAAAGATGTTCAATGAGCTAAAAGAAAACACATATAGGCAACTGAATAAAATGAGGAAAATGATGCATGAACAAATTAGAATATCAACAAAGAGTTAAAAAAAGAAACAAACAAATTCTGGGTCTGAAAATAATATAATGAATAAACTGAAAATTTCATAGAGGGGTTCAATAGCAGATTTGATCAGGCAGAAGGAAGAATCAGCAAAATTAAAGATGGATCATTTGAAATTATTATGTCAGAAGAGAAAACAAAAGAATGAAGAAAAGACAAGAAAGCCTAAGATATTATGGGACCCTATCATGTGATATACATGATATATGTATATACATTATTATGTATATACATGATGTATATACAATATATACATTATAGGAATTCCGGAAGGAAAAGAAAAAGAAAAATGGGAGATGAATTTATCTGAATAAATAATTACTGAAAACCTCCTAAATCTGAGGAAAGAAATGAACATAATAATTCAAAAAGCTCAAAAATCTACTAGAATAAATACAATGAGAACCACACCAAGACACATTATAAAGTCAAATACAAGAAGATAAATTCTGTATAATTTCACTCAGAAGAGGTATCTAAAGCAGTCCAATTCATAAAATCACAAAGTAGAATGATGGTTACCAGGGTCTTGGGAGAGAGGGAAAAGGAAAGTTGCTTAATGGGTAATGAGTTTTAGATTTGCAAGATGAAAAGTTTCCAGAGATCTATTTCACAACAATGTAAATATACTTAACAATACTAAACTGTATGCTTAAAACTATATGGTTAAGATGGTAAATTTTGTTACTAATTTTTTTTACCATTATAGACATATGAGAGTGAGAGAGAATATATATTTCTAGCTCTGCAAAGCCTGAAATTTCATGATATTTTAAAATCAACTCAGATTTGGTAAAGTATATTTTAAGCATGTTCTGAACTTTGGCTTTGGCCTTTTTACAATTTTACATTGGCACCATACACAGTTATAAAGATGTACACAGATATACTAATTCCATCTTGATGTTTTTGATTACAATGTTGCCATATTTCTTATTTCTGTCTTAAGAGTGTTTCAAGCTAAAGTATCTTTGCTTATGATTCTAATTCTCTTCTTAATCTCTGGACTTGAACGATAATGACCACTTTTCATCTTTTCCATTGATTTACCAGCTGTGCCATATGAAGATCTTCAGATTTCAAGTTCTTTCCTAGACCATAAAGAGACCCTTTGTTTCCCTCAGTTGCAGATGTCTACCTCATGAGTAGTTGTCTTTCAATTTTATAAACATCACATGTTCTTGGTCTACTGCTACTTCACTTTCATATTTGAATGCATATGTAAAATCTTTGTTGCTTGGACCAGTGACATGAAATTTGAAACACTTAACATTGCAGCCACCTAATGTTCCTTCATGTTATTGGAAAAAAAAAAAACTAAAAGAAAAAGGGGGGGAAGATGGATCTATTTCTCTGCAAGATGATGTTGCTTTAGTAATTAATATTCAATAGGTAGGATCTTTAAACTAGTGATGAGCCTGCCTATCACTATTATCATACAGTTCACACATTTCCATATTCCATCTTATACAAAGAAATATTGAAAATGCCTTGATAATCCTAATATGCCATTTCTATAGCAGTCCTCTGGAATACCAACTAAGTCATTATGTGAAACATAGGGGATAAAGACAGGCTACCATGCCTTATTCTTGGTGAACACATGCTGACTGCTGCTAATTATGACCTTTCTCAGTACTCAAAAACCATCCATCCATTTAGTATTCCCTTCAAATTTTTTACTGAGTATAAATGTCAAGATCCCTGGTCTATAGTTTTAAGACTCTGCCTAACCTTTTCGGAAACTTGGGACATTTTCCTTTTTTCACTCTCCTGGCAGCTCCCCTATCATCAATAACTCCTCAAAGATTACTTGTCTTCAAAATTATTTAGTTCCCTAAAGTAAACTGGATACTTCCAGAGCCAGAAAAGCAAGTCATTTGGAGAATTTGTTATACTTTCTCTGTTCATATTTCTTCAACTATTTCAAATTTTAATTTCTCTTCACTATTTTAGTTCCGTCCTTCCAACATGAAGATTATTCCCTTTGAAAGAAAAGGTGGAAACAAAATTGAAGTTAAGAAGATAATCTTTTTCTTTTTTTACTATTTATTCTTATAATATTTGTCCCAGGGAGAGGAACTTTCACAATCTTGCTCACAACACAAGTAAAAATTTTGCTTTTCTAGGGATTTTAAAAATATTAATGCATTTGAGAATCAGCTTTCCTATTGCTGTTCTGAAATACATCTGCTAATGTCTTCTCATATTCCTTAATTTCCTCTTTTGCATTTTTGGCATATTTTTATTTTTAATCTGTAATTACTAAAGAAACTCATAGAAAACACTTTGGTCTTCCTAGACAGCTCTCCCTATTCTTTCCCACCAAGATCATTCATTATTTCATACTTAAAACAGCATTTTGAGAGTCTTCTACAGAACAATTTCTCCATGTAGAATTCTAAGCATGAATTCTATGAACATACTGACTTATGTTCAAAGTATGATGTTAATGACTTGAAAGTTAACATTATGCTGCTTATTCAATTACGGTAATTGTTGAGAATACCATTCAAACAGTATATACAACCACATATGAGGTACTTGATTACTCCTAAAGTCACATCTTTGTCACTTCACAAAAAATATTTTTTATATTGGTTAATTTAGATCTATATTAGCAGTTCTTATTTATTTTAAATCTTCTGATACATGAAGTGGTTAGGAAGAAAAAGCTTCAATATTTTCTTTTAGTACCTATTGAACACACAACCACTGTTTCTCTACATTCTCATCCAGAACACTTTAGACACCAGAACTTTGGGCATTTTCCCACATCTACCAATTCTTTGACACCAGCTGGGTGTCCTACAATTCCATGTAATTCTGACATTATTTGCCTGATATTAGAATCAGTTCCAACAAGTTAAGGATTTCAGTCCCGCAAGTCTGCCCCGACTAAAGTTCCCTATCGTAAGTTTGCCCTACTATCTATAAACTGAAGGTTCCCACAATCCCCTCCTCAGGTTCAATAATTTGCTAAAATGGTTCCTAGAATTCAGGGAAACACTTTATTTATGTTTACTGGTTTAGTATAGAGGATACAACTCAGGAACAGACAGATGAAATACATGCCTAGGGCAAGACATGAGGGGGACAAGGCACAGAGCGTCCATGTCCTCTCTCTGCCAAGACACCTTCCCAGCACTTTAATGTGTTCACTAACTTGGCAGCTCATTGATCTTAAGAGTTTTTATGGAGTTTAATCTCCAGCCTCACTCCCCTTTCCTGGAGGTTGGTAGAGGGGGCTGAAAGTTTTAACCTTCTACTCCTAGTCACTTGGTCTTTCTAGTGACTGGTCCCATCCTGAGACTTTCCAGGGGCCTATCCTAAGTCACCTCATTAACATAAACTCAGGTATGATCAAAGGGGCTCTTTATGAATAACAAAAGCCACTCACATCACTCAGAAAATTCCAAGGGTTTTAGGAGCTCTATGCCAGAAATCTGAAATAAAGACCAAATATATTTCTTATACCACAGTACCTTACTGATATTTGAAGGTTTCCATGGTATCTTTGACTCTTTGCAGCTCAGTTTTATGATCTATATCTGGCCAACTATTTATAGTAAAAGTTCCCACATGTCCATCTGCAGATAGTTTTAAAAATGTTTGAAAACTACAACTGGTTAAATGTATCAATTTTAGAACCTACTCCCAAACATTTAAATGCAGGAAATTGAGGCCAGGGCTATGAATGACATTTTAAATATATACCCAGATGAGTGTGAAAATAAACCATGTTTGGGAAACATTTAGATCATACTCACATAAAAATGTAAATTTTATATTGTCTAAATTCTTTGTATCCATATATTTTCTTCCAGGTTGTCACTCTTAAAGTGGGAAATTTCAAGTGATCTGATATTACCATCCTCCTTCTCTCAGTCATCTCTCAGTATCCCTGGGGGATTGGTTTCAGTACCCACCTTGGATACCAAAATGTGTGCATGCTCAAGTTGCTGATATAAAATGGCACAATATTTGCATATAACCTATGCAAATCCTCCTGTACACATTTAATCATCTTTAGATTACTTATTGGTATAATACCTAATACAATGTAAATGCTTAGTGAATAGTTGTTATACTGTTTTTTAATTTGTATTTTTTTTATTGTTGCATTATTATTGTTTATTGGGTTTTCTCCACAAATATTTTTGATCCATGGTTGGTTGAATTGAATATACAGAACTTGTGGCTACAGAGGGCCCACTGTATAACAAGTCTCCTGAGAATTATATCATTCCTTCATCTGTTTTGTTGTTATCATTTTTGTTGACAAGCAGTTAGGTAGTTGGGAGAGGATAAACAAATCCACTAATTGGGGAGATGAAAGGGGCCAGAAGGAGAGTGAAATTCTCAATTACAATTCCTAACTATTCTGTAAGAGAAAAATAGCATATATTTTTGTAAATGTGGATGGACAAAAATCCGAAAGTTTAAAAAATTATTTATTAGTGTGGCTCTCTTTTTCTTCTCTTGTAAGTATCCTTGTGTAATCACTGATAAATACATAAACTATAGATCAACCTTAAGCAGAAAATAATTTGTGTCTTGAGTTATCCAGATGTAACAAATCCAATTAATCCCATTCACTAGTAGATATTTCCTTTCAGAGTTTGAATTCTTCCCTTGAATTTTTCTTTCTCCTTAAACATTTTATTTTTGAAATGTTTTCTTAAATTTTTCAAGCTGTATTACTTTTAACCTTATACAAAATAACTGTTTTAATATTTGGCAAAGTTTCAATCATTGCATACATAGCTCATAACCCAGAAAAACAATACAATCTCAGCTCTACATATGAGTGTGTTTACACTCTACTCAAAATTCATTCAGAAAATTTTATTCTGCATTTTTATGGATAGGTTATGAGAAACACCACAATGCACAAAAGAGAACAATTTCCTATGTATACAGAGTATACAGTCTATTTGGGAATTCCAACCAATGACAGGAAATTACAACACAGAATAATAAATTCTATGGTAAGAAAAGGCAGGATATCTAAGCACCATAGAATGGGCATCTAAATTATACTGGAAGATCAAACAACCAGAAAATTTCATCCTGAAAACAATCACAAATTTCCCTAGGATTCCTTTACATATATATGTATAAAAAAAGAAATTCTCTCTTTTTGCTTCTGTAAAGCTAAGATGCTCTGTTTATGGGAGAGTGTCATATATGTTAGTATCTTCTCCACTTTCTCCTATGTGCTTTCTCAGGCTCTCATTTCATAACCCTAGCTTTGATTCCCTCTACCTTCTTTGACCCTTTAAGCTTATTTTTTGATAATGCCATGATTGATATTGAATGAAAACTGAGTTCAGCAGCTCACAGCAATAAAAATATCTAATTTTATTTATATTTCACATAAACTTCACACTAACCTTATGAGATTTGTATCCTTGTTATAGAGATGGGAAAACTGAAGCAGAGAGAGGTTTTGCTCATCCAGATTAGCAAGTAAGTGGTAGAAGCAGAATAGCCCAAGTATCTGTGCTTTTACCTACTCCATTATATCTTATCACACATGTGGAGAATATCAAAAAGAAAAGTTACAGTGATTGTGAAGTGACTTGACACAAGACTAACAATAAAAAAATTAAAGAATCTGGATATGTTTAATACACAGAAGAGAAGATTGAGTAGGAAAGTGGTGATTGCCATCAAAAAAGTGAAAGAATAGCATGTGGAATACGGATATTGTTGTTCTGAATAGAATTTTGGTTTAGACTTTAGATCAATAAATGGAAGAGAATTTAAAATATTATGAATATTGTAAATGATATTTATCTTTTCTTGAGGGAAATGAAGAGCAAATCTGTGTAATTTTCAGATATCGATGTGAATAATTGTGAATATGGATATACATCTTAGTTGGGATATTAAGAAACAACACCATTTACAAGAGAAAAGATCCCTATAAATATATGTCTATTCCACAGCACACCAATGTCAGATCATAATAGTGCTATTCAGGAAGAATTTCCCCGATTTCTCTCTTTTTCCTGCCTGACTTCATCCTCAAAGGTAGAAGCCATGGTTAGCAATATGGAAAAGAAAGAGCATTTCCCATATATTTCTTATAATATGGGACTATTTTATCAGTTTTAAAGCATATCTTGAAAGAATGTAGATTTGCTAGGTTTGAGGTTCTCCAAATATGCCGGAGAATCAAAGAATCAGTATGATAATATTTTCAGCAGTGATGGACTCTTGAGGTAATCGCTGTTAAGAAAAAGAATATCATTACTATCTGAAAGCTCTGACAAATTCATTGTTCTTAAATTAGTTCTTTATAGTCATGATATACAGCATATATACATCCATGTATATCTTCATATAATTATACTACATGCTTTCTATATGTAGCAATGTTTGAAGGAACAATGTACAGGTATTTGTGTAAATGTGTACAGATACACAATTACATATTTAGGCCCGTGTATGTTGGAGAATGGAAGCATATGCATGATACACTTAGTAATAATAAAATATTTAACTACTGTCACAATAAAATCTTAAATCTAGAGCTCCCAAACCAAAAACTCTTTTTTCTTACATGATAGAGCTATTATACAAATCTGACACACTCAAGTTAATTTGAGTACAGCAGTGAAATTCATACATAATTCTGTATTTTCATATCTTGCTTTCTAAAAGCTAAAGAAAAGTCTTCTTTGAATTTATCACAATAGCTACCAGTTCCTGGGTGCTTGTAATGTGTAAGCCTGAACCAAGCATATTACACCCTTTATATACTACTTAACAACAACCCTGTTGGATAGGTGTTATTATCCATTTTAATTTTATAGATGAAGAATTTTTGCTTTGAAAAAACTTTTGCAATTAGGCCACAATCACACAGTTAATAAAAGATGGAATCTAGATTTAATCCAGGTCTATCTGAATCCCAAATCTTTACCCTTGTACTATGCAATGCTGTCCACATTCACAGTCTGTGTGTGTGGAAATGTCTGTATGCACAGTTTATCTTGGTCATTATATCAGGAATTGACATCTGCTGTAAACTTAACTGTGTTTGTTCTATCAAATCATCAGATTTTTGTATCACCTTTTAATTTTAATTTTTATTATAAAATATATAAATATTTGAAGATAAATATTGAGAATTACTTATCAGTAATTAGTTGCATATAGAATAATATTTTATTAGTTGAAAAGCAAAGTATTATATCATTATGTGATATCCAAATTATGATAAGCGTATACCTATCAATACTGTCACCTATCTTGATGTGAATGACCCTGATATTAAAGAAGAGTACTCATTTAAACTGTGCTGTTTGATTATTAAAATTATATTTCTGACAAGTCTCACAGACTTAATCAAGATACTTATTTATGCAGTTGTTTCATAGTAAAATAATAATATTAAATGTTCAAACATTCTTTTAAAACATTTGAGTTTATGTATTACCCAAATATGTGACTCTCTTGCCTACTAACAAAAATATCTATATTAAAGCCAAAATATTATCCAACAGAAAAGCATGATTCTAAGGTTCATGCTAAAACTAAAATCTCTTTTTTTTCTTTTTTCCCTTATGCTTATCAAGAGTTTTTGGTTCATTTTTTTGTTTTACCTGCTTATATTAGCCTAATGAAATACTAATTTTCAATAGACATTTTTTACCTTTTAGAATTTAATCATGGTTATTTAAGATGTAACAAACTCATGAAAAAAATCTATGAAGTTTCTGCAGTTAATATTCAAAACATGAAATCTGGGCATGGATTCCAATTTGCTTCTAATACAATATTAAAGCAAGGTATATATAAAATATTAATGTTATATTGGTTTTGAATTTATTTTTTTATTCAGAATAAAGCCTTCCTACCTAGATGATTTCATTTTGAAGGACATTTTTAAAGCACAGTTATACATCTTGATATCTTAAATAATAATTTAGTAATAATTAAATAATAATTTAATGTAGTCATATTAGAAAAATATGTAGTAAGGTTTTTGTATTATCCAAAAGCATTATAATGTATATGGAATAAGTGATATGATATGATTTTCACCTTTGTGTAAGTATTGGAAATAAAATTGAAACACTAGTTTTTCATCCAAAATCAGAAATATTTCATTTTTAAATTTCATGTAAAAATGATTGGAATGTTTAGCTTATCCTATGCTACTAAAAACTCTGTATTATAATTATATAGGGATGAATTTTTGCTCTATTACTGTCCTCAAAGTGTAATGGCTTCTGAATATTTAATTTAAGTATAAGATTTTCTAACACCATTCTAAGAGAATGAGGAAATTGCACTATGTTTATTGAAACACAACCATAATAATAAATTATATGATTGTTTTCTTAAAATGAGTAAGGTCTTCCAATGTTCTAGTTTATGTTTTTGCCTTATGAAAAACATAAATTTTAAATTTGATTCTATGACAGAATGTAGCTAATTTATTGTCAAATTGTTTTCCTTTTTCTACTGGGCACACATTGAGACCACATTTCTTAGTATTCTTGTAGCTAGGTATTGCTTTTTGTCTAAATTCTGGCCACAGTAACATGGACAGATATGAGATACACCATTTCCAGGCCTGGTGCATAAAACCCTCCCATATGTGACTTTTCATTCTCTTCATCTGTTTGGCAGCTGAGTGGATAAAATATTCAGGACATTGGAGGGTGGTACAGCCACAAAATGGAAGGACCCTGAATGTCTGAGTCACTGTGTGGAGTGGAACTCCTGATGTATTACACTGGGTTTTATGAGGGAGAAATAAACATTTATTTTGCAATGTCACTGAAATTGTGTGTGTTTGTGTTTGTATGTGTGTGCTTTACCTGTATAATTGAGCTTACTCAGGCTATTGCAGATACCAAATTCATTCCACAAAGCTAGTCAGAGAAAATTAAAGATTTAATGAAAAAAAACCCACATTTGAAACATTTTGGAAGAGAATATGAGAATATATGTTTAAGACATCAAAGTCAGGAAGTATATCTTAAAGTAGATGCTGATTGAATAGAAGATTCTCAGCCCACATCTGATTTGACCTTCAAGCAGCATTGACCACTCTCTCCTTCTTGACATTTTTTCACTTGGCTTCCAGGATACTCTTTTGCTGGGTCTTCATTATCTCACTGACTTCTAAATACTGGCACGTCCTATTTATTGCTTCTCAAAACTCTCTTTTATTCTGCACTTTCATGGTTTTACATATACTCATAGTATAACCTGTTTGGATGTCTGCCCTGATCTACACACACATGTGCAAATGCATATTCAACATCTCCATTCTATATCTAATAGACAACACAAATTAAATTAATGCAAAACTAAGTTTCTGATATTTTCTCATTCCGAGCAACCACTGAACACTCATCTTCCCCATCTCAATAAAGGGCATCTGCACCCGAATGTTTATGGCAGCACAATTCGCTATTGCAAGGACGTGGAAACAACCCAAGTGTCCGTCAATTTACGAGTGGATTATTAAAATTTGGTATATGTTTACAATGGAATATTACTCAATTCTAGGAAACGACAATGAGCTACCAACACTTATATTATCCTGGATTGAGCTTAAGCCCGTTATCCAAAGTAAGGTGACATAAGATCAGAATAATGGGCTCCACATATACTGGCCATCAAATTGGTACTGACTGATTAACACTATGGTGCTCAAAAGGGTGGTGGTGTTCACCAGGGATTCAGGGGTTGGAGGGGTAGTCCCACATCTGAGGGATGTGGTGAACATTGTGGAGGGGAAGGGCATACCTCTAACCCTTGCTAGGGAGAGGCAAAGATATAAAATGTAACCAAAATGTTAAGAAAAAAAGAAAAACAAACATTTGTTGGGTGTGAGGAAGGTGGGAGGGGGGAGGAGGGGATGGGTATATACATACATAGTGAGTGTGATGCACACCGTCTGGGGGATGGACACACTTGAAGCTCTGACTCAAGGAGGGAGGGGAGACAAGGGCAATGTATGTAACCTTCACGTTTGTACCCCCATAATATGCTGAAATAAAAGAAAGAAAAGAAAAAATAAATAAATAAAGGGCAAAGCCATTTTTCTAGTTACTCAGGTCAAAAACCTAGAAGTTATTCTTGGCTTCTCACTTTTTTATAACCTGTATCTTATGTCAAAAAATCTTTTCAATATGCCTTAAAATATGTCCAGAATGTGAACATTACTCTTCAACTCCATTGATAGCTACCACCTTTGTCTAAATCACCATCCTCTTTCTCTGAATACTTATAAAAATCTTCTTACCATTTCCTCTAATTTTATCATTGCCTCTTCTCGGTCTATGTTTAACACAGAAGCCAAGATGATTTCATTAAAGCATAATTTCTGGTCATGTCTCTGTTTCTCTGTTCTGCTCAAAACCCTCCAATAATTTCCTATCTCAGAATAAAAAGTTAAGGTCTTAAAATGTTCTTTAAAGTCCTACAAAATCTGATCCCCTTCTCCCTCCACTCAGATCTTTCTGACTACTCTTCCTTTGAATAAGTCAGGCATATTCCTCCCTGAGAGATATTATGCATTCTCATCCCTCATCCAGGTGATATCTGCATGGCTCAATTCTTCACATTTTCTAGTGTTTATTCAAATGTCACCTTCTCAGGATGGCCTTCCCTGGTCATCCTATCTGAAATTGTACCACTTTATCCCTGCGCCCATAACTCTTTTTCACTGATTTATTTTTCACCTACCAGATATCTTCTTCCAACACAATGTTCACCTTATTTATTGCCACAACACCCACCGTACAGGTTCGAACTACAAAATATACTCTGTAGCAGCAGAGATTTTATCTGCTTTGTTCAGTGCTATATCCTCAGTACTTATACCACATAGTAATATATTCATTACTGAAAATATAATGAATGAAGATACAAAAATGATCCATTTCATTTCAATAAATTTAAAATCTTATGCATATTTACGGGCATCATTTAAAAGTTAAGACAAGCTATAAACTGGGGAAAATATTTGCTAAAAAAGATAACAAACAAACGGTTGGTACAAACTATAAAAAATGAATTCTTACAAACAATAAAAGAAACCTATAAGAAATCAACAGAAAATCCAATCAAAATAAGGGAAAAAATCCTGAGCATATATTTCACAGAAAATGAAACATGAATGATTAAAAAATATATGTACATATATCATCTCAATGGTAATTAGGTAAATACAAATTAAAATCAAAATGACACATTGCAGTCACCTGATTGGTAAAAATTAAAACATCTGACAGACAGTAGGAGGTCTTAACAAGGATGAGGAGCAGTGAGATTTCCTATATGCAATACATGTGTTTGTAAAACATAGTATGACCTTGTTAAAAAAACCACTTAGTATTACTCTAGTAAAACTGAATATGAATTCACCTACAATTTAATAGATGAATAAGTGAAATTCTAATAGTAGACATATATCCTAGAGAAATTTTTGCAGGTGTGAAAGATATATTATGTATAGATTATTCATAGTAGCACCATTAGTAATAGCAAAATCTGAAAAATATCAAAATGTTCTTCAATGGGAAATGTCTAAATATATTGCATGATGCAAGCACATATATACTGGGCAATGGCAAATCTTATTGAATTAAATCTACATGCATAAATTGAATAAATATCACAAAGATTGTATTCAGTGGAAAAGATGCTGAAGAAAATATACAGCATAACATTTGCCCAAATTTCAAACACTTATAAAATAGCACACAAAAACATATATATGTGACACAATTATTAATATAAGCAAAAGCAAAATAGTGTTAAATAAACTTCAAAATAATTTTACCCTTACAGGTGGAGACAGATTAGGGAGAAAGTCACAAGCAGCTTTAGCCACTTCTTAATCATGTAGGTTGACATATAATCAACTTTTAAAATATTTGTGATGTTATTTAAAATTCATATTTACTTTAAAAAGAATAAATGACTTTTTACTTTTATTTACTTGCATTCAGTTATTTAATATATTATGAGCATATTATGTACAAAGCTCTGTGCTAAATTCTTTGAAAGCAGAGTTGAGTAAGACATATCCCTTCTTTCATGGAAGTTACTACTCAGGAGTTTAAAGAGAAGGCAAAACTTGTCCATCTTCACAGATGGTGAACAGGTAGCTTGCTGCCACTCTCCCCTCCAATACTACAGCAGACAGCACTAAGCAGCTAGAGTGATCCTCACTCTGACCCTGACTTTAAGCACGAATTTTTAACACAATATTCAGGCAGCTATTACTAATTGATTAGAGTTGACACTCAATTTTAAATGTGTATTCTCCTAGGTCTTTCACACTTACAGAATTTCAAAATGTATCATTTCCACATTTTTATGTAAAAGCATTGATGTGCATGAAGTGCAAGGTGAAAAATAGTTTACAATAATCATTTAGTTATTTTTCTTTAACAACACTATTTTCCCACTACATTTGGAGTTTTGCAGAATGCTTTGTAAAAAATTTAATTATTTTTGTGGTACTAAAATCTTATTTGAGAAAGGCCACTGTTGAAATAGAAACAAGCATAATATAAAAAACATCTGTAGACACAATTTTATTTATAATTGAGGAATTGGATTTCTATACATGTTTAATATACCATTTTTCACAATGAATCTTGTCTGAGGAATTTTTATAATATGTGCCTTAATTCATTTGACTCACACCTCAAAATATAAGGGATCATATCAGAGTCTAAATGCAAAGTAAAAACAGTAATGAGAAGTGCTTAATATATTTTTAATACAACAGAAAACATTGCACTTTGTTATTTTATAGGTACACTGGCAGGATTCATTCTGGAGTTCGATTTAGAATGTTAGAGAAGAGAAGTAAAGGCTGGCTTTATGGTTTGGAGCTAAAAAGCACTGAATGAATGGTGAATAATTTATTTTAAATTTGTATATGTACTTCCAAGGTTTGTGTTCTCCAATACCATGGTATTCAAAATGTTAATACTCAATAATGTTAACTAGAGCACACATACTTTTACTATACCTCCCAAATGTACTATTTTGACAGTGATAATAGATTCATATTTGACTTCTTAACATCTGAGTTCTCTTAGTAGTTCACAAATTTAAAAGTTTTGAAGTCAGACAATCCTACAAGTTATACCATGTTGTTTTATAAGCTTTGCCATCAAAGCTCAATTTTCTTATTTGGAAAAAGGGTCTCTGCCTCAAATGTTCTTTTTTGTTTGTTTTGTTTTAGAACTGATTGAATACTTTATACCAATAACATATCACAGTGCCTAATAAATAATACAAAGTGTAATACTCACTAATTTTCTCTGATTGCATGTTTGATATTATTATATTAACTTAATCATCAGGAAACTGAGGTTCAGAGAGTTTACATAATGTTCACAATAATACCTAACACCTAGCAGTGCATGGCAGAGCCACAATGGAGCTTTCTCCATATTAAAGTCCTACTCCATAATCTATGTTTCATCCATTACACCACTTCACTTCCAAAGTTGATTGCACCTTAAGCAGATTGATAAACACCTTTGATTAAGTTTCAGTACATACCTATCATGCATTAATTTTTAAAATACATAACCACAAAGTATTTTTTTACTCATTTCCTTTTGCAGATAAAGACAATCAGAAAGGGACTAATAACAATCGCGCACAATATAAAGCATTAGCATAGTACCAGTAAAAATCATTTACATAAATAAAGACTAGTATAGATTATCACAGTACACAAAATAGATGACTCATCAATTTCCTCAATATGAATGTCCTTCAGAAATGCCACATTCATCTTACACATGCTTAGAGGAAATGTGCACAGTCATAAAAGATTTGAGTTTTTAATTCTGAATTCATGCATCATCACTTTTTATTTGTGTTGAAGAACAGTTTACATAATAAATTTAAATGTTCTATCTTGACACATCAAACTAAAGAAACAGGTACAAATATTACCTTTTAATAAACGATCTAGAATGTTGTGTGTGTTTTAATTATTTGGGACTTGTTAGTGACCATGATAATGAAGCCTGTATTGTCATACTTTGTATAAGAAGAGCATAAAATTAAGATGATTATTCACAGAATTCAGAAAAAGCAGGATTGATTTTTAAAACTATTGAGAGAATTTCAGGGAAAACTACAACTGATTTGACATATAAATATGGTCAAAATACAAGGAGCAATAAAATTTAAGAAGCTGATAAGCGTTATTCAGTTAACAAACATGATATTAAGTAGATATTCTTTTTAATTGTTTTGATAACATATTTGTAATCATAACAAATGTAATGATAACAAATGAGAATATATATCAATCATTAACACTGATTGCCATGTATTGCATTTTGTCTTTTTTTTTTTTTTGCTGTAAAAGTCTGTGGTAAATTAGAAGTACAATTAGAAATTAGAAAATTAGAAATCAATTTTCATCTGGAAATGGGAAAAATCAAGTTTCTAAATTAAGGAGTCTACTCTAGCACTTGACATTTAATTGTTATCTTGACAGACTTTGATTCAAAATTAATTAGATTGGACTGTATCAAAGTTAATAATTAAATTAACTTAAATGTGAGATATTCTAAAGTAGCATTTTAGGTCTTTTTCCCATTAAAAAGGAATGATTTAAACTCCAATAAGGTATTATACCTTCTCTTAAGAGAGCAAATTTACCTTTGAAGGAGCAACTTTTCTTTATCTGAAAGTTAGTCATAGTATTTAAAATATCCTTAAATATTTGTGGGGTGTGTTTTTTTTTGGTCAATGTTTCATAATAACAATATTTATGATAAAAATTATCTAACTCATAAAGTAAAGAGAATGGATGGGAACTTGCAATATAGACATAAAATTAAAACTAAAAGGTAGCTGTAGTTTATTACAAACCCCAGAACAATCTGCATCTGAAAATAAGGTATAGAGGGAAAGATCTCTGATTTTCCCAGACAACACTACCTATTATGACCATTTGGTAGTTTTAGTTGAGTACCATACTGCCTTAATTTGTAAGGATACCAAAAGTTATAATGCTTCATATTTTCCCAATTACCCAGTGAATTTAAGATACACCAGTGACTCTTTGTTACAAATGAGTACTATTTTTCTGGAGGATATGATGAGTAAATGATAACTACATTGCTCCTATTAGTTTGAGATATTGGTTACTAATGATCTGGAGATGAAAGGCTTTGGTACCCAATTACAGATTCTTTTCCTATCCAAATCTTTTATACATAATTTTTAAAATAATAAACTATATTTTCATGTATATTACAGAATCATGAAGGAAATATAAACTGAACAAGATACTTTAGCCAAACTGCTCATATATTTCATGAGCTTATTCACTGGTTTATAATGGATTTGTTATATAGTCTTCGGGCATTCTTAAACTTACAGCCTAAAAGAGGAAATGATCTAAACATTAAAAATAAAATAAGAAAATAGTACACTTTTAAAGGATCTCAGCTTTGTAGTCAAGATTGTACATCTTCCTCTTTTGACTGGACCAGACCAGAATCTCCAATATTTTGAATAAGCAATATAATGTGATCAGAATAATTGCAGGGGTACCATATGAAACATCTTAAAGGAAGTCTGGTCAGAGGAAGTTTTTTAATGCTATCGTCACTCTCCCCACTCTTTAAAACTTGATCCCAGTTGCTAATATAATTTTTAAAGCACATGAAAAATTTATAGTCAATAAAAATTTTTCAAAACCAAAACATGCTCAGTATTACTGTTAATGGTTTCTCCTTTCCTTCAGTTTATAGAATATTATTTTATTGTTTAAAATAGAGCATTGATTCCATGTGTTAAGCTCTTTGACTTTTCTCTTTCAATAATGGTTACTTTAAATAGGGCCAGCTATTTATCAATCTTCAAGTTTTGAAAAAGTGAATGATTACCTGTAAAATGTTCTAAATAAAGTGATATTTCAGATGGTAGTATGCATATTATGTTCTTATAAGATGCATGCTCTGATAAAAGAGATTCCTTAAACAAGGTGGTGATTAAACTTGGTGGTACAGTATTTTAATATTTTAATGAATCAGCATGTTCCTTATGCTATAAAAAGCAATAAATTTAATGGCTTTTTCAGTTATTTTATTATAATTTTGCAGTCTTGAGTTTAGCTGAAAAGAATTTGTGCCCAGATATAATTTTACACTTTTGTATTCTAAATATAGACCAAAAATGGGCACATTTAACCAGTTATTGAATTTTTACATGACTTTTCATTTAGGGGCAATATAGTATTACCACTTTATACCAATTACAAAGAGAAGTCTATTTCTAAAAGAATTTTGACTTTATGAAAGTATCAGTGTCTGGGAATTACATGAATAGGCTTCATTCTCCCTTTTAGGTGTAAGTGGATGAGAACATGATGCTTCATATATGGAAGAAATGTCTCCCACTGTGCATCTCCAACTCAGAGTTTCCTCAAAGAGAAAGAAGCATGACTTATCTCAATGAAGATATACAGATTCTAAATGTATTTCTGTTACACTACTTAAATAAGCATATATTTGATTTTTATTATAAACTTTTGGGTAAACATTTTATTAAGGATATTTTCAAACATATATAGAAGCAGAGATAACGATATACTAATCCTAATCCTCCCCACCTACTGATCATTCAGATTCCACAATTATGAACACATAACCTTCACATCTCCTTCCCCCATATCATTTGGAATAAAACTCCAGACCACATGTAATTTCATCCATAAATATATCAGTAAATATCTGTAAAATGGAAGGACTTTTGAAGAGTTTTATTTTTAATTGATAAAAATTATATTTAATTATCATGTATATCATGCTGTTTTGAAAAAAATATTTAAATACACTAACATACCTAAAATGTTTTAATTCTTTAATACCATTAAATATTTCATTAATTTGCAAAGTTACCTGTTGCTCCATAATATTTTAAAGAGTTTCTGTGAAACAATGTCCAAAATAACTTTGCATATTACAATGGGTCAACATGTTTTCTTAAGTCTTATGGAAATTACAGGGTCCTCTACCTTTCTCTATCTTTTTTCCAGTGCAACTCATGTTGGAGAAACTAGAAATTTGGTCCATAGTTTCCACAGTCAGGAATAAACAAGGTGTTATTTAACATGCTTCACTGTCAAATGAGTACCTTATAAACTGGTGGTTAGAAAAAAATGAAAAAGGGGTAGGGTCAAGAAGCCTCACTAGAGACATCAGTTGCCAGATCATCCCGAAAAGAAGAAAAAGTTTCAGGTGAAAAAGTATAGCCCAGGTGAAATACTGATGGGAAGGTGTGAGAACCTACCCTTACCGGAGATCTCATGGGAAGAAGTTGTAGAGCAGAACAAGAAGGAGCCAAATATTGGCAGAGATTGACCCCCAAGAGATTAGGAGTCTGGCAGAGAGTATAGGTGGCAATGTTGCCATCAGCAAACTGAGAGTTTCTTGGGAGCAGAGCACTGGGTTGCAGGCCCATGCTGGGCTGCTTCTACCCAAGCTCACACTATGGACACCATATTGTTGGCACACATGCTGAGTATCTCTGTTCTGCTGGGGAAATCACCGTCCCTCAGTCTTACTGTCACTGGATCCCACACAAATATTCTCCAGAACCCACTGGGACTATGACAACCACAAAGGAACAGGGAGACACAGGAGAGCAGCAATATTCCTGGAGTTCTGACACATAGGGTGAGCTGCCCCAAGGGGACTAGGAAGTGTCATAAACACTTTTTGGGACAGAGGAAGGTGGAATGCCCACTCTCCTGCACCAAAGGGCCCGTGTCTCATGATCTGAAGTTGCCTGCACCTTTCCCAGTGGAGACACAAGTGCAGAAAGGAGTCCATAGGGTAAGACAGTGTCCCCACCCAAGAGCAGAATAAAGCACTGGAGTCAGAGAAGGGACATAGAGACAGAGGCCTCTCCTTTTCCAACCACCCAATGCTGTAGACATAATCACCTCTTCTGCCAAGCACAAGGTTTTGGTGCAAGTGAGCTGCAGGCTGGCCAAGTCTAGGCTTGGTGGGGGGTATACCTCCAATAGTACTCTGTTCATCCTACCTGGGTTCTGCATGGAGGGTACAGCTCCCTGCTCTCCCTTCATGGACAGGCAGTATTTTTGCAGCTGTCCCAATCCAGGAATCTCAGCCCTTGGGTCTCTACATCACTAGATTGACAATCAATGCTCCCCAGCACTCACTCAGAAAATAGCAGCCTTGGGGGACCACTGTGTACCAAGGGAACTGCAAGTCTCACAGAGCTCGGACATTAAGGGTGGACAACTTCCACCTGAGAAGAGAATGCAGCATGACAGATGGCACCATAGAAAAACATGGACCAGGATACCCGCTCTCCACCATTTGGGGGCCTTCTCCTCCTCCTTCTCTCTCCTGCCCACTGCTGCTGAAGCAGCTGTGGCTGTTTCCACTCAGGATTGCTGATAGTTCCACAGGGGATGACTAAACCAAGGCACTTGGGAGCAGCTGTTCTGCCTCTGAGAGAGTACCTATCAAACCCAGGCTTCCATGGAACTTGAGGCTCACTCTTTTCCTGTAAAAAGCCACAGCAAGCATTTTCCTGTGTCCCAAGGACAAAAGACTCCACTGAGTTGGAGCTAGCAGTCCTCTCCCTGAGCTGCCTATCTCATGTGGAAAGAACCTAACATCCCTATAGACAAATTCCTGGCACAACCACACCTTCCCCTCTGGAGCATTTCAACCACAGTTCACAGCCAGTCTGGTAGCTTTGCACACAGCAGATTGACCTGCTTCCACCACATCTGCTGTAGCTAGGCCAAGGCAGGAGCTGGGAATCTGGGCACTTTTGTGTCCCCAAAGGATATAAACAACTGTCACTGCTGAGACAGGGAGGTATGAGCAGCTTGTGTGCCTCACAGCTGCCTGCCTCTGCTAATCATGTCAAGAAAGGATCACCCCTCCTATTGCAGCCTAACAGTGTATCTGACCTTCTCCTGCCTGAGAAATCTTCCAGAGCATTCTACCCCAAAACTGCAGATTATACATTCTTCTCATCAGCATATGAAACATATTCCAAGGTAGACCACATGTTAGGCCACAAAAGAATTCTCAGCAAATTTAAGAAAATCAAAATCATACCAAGTATCTTCTCAGACCACAGTGGAATAAATCTAGATATCAATTCCAGGAGCAGCTCTCAAACTATACAAATACATGGAAATTAAACAACCTGCTGCTGAATGAACTTTGAGTCAATGACAAAACCAAGATAGAATAAAAAATTTGAATTGAATGGCAATGGCAACACAAGCTACCAAAGTCTAGGATATAGAAAAAGCAGTTCTAAGAGGGAGGTTCATAGCATTAAATGCCTATCTCAAAAAAACAGAAAAATCATAATTTAAAAACCTAATGTCACACCTCAGGGAATTAGAAAAACAAAAACAAACAAAACTCAAAACTAGTAGAAGACAAGAAATACATATATAACCAAGGTCAGAGCAGGACTAAATGAAATTGAAACTAAAAATATAATATGAAGGATCAATGAAACGAAAAGTTGGTTCTTTGAAAAGATAAACAAAATCCATAGACCACTAGCTCTATTAACCAAGAAAAGAAGAGAGAGAATTAAAATAAGCTCAATCAGAAATGAGAAAGGAGACATTACAACTGACATCACAGAAATACAAAAGGTCATCCAAGACTACTGTGAATATCTTTATGTGTACAAATTAGAAAGCCTAGAGAAAATGGATACATTTTTGGAAACACACAAACTCCCAAGCTTATATCAGGAAGAAATATTAATAGAAATCCTGAACAGAAAAATAATGAGTAGTGAGATTGAATCAGAAATAAAAAAACTCTCAACAAAAAAAGCCCAGGACCAGATAGATTCACAGCTGAATTCTACCAAACCTACAAAGAAGAACTGTTAATTATCCTAATAAAATTGTTCCATAACATTGAGAAGGAGCGAATCCTCCTCAACTCATTCTACAAAGCTGGTATCAAAGCCAGGACAGAATAGGAAAACAAAAAAACTACAGATGATTGTATCTCATGAACATAGTTGCAAAAATCATCAACAAAATACTAGCAAACGAAATCAAACAGCACCTCAAAAAAATAAAATAATTCGCCACGATCAAGTGGGTTTTGTCCCAGGAATACAAGGATGTTTCAACATAAGCAAATTGATAAATGTGATTCATCATATAACAGAATTAAATAAACAAAAACGATATGATCATCTCAATAGATGCAGAGAAAGCATTCCATGATATCCAGCACCACTTCATGATAAAAACCCTTAACAAACTAGGCATAGAAGGACTATACCTCAAAATAATAAAGACTATATATGACAAACTCACAACCACCATCACACTGAATGTAGTGAAGTTGAAAACATTTCTCTTCAGAACTGGAACAAGACCAGGATCACCTACTTTCACCACTTCTATTCAACATAGTACTGGAAGTCCTAGCCAGAGCAATCAGGCAAAAGAAAGAAAGAGAGAAAGAGAGAAAGAGAGAAAGAGAGAGAGAGAGAGAGAAAGAAAGAGAAAGAAAGGGCCTTCATATCCGAAAGGAGGAAGTCAAACTATCCCTGTTTGCCTATGATATGATCTTATATCTAGCAAACCCCAATGACTCCTCCAAAAGACTCACAGAATTCATAAATAAATTCACATATTTTCTCTCTTTCATCCTTTAAAGGTAAGTTGAACATATAATTTATTGCCCAAAGCTGAATATTTTTTCAGCAAAAGGGGGCATTATTAATTATTATATGAGGACAACAGAATAAACCAAACTGCCTGCCACTGGTAAGCCAGAATGAATAGTCACCCCATTCAAAAGTGATAAATGAGGTTTTAAGTTTCTACTTCTGTTTTGCTCTTTAAATTATCATCATAAATTCATATATCCAGACCTATTTGATATGCTTACAATTATTATATATATTGATGCTTGGATAAAATTTGTGGCAAAGTCCATTGGCCATGACCCTACAAGTCATAATCTTCTTTTCTTTCTGGTATGACAAGATTTTTCAAGGCTGTCTTGTATATTTTATTCCCCAAATCTGGAATGAGCATTTCTGTAAAAAATTCTTATTTCCTCACCGTTATAACTGGTATTTAGACATCAAAATCTGAACACCAGGATGTTTATTGTTACTAGTTTGGTTGTTTCTGGGACTTTTTGGTGGACAGAGCCAAAAAGTACATATTAAAAAATAAAATAAATGTAAAAATCTTACTTCCACATTTAATTCAAATTCAGTACTATTGGGTTTTTACATAACCTCTTTAATCTTACTTTTTATATCTTGGTACTCCTAAGTAAAAATCCAGTTTCTCAATGACACTAACATAATCATTTTTCTTTATATCACTATACACATATAGTAGTCTCTGAATTACAATACTAATACTGTATTAATAGACAATTCCATTACTAATACAATACTAACACTACTACCAACAATATGATTACTGAAAGAATTTAAATTTTGTCTGTATTTACAGCTCTTTTTTCCTTAAAATATATGATCTAGGAATATTTAGTCTGATTACTGGTTTTTAAAGTGTCTTGAAATAGTTCTTATTTTGTGGTTATTAGTTATGTTATCAGTATGATATATTATTAGGTTCATTAGATTCATTTTGCTTTAAATTTTTATGGATAGTGTTTTTAAAAAGTATTTTTAATTATATAAAATACTTATATGATTCCAAAATCAAATCTATGAAATAGGTATATTCAGAGAAGATTATTACACACATTCCTTTGCCCTCTCACATGAATAATCATTTTTTTTTTTTTGGAGACAGAGTCTTGCTTTGTTGACTGGGCTAGAGTGCTGTCTAGTCAGCCTAGCTCATAGCAACCTCAAACACTTGGGCTCAAGCTATCCTACTGCCTCAGCCTGCTGAGTAGGTGGGACTACAGGCATGTGCCACCATGCTCTGCTATTTTTTTTCTATTTTTAGTAGAGATGGAGTCTAGCTCTTGCTCAGGCTGTTCTCTATCTCCTGATCTCAAGTGACCCTCCCGGTTTGGCCTCCCAGAATGCTAGGATTACAGGCATAAGCCACTGCGCCTGGCCCATTTCTTGAATATTGTACTTTTCCCTCCCCCTTTTTATTTGACATATGAAAATTTGTCCTATATGTTTGCATCTACCAACCTTTCTTAGAAACAATGACACGTTGTTCTCCTTCTGCTTTTTCTTTGGAACAATATGCCCTGAAATTACCCCACAGACATATAAAGGTATTCTTTTTTTTTCCCCTTTGGAGCTACTTAGTATTCTATTATGTGACTATAGTTTCATATATTCTAGTCTGCTGTAGATGGACATTAAATGGTTTTCAGCCTTTTGTTCTTTCAAATAGTACTGCAGTTATAGTCTTCTGCATGTATCTCTCATGTATTTGTCTGTGTAATGTAGGAAAAGATTCCTAGAAGTGATATTGCTGTATCAAAGGGTAAATGCATGTATAATATTACTGTATGTTACTCAAATACCTCTCTATTAGAGTTGTATAATTTTCCATGCCCACCAACAAGAATGCTGATTTTACCAAAAACTCACCAACACTTTATATTGTCAAAATGTTGAATACCTGGGAGATGGTATATTAATATAGTTTTAACTTGTATTTCTCTACAGTGAGTGAATTTATTAATATAATATTTTGACATTTACTTTTCCTTTTGAATTTTGTTAATTTGTTTTCATTTTTATGTAATCAAGTTATCATTTTCTTATCATTTATGTGTTTTGACAATAGTTATGAAATATTTTCCTCTACTCATAGAGAAATACACTGAGATATTCTTCCAAAACTTTCTTGTAGTTTATGAGGACTATGCTCTTCCTCCAGTTTTATTTGAATATTTCTCTTTCCTTTGCCTCTAATGTCCCTGTCCTTCTTAATTTGGACTGCACTCCCCTCAGTACAGGGCTTTGGTGACAGACATGCTATTACAGTGAGTCCCAACACCTACCCCCCCGAAGTGTGGGCAGAACTTGTGTCTTGTACACAATCATTATAATAGGGCCGAGGTGGTAGGCTACAGGTGATTACATGCACTACATGACTATGTTACAGGAGACTGTAGCATTTGTCCCACTGAAGGTTTTCTCTTTGTTGCCCTATATGCTCCACATCCAGTTTCCACCTATTGTTAACATGCTACATCACCATGACACAATTTCTGTTTATTATTTTTTCCATCATGTCATTTTTTTTTCAAAATATTAAGGGAGTATAAATGTGTTTTTATTACATGGAAATCGGGGCTTTTGGTGTGTCCATCATCAAAATAGTGTTCATGTACCCAATAGGTAAGTTTTTATCCCACACTTCCTCTCCCACCCTCACCTTTCTTCGTTTCTAATGTCCTTTACATCTCTTTGTGCCCATGTGTACCCATTGTTGTCCTTTTTCTGAACCAGGATGTTCTCCAGGACTCTGCATTTAGTCATCATGTCTCCTTAACCTCCTCTGTTCAGTGGAAGTTTCAATAACTTTGAGAGTATTAAAGAATATTTGGTCAGTTACTTTGTAGAATTTTCTTCTATTGGAACTTGTCAAAGTTTTTGTCATGATTAGACTGAAGTTATGGATTTTGAGACAAACACCACAGAGGTGAAGTGACATTCTCATCACATAGATCAAGGGTATATACTAACTATCAGCATGACATATTACTGACTATAGTAACATTCTCACCTAACTTAGATATTATTTGCCAGGTCTCTCTGCTGTAAATTGACTATTTTCCCCATTTTTATTCTCTAATATTTGGAAACAAGTTGCTAATCACAACCAAACTCAAGGTGTGAGAAGTTGAGCTCCATCTCTGTAAGGGAGAAAGATCTCTATAATTTATTTGGAATTTTCTACAGGATATTTGTCTCTTTTCCTTCATTTATAAAATTTATTCAATAATTTAATTCTGGCAGTATTAACTTGTGGGTATTTGTTTTATACTTTGAATTATAGCCCCATACCACAGTATTTATTTTGTTATTCAAAATGTTCCAGTTTTCTCCATTGGGAGCCTTTCCAAATTGTCTTCTGAGTCTCATATCCTCATTCTTTTGTTTTGTAATGCTTACTTCCTTACTTTCTGATACTTTAAGATACTCTAGGCTCATTTCTATATTCTCTGGCCCAGCTCTAGACACAGCCATTTCTACAAGGAATTCTGGTTCCTTTTATTGGCAAATGGTATTAGAAATCAAGATCTGGACAATGAGTTTGCTCATTGCTAGACTGTTATTGTTTCTGTCCCCTCTTAGTGGCCAAAGCTAAGAAATGTGAAAAAATATATATATATATAATATATACATATGCATATGTATATAAATCAAATCCTATATACATGCAAATCTATAATTTTTGTGTGTCTATCCATCTGTATTTATATTAAGCTAGTATCTTTCACTCTGATCCAGAACAACACGATTCATTCTGGCTTTTCCCTCTTGCTTATCTATCTCCTTCTCCAACAGTAAAAAGCCTGGCTCTTACTACCCACCTCCATTTACAGTCATGCATCGTTTAACAACGGGGATATGTTCTAAGACATGTGTCAGTAGGTGATTTTGTTGTGAGAACATCATAGAGTGTACTTGCACAAACCTAGATGATATAGCCTCCTACACCCCTAGGCTGTGTGGTATAGCCTATTGCTCCCAGGCTACAAACCTGTACAGCATGGTGCCATGCTGAATACTGTAGGCAACTGTATCACAATGGTAAGAATCTGTGTACCTAAACATATCTAAACTTAGAAAAGGTAATGTGTTGTGCTATAACATTACAATGGCTATGATATCACTGGGTAATAGGACATTTTCAGCTCCATTGTAATCTAACCATTGTATGTGTGGTCTGTCATTGACTGAAATGTCATTAGGTGGCACATGACTATGCTTGTTTATTCAATTCTAGTATACGCATACAGCAGCTTCAGATTTGTTAACTGATACCCACCTGAGAAACATTATCAACTAGGGTGCGGTGTTTATGTGCAGATCCTTTTGCCTTTAGTCTTATAGTTTCCAGTCAAAACAACTTTTTCCAAACTTACTCAAAGTCACCTCTCTTGTTTCCCCCTCCCCTTCAGTATGGTGTGCTGTGTTAAGATGCCAAGTTTATGGTAATTTGTTATATGGCAATAAAAAACTAATGTATCTTTGTCCTGCAAAGAAGTTTTTGTTGACTGGTTTTAAAACTTCATGCATCCTAGATTCCATAATTTTTCACACTTACTTCAGCTCATTTGCTGTCACCAAACACTGGAGCTCATGAAGGCCACATCCTACTTCAGCTGTTGCTCAACCAACCACAAGACCTCTCAGTGAAACCACTGGTGAATTTGTGGTCTGCAAGATCTTGGTGATTTGTCCCCACTCAGTAGTATTTGGGGCTCAAGAGATACTTTGTCATCCATACTTACCATTAACATTTTGTGGATTTTGACTTTTCTCTCTCATTGTTCTGTTTATGTGAGTTCTTGAGGAGGCTCAAAAACCATATTAACACCTCTGCCATTTTTCAGTATTTTCGTGTTTTTTTCAAAAGTATTTATTTTGTATTGTTGGGCTTGCAAAGGATTTTTCTCATCATGGAAAAGATGAAAAGAGATAACTGTGCTTCCTAATACTTCCAAAGCATCATAGTTAATTGTAGGGGCAGAATTAGAACAAGGGACTCCCAATTAGTAAAATAAATACACTCCATACACTCAGTTGCTTCTGTTAATAACATTCTGAAATGTCTTCTCTTTCTTGAGGAGGGTTAGGGCATTTGCTCTCAAGATGCATCCAGTTGTTTTAGAAAAAATAAAATAAAATATTCCGGAATGTAGAATTTCACAAGCAAAGACAGATGTATGTGAAAAATCTGAGCATTTCATTATTCTGATTATGAAGTATCTTGATTATTTTTTACTATGGTGATTCAACTTAATGCCTGGACTAGTACTTATCAAATTTTAATGTGTATGAATCACTTTGAGATTTTTAAAAAATTCTGATCCAGTAAGTCTGAGGTGGTACTTGTAGTCTACAGTTCTAACAAGTTCACAGGTGAGGCCAATGTTGTTGATTCATGGAGCTCACCTTGGGTAACAAGGGCCTAGAAGACCTATTAATGGGTTTCAGGTGGTTGTGAATCTTCTGACTTTATACAACAGTTTGGAGGAACAGAGGGAGGAAAAGAGACAGAGATCATAATCTTCATTAAATTTAAATAGATTTATGAGCTAAAAATATTAAGAACTATAAGCCTATAAGATAAAGCTCAAATTCCTTAGGATAAATGTAAAGTCTTTCATGACTTTTGTCAGTTTCTTTTCCTCTATTGCCCTTTAAGTATCTTATAGTCCAGTCATGTTCAGAATTTATCATAAAGTCTGAAATCACATATGATTTCTAATAGCTACCACTTCCACTTCAAATAGAATTAAAATCTTATTTTGTTCTCACAAATCATCTTTTATGTACTTGCATTCATTCTTTCAGCTAACATTTATAAATACATTGTTTATGTTTTATAAGTCTTAGGGATCTAAAAATATATATTAGTCTCTACTTGTAACATTACTGTAATTATTTGGTAGAAGACACTTTGCTTTAGTAGAGTATTTCCCTTGATCATTGGAATATATAGATGAAGTAAGGAAAAAAAGAAAACGAAAGAACAGAAAGAAAAGAAAAGAATGAAAAAGAAAGAAAGAAAGAAAGGGTGAAAGGAAGAAAGAAAAGATGAAAGGAAGAAAGGAAGGGAAAGGGAAGGAAAGGAAAGGAGTGGAGCAGGGAGGGAGGGAGAAAGGTAGGAAGGAAGAAGTAAAAAAGAACCAGAATGGCAGGTGATTGATCTCAATTGGAAAATCCAGGGAGTTGTACTATTAGGTAGGAATATTAAAAATTGTTGGAACTGTACTTATCATTTATAAAAGATTATAAGATATATTATTTTTAAATATTTTTTTAAAAGTGATGATCCATAAAATCAGAAAGCTTTATAAGAAAAAATTTTCTTGGGAAACATCACATTTCACTTTTTTCTTATATACACAAGAAAACTATTAAGAATAAAAATTAACATTAGTTTATTTAGAAATTTCTGACTTGAAAGAAAGCTATCCAATAGGATGGGCAGGCATTAAGCAAGAAAACATATGATCAAGATGGTTGAGATGGTTGTCAATATTTTATTAATACAAAGTTTCATTTGCTTTTGCCAAATCCTTCTGATCACTTATTTTATAGAGATGTTGTATAGGATGCACAAATACTGGCTTATCATTTGAAATGGGCTGACTTCATGATGGAATGGTATTCAGGGGAGTCATTGCTGCTAGACATGTCTCTTCCTTGCTAGGGCCCTCACAAAGATATAGGGAATGGAGGCTTAGTAGGAGACACTGGAAGGAAAATTTTGTAGTTTGATCCACATAGTATCTAACAGTGCGAGATGTCCCTTTGCTTTGATAATCCCTATAATATGCCTTTTATAGGCAGAACTAAAAATAAATAACTCCTATACCATAATAAATCATTGTGAGGAATACAGTGAAAGGCAGATTGATAAATAATAGCACATAATAATACCTGAAATAATTTACCAAGACTACTTACAAAATAACTCGCTAAATACATGTATAAGCATTTGAAGTTTCATTTAGTGGAAAGGTTGTAGGGAATATTCCTTGTCCACCTCAGTGTGTTTAATTTCCTTCTGCTCATTGTACCAAGGTCTGGCTTCATTATATGCATGCTATTCCTGGTGAATTGAAAAGAAGTTGCATAGATATCTTGCCATTATTAATCACTGCCTCTATTGTCAAAAGCTATTTGCAGATATTTTATCTCATTCTATCTAAAAATTATTCTGATGTATTTATGGTTTGCTCTTCTTTTGTACTACAATTTGGTACATGAAAATGGTGCTCTACAAATCAGGGAGTAGTGAAAGTAATAATTTGTCCACACAAATTAGACTCTGATGTACTACTATTCTCTAATGTCTCTCATATTCGTCTTTGCATCACCAACCACTGTGGATTTTTTTAGATGTGCAAAGAAAATTGCAGCTATTTAAAATAGCCTAGAGAGGGAGAATGATAGGCAATATCCTAACTACCTTAGCCCTTTACATTACAGCAGCCTTGTTGCCAAGGAAACCACTTGGGACTTTAGGGAAATTTGTAGATATTTAAAATGGATTGTGCCTGTACATAGATAGACACTTGCACAATTCACATTGCAGAATAAAAAGCATCCAGCCTAGCAATATTAAGCCTGGAATTTCAAGGACTAAGGATGGGAAATAACAAAATGCAAAGGTTTATTCACTTATATGCCAACACATATACTGTATATGGTATTTCAGATCATTATTAGGATAGCCTGTTTAAAAAAATAAGTAGAAATTATCTAGAAGAGCAAACAGTGAAATATAAACCTACAAACCTTACATTTTCATTTGTACCTGTGATTCGCAATTTTAACATTGCATCACCATTTTGACAATTAATTCCCAAGGTATATTTCAGTTTTTTAAAATGTAAAGAGGAAAGCAGATGAATTCCTTGCTGAGGCTCTGCTGGAAATTGACTGAATTCTATTAAGTGAAGACATGAATCTTTATTCACAACACTGTGAGTAAAATGCAGATATTAGAAGAGAATGGAGATAGGCTGACATATCAAAACCCTTCAGTGAATTTTTCAGTTTCTGTGCATTTGTGTCTGCTTTCTTATTTTTATCTCTTTACAAATTTCTGCTGAAGATGGGATATTCCTAGTGAGAAAACTGCAGAATACAAAGCAGATATACAAATTGACTTCCAAATACTATTTTCACATATACACATGGTTAATTTTTGAACCTATACACAGAGTCTTGTTCTCCCAAGATGGACAGATTGACTTTTCCATACACTACACACTTATATCACATGGGACATTCAGCTTCACCCTCAGTGTTTCAGGAATACTATAGTCCCCATCAGTTCATCTTAATGGACTCAAGAACATCTGTGCAAAAGGTCTGCAAAGCAGCAAGTCACTTCCCTGACAATATATATGTTTGTTTTATAAAAGGTTTAACTGATGGACAGTGACACAGGAGCTTCTACCTTCCATAGTTCTGAATGAATGCATGAATGTTCCTGTATGAATAAAGAAATCCATGGAGTCAGAAGTAAAAGATGGTGCGGTGGTTAATTCTGAAATGTCAATTTGACTGAGGCACAAGGTGCCCAGATATTGGGTTAAGCATTTTTCTGGGAATGCCTTGAGGGTATTTCTGAATGAGACTAACATTTGAATGGGTAGATTGAGTAAAGCACATTTGCCTCCCCAGTGTGAGTGGGTGTATTTATTTAGCTGAAGTCCTGAATAAAATAAAAAGCTGAGTAAGGGAGAATTTACTCACTCTACCTGACTGTCTTCAAGCTAGGACATTGGCGTTCCTCTGTCTTTAGATTCACACTCAGACTGAAACTTACACCATTAGCTCTCCTGGGACTTCAATTTGCTGACATTAGATTTGAGGACTTCTCAGCCTCTATAACCACATTAGCCTATTCTTTATAATAAATCTCTTTATATGTGTGTGTGTGTCATTATATATTGCATATGTGTAAATATAATTGTATATATGTATACATATATCCTATTGGTTTTGTTTCTGTGGGTAACACAGACTAATACATATGTGTAACTCAAAAATATATAGCTTCAATATCTCAATAATTCAATATTATGAAGTGTTATAATTTTAATCACATTTATGGACATGTATTTTCAACAAAAGATAAACACTTATATAAACATAAATTTTATATACTGGCTGAAGATTGAAAATGAACCCAGGTGGCTAAATTTTCCTATTCCAAACTCCTTCTAAACTTATTAAAATGATACAAAAATTAGAGAAAACATGCATCAGTACCCAAAGTTAAAGAAAGGTTAAAATTTATCTGCAAATAACACAGAGGAATTTCAGCTAGATGTTTTCTAGGTCATGTTAAATTGAAAATTAAAAAAGAACAGTAACAACAACAGAGTAAAATCAAAAAGATAAGAGAGGAAGATTTGGAACCATTAAATGAACCCTACTGACAGAGTCAAGAGCTAGAGACAGGAATAACCTGTGGGAAATGCAGGGAACATTTGTCTTGGAATCCCTTTCTCCAGTAAGAATAATGGCATTAGAAAAGTAATTTCATGAGGAAGTCTAAGAGCTTACCCAAGTAAAAAACTTAGTGGGCATGAAAGCTGATTTTTCCCCTCCCCAACATAACATAACGGCTTTTCTCTGCATTGGCAGGCCTAAGACCAGATACAATGGGCACTGACACCAACGGACTATATAAGAAGAAAAGGTTAATATCCCACTCGATGTTGGAGAAATATTGGTTATTGATAATCATCTCCCCATTGAAGGGTGAGTAGAGAGGAAATAATCATAACATGTAGCCTATAAAAAGAGTACACACAATAAAATGAGGTGAGCACAGCACCTAAAAATCACAGGAAAAACCTACTTTAAAAAAATTTTTTTAAAACCCATAGAATAAAGAAGTAGATTTTAGAAAGTGTCTGCTTTGTCTTGCAGTAAAAAGAAAAAGAATTGAACACCATGAAACAAGAGATGAAAGATGAGAGGATAAGACAACAGACTGAGATATAAAATGGAGCTAGCTGGGAGCCAGACAGAGGGCAAAGGAGCTGAATGAGATAAGGAAAAAATGAAAGGAAACTAAAGATACAATAACTAATTTTAAAACCGCTTTGAAAGCAGTAAAGAGAGGAATCCATACTGTAAAAACTGAATCAGTGATGTGAAAACTGAACTTTTGAGCATCTTAATTTTTTTTATTATTAATCAATGATAAACTTCTCATAGACTAAATTTTAAAAATCACAAATATAATATTAACCAGAGGGGGAAAAAAAGAATGAGAAAGATGGCAGAAATTGATGTATTTTCATAGAAACAAATAAATAAATTTAAAAGTAACCACCTCATTAAAACAATAGAAAAGTATAATACAGTTGCAAAGCCCTAAGTAGTATAATAAAGCAAGCAAGAAAGAACATAAAATACATAAACATGTAAAGATTAAAACTGAGCAAGGGGAAACAAATAGATATATTGAAACATAAGAAAGGAAAGCCTATGCTAATATTTTTGAAAAGCTTACTGAAATACATATTGCTGTAGGAAAATATAAATTAACAAAAATGATCTCCCCAAAGTTCAATGATTTAAAAGAAAAATAATCATAAAAGACATTGAATAACTGATATTCCAGGCTTCCCAAGGAATGTTTCATATTCATTTGGAATTATAATTTCTTGCAAGTTCACAAGAAACAAATAATTGTCTCTCCTGGAAATGGTTCCGGGGCATAGAGGAGAAAAGAAAAACTGTGATAATTTTTTTCTATAAGATAACCATTTAACAAAAACCAACAGAAAAACTAAAGATAGAACGCATTTAAGAATATTCTTAATGAAATACTAGCAAAACAAACGGTCTAGTCTAGTATGATAATGAGGAAACAGTGTTAGAAAACTCTATTAATATATAGTCATATCAGAGAAACAAAGAATAAAAACTACATTATTATTATAGGTGCTGGAAAGACATTTGATAAGAATATTCAGTATTAGTTCCTGATAAAAATAATATTAGCTAACAGAAAAACAGAATCTTCCTTAATATTATAAAAAATTACACAAACCCTTAATAGCATAGTGCTGTCAGTTCTCCCCAAAATGATCTACAGATTTGGTTCAATCTTGGTCAGAATCCCAGCAGAAATGTGTGTGTGTGTAAATCAACAAGCTGATTCTAAGACATATATGTCAAACCAAGAATATAGCCACACCAATATGGAAATAACACTTGTGGTTTTTCATTAATTGGTAACCTACAGTAAAAAAGACAGTGTGGTATTTGCGCAAGGACGGACAAACAAAATAAGAGACTAGAACAGAGTCAGTCAAAATGCTGTACTCAGGGATCCAGAAGGCCACATGTGGCCCCAAGGCCACAGGTTTAATCCTTGAAGGGTATTTTAGGCTATTGCAAAAACTCCCTTTAGTCTGAATGAGATGGAAACACATTAGAGTACATTGAACATAATTATCTTATTTATATCTTAATTATCACTCTGGCTGTTGTGTTAAGAACAAACAGAATAAGGGCAAGGCTGAGAGCAGGGAGAATAGTTTGAAGGCTAATAGAGTAATCTAAGCAAGACATCACGTTGCCTTGCTCCAGAATTCCAGCATTGGAGCTGGTAAGACGTAGTCAGATCCTGAATTATTTGGAAGAATTTGCTGAAAGATGGGAGATACAATTAGGGTGACTGGTATGAGAGAGAGAGAAGTCAAGGTTCACTTCAAAGTTTGAATCCTGAGCTAAGGGAATAAACAAATTGTAAATTATTGAATGGGGAAAGAATTTGGGAAATATTTGGGGTGGGGAATCGGGAATTCTTTCTTGGACAAAATAAATTTGAAATGCCTATTAGATAACCAAGTGGAGATGTCCGGTAAGTGATTGGGTATCTGAGTCTGGAATTCATGAGAGAGGTATAAACTGGACGTCATTCAGTATATATTTGTGTTTAAATCCATAGTATAGTTCCTCACCTATGGAGTAAGTAGTGTGTGTACTTAGCCCTGACTCACTTTATAGCTGGAGGTAGTGGCCAACTCTGGCAAAAGCTACTTCTACCTCAAAGAGAATGAGTACTTAGAATTGGCCATTAGTTTGGCCATCAGCATAGTACTGCTGACTTTTTTTAAATTTCCTCTTATTATGGGGGTACAAGTATTGTTAGGGATACATATATTGCCCCTGCCACCCCTCCCCCACCCCACCGTGCCAGAGCTTCAAGCGTGTCCAACCCTCAGGTGGTGCACACCTCACCCATCATGTAAATATACACCTTTCCCCTCCTCCCCCCTCCCACCAGTCCACCACCCAATAAAAGCTGTTTTTTTTGACATTTTGGTTACACTGTATATCTTTGCCTCTCCCTAAGAAGGGTTAGAGGTAATCCCTTCCCCCCGACAATGTATGTCACATCCCTAAAATGTGGGTCTCCCCCTCCAATCCCTGGTGAACACTACAACTATTTGAGTACTGCTGACTTTGACAAAAGTTGTGTTGAGGCCAGATGCGGTGGCTCACGCCTGTATCCTAGCACTCTGGGAGGCCAAGGAGAGCAGATCATTTGAGCTCAGGAGTTTGAGACCAGCCTGAGCAAGAGCGAGACCCCTATCTCTAATAAAAATAGAAATTAATTGGCCAACTAAAAATATATAGAAAAAATGAGCCGGGCATGGTGGCGCATGCCTGTAGTCCCAGCTACTCGGGAGGCTGAGGCAGTAGGATTGCTTGAGCCCAGGAGTTTGAGGTTGCTGTGAGCTAGGCTGACACCATGGCACTCTAGCCCGGGCTACAGAGTGAGACTCTGTCTCAAATAAACAAATAAATAAATAAAATGTGTAACCTTGGTTTAAAAAAAAAGTTCGGTTGATGGAGTGGTCGGAGCAAAGAAGTGACTTTAGTGGATTTAGGGAAAAAGTAGGCTTGAATATGGATGTTATTATTAGATGATAATGTATAAATTTAACTTTCTTGGGTATAATAAAGGCATTGGGGTTTTATAACAGAATATCCTTATTCTCAGGTGATACCTACTAATGTATTCAGGGTCAAAATGTCATGGTGTCTTCAATTGGCATTTAAAATATTCGCTAAATAAAATTACATGTACAGGGACAGATAAAGCAAATGTGACAAAAATATAATAGAAAAAAAAAGAATTGACAGCATCAAAGGCTTTTCTTTAAAGGATTTTGTAGTAAAAGGAATGGAGAACAAGAGGAGGTGGGTGAGCAGGGATGATCAAGAGATCTTTACATATGAGTGATATGACCATATGTTTAAAGACTAACGGGAATAATGCAGTAGAGTGTGAAAAATTGATGATGTACAGAAAGAGGTACAATTGCTGAAGCAATATTTATAAGTGGGCAAGATGGGATGGGATCTAGCATGCAAGCAAGGTCATTAGCCTAATTTTTATTTTCTTCTTGAAATTCTTCATATTTTCCATATTATCTATAATAAGCAAATATCACTATCATGCTGTGGCATCTAAATTAAATCCTTACATAAGATCATGCAAATTTGTCTACAAATGTTTTATCACTTTCTATAATAAAATAAAATATAATAAAAGTATATATATAGAGAAAAATGATTAATGGCTGGAGAAAAGTCAAAGAGCACATGAAGAAAAAAAGGTCAGACAAACAGATGTGACTCAGATCATATTAAACTCTATGTAAGAAGTTTGGATTAAATTCTAAATGTGATGGAAATGAGTCAAGGGTTGTAAGCAGTAGTATGAAATAACCTCATTTATATTTTAAAAATTTTCTTTGTGGGGAATATTACAGTGCAAGAATATAAGCTGGGAGAACAGTAAGAAAACAATTGCAGTTGTTCAGTTAAGAGATAATGCTGGTGAGAAGTGGTTGGACTCTAGACATATCGTAAAAGTAAAGCAAGAGGACTGCTGCTGATGGGGTGTAGGGTGTAAGGGAAAGAGCAGAATTAAGAATTACATCTAGATTTTTAGCTTGACAACTACAAAAATGATAGCACCATTTAGTGAGATTGGGGAACATTCAGAGGGGTAAGTTTGAGAAACAAATTCAAAATTTCTATTTTAAACTTGCTCAGTTGCGATCTCATTCCTCCTTAACTGGGAATCTAGAAATCTGGAACTTAAGGACTATCGCTCATGTGAATGCATTTATCAAGAGTATAAATTAGGAAGAGAAAGAGTTTGAGGACTGAGCTCAGAAAAAGGAGACAGATTCAGCAAAGTGACAGCAACTGTGACACAGAAAGTTAACTATATAGTTTATTTGAAAACATAGTGAAGAGAAGCAATGTAAAGAAACTTTCTCAAGAAGAAGAAATCAAACTGTTAAATGTTGCTCAGGTTAAACTACCGTGTTTCCCCAAAAATAAGACAGGGTCTTATATTTATTTTTCCTCAAGAAGACACCCTAGGGCTTATTTTCAGGGGATGTGTTATTTTCCCCTCAAAGTCTCAGCTTGCAGCACGCACAGGATGGCCAGGACCTGACAGGGGGAACTGACCTTGTTGGTGGGGCTGCCCGCACCTTTCTGGTCACCTCTGGGATAGTAGCTGTCATGATGGGGCAGATGAGAAGGGCTGCTCATCTTCTTTACCGCTCCACAACGAAATGCATGGGTTGTGCAGATATGCTGTGTAGCCTCGCCCATCACTAGGTCTTATTTTTGGGGTAGGGCTTATATTGCGCAAATGCTTAGAAATCCTGCTAGGGCTTATTTTATGGGTAGGTCTTATTTTCGGGGAAACACGGTATATGAGCTCAACACCAAGATGAATACTAGGTTTGGCAAGTGGATGTCATTGTTGACCGAGAAAAGAGAAGTTTCTGGAGAGCAATGGAGATAAAATCATGATGAAAACGTGTAAAAGAGAGAATGAGGGATTTCCATTTCTAGTCATATGGTTGACTAGATTTTGCAGAAAAAAAATGCTTTCTAAAACAGAACACCTAAAAAAACTGCCTAAAATATAAGAAATATCCCTTTTAAAGCATGGCTGAGCTGTCAGTAAAGAAAGAGAAACAATCAAAACAAGAAACAATAAAGAATTGCGATTGCAAAAGAATATACCTGGAGGACACTACTCAACCCTGAAAGCCAAAGCATGGGTTTAATTGTCAGCAAGCATTAGGAGACAAAATACAAATCTTGGGCCTACACAAGTTGAAAATCAAGTTATAGACCAAGTACAAAGCCAGGATACTCTCAATGGCTACAGAAGAAAAATATTCACTTCAAAGAGAAAAACTTCATTATTTTGGCCTTTGGCATAGATCAAAGGGCTGGTGGAAAAGAAACTCATGAGAATTCCTAAACAAAATCCAGCATTTATGTGATCTGAGGACCAGAATGTACATCCCCTGTGTAGCCCAAGCCAACATTTAGTTTAAAGTGGTCACAGGCTAGGAGTGCCACCGGCCACCTAGCAAAAGCAAAGTCAAATTCTCACTGGAAAAGTGTATTTTAATCACCAGTATTCAAGGATTCTAGCAGATAAAAAAGCACCATTAATGCCCTTTCTCTCACGTGTACACACACATACACACACACACATCTCTCATAAGAAATAAAGCCATCAGAAACAAAAGTCAGCAGAAATAACAACCTGTGAACAAGGCCCGTGATCAGATTTATAATGTAAAATGAACAAGTGTCATAAACTTAAATAAATGGAAGAAGGGATTCAAAAGTAGAGTAAAAGTATAAGATATTATCAAAAGCAACATGGATATTTTAAGAAACAACTAGACATCTGAAAAAATTGTGATAATTAAAATTAAAAACCAAATTATCATCACATTAGAAAACAGATTAGACACAATTTAGGAGATCGTGATGGTCAATTTTATGTGTGAAGTTGGCAAAACTGTAGTCCCCAATTATTCAATCAAGTATCAGTCTAGGTGGAGGTATGAATTTGTAGATGGGATTAAAGTTATAATTGATATAAAGCAAGGGAGATTTTTCTAGATAATCTGAATGTACCTGAGTCAGTTGCAGGAAATGTTTTAAGAGCAGAACTGAGGTTTTCTTAAAGAAAAGGAAAGTCTGCTTGTAGAACAGCAGTTTTGGCGCATGCTCAGAGTTCCAGCCTGCCCTTCCTGACAGCCCGCCCTATCTATCTGGGCTTTCCTTGCCAGACCCCACCAACTCCTAAGCCAACTCTCTGCAATAAATCTCTTAATATACATCTCTGTGTTCTGTTTCTCTGATCATGCCATGTGACTGATATAGAAATGATTAACGAACTGAGAAAGGATCCGAAAGTCCCCAAATGTAACACAAATATGGAAACTTTGAAAAAGAAGTTAAAAAATATGAAGGATAGAAAATGAATGCCAATATACATTTTTACTATATTCAGAAGAAAACATTAAAAAGAATAGGGAGAAGAAATATAGAAAGAAATATTGCTTGTATTTTTTTTTAGATAATTGGTAAAAGATACTATGATGGTTAATTTTATGTGTCAACTTGGCTAAGCTATGATATCCAGATGATTCCCCAACCACCAATCTAGATGTTGCTGTGAAGCTTAATATTTAAGTCAATGTACTGTGAATAAAGCAGAATACCTGCTGTCGTGTGGGTGAGCCTCGTCCAACCAATTGAACATCTTAAGAGAAAAGACTGAGGACATCCAAAAAAGAGGAATTCTGCTTCCAGATGGTGTTTGAATTCCAGCTGCAATATCACCTATTCCCTGGGTCTCTAGCCTACCAGTCTGCCCTACAGATTTTGAATTTGTCAGCTCTCACAATTGTGTGAGCCAATTGCTTCAAATAAATCTCTTTCCCAATCTCTCTCTCTTTCTCTCTCTCTCCCTCTGTGCACTTATGCACACTAATACAGATATTAACAATTAGATTAAAGAAGATAAAAAATCTAAGATAAAATCATATTCACATTTTTGTGAAACTACAAATCTCCAAAAATAAAAAATAACATTTCGAAAGTAGTCAGAAAAAAATTACCTACAAATGAACAGTAATTAAAGTGATGGCTGACTTCTCAAGGGCAAAACAAAAAAAAAAAAAAAAAAGAAGCAAAAGAAGCAAAATAAAAACAAGTAAAATTTTTAATTAAATAAATAAAAATAAATACATAAAATGTCTTGAAAGTCCTGTAAGATAGCAGTAAACACAGTACTGTATATTTAAAAAATTATATTTTAAGGAAAAAATAAAGCTATTATCAAAGGAAAAGGAACTTAATGAATTCATTACCAACAGACATTCACTAAAGGAAAATCTAAAGGATATACTTCACAAAAATACAAGGAAAATAGTCCTAGAAGGAAATCTATAAAATGTTAGAAGAAATGGTGAGAAAAATTAATGGTAAACTTTCTGATAAACTCCAACTATATGGTTGATTAAATAACAATGATGCCTAATTCGTGATCTTAAAAATTATGACAGAACAAAGAATCCTAAGAACCATAGCAAATAAATCCAAAGAAATTTAATAAGAGTAAAAACATTTTTCAGGAAGAGAATAAAGATATCTTTGAGACTATATTACTTTAAATACGCACGCTAAAATTTATAAGCAGAAAGTAAACTAATGCATGTAAATTTCAAACCAGTGGGGAAAAGACAAAGAAGAAGAAAGGAGGGAGGAATGGAAAGAGGGATAGAGGGAAGGGAAGTTGAAAAAAAAATAGCACAAAATAAGTAATGGAAATGAATCGAGTAATCACAATCGATTTAAAGGACAAAAAGCTTCCATTGAAAATTTTAAAAGCAAATAAAACTGAACAAAGTACTGTGTATAAGAAACATATTTAAAAAATAAGGACTCATAAAAGATCAACATTAAAAGTCTGGATACAATTAGGAGATCAAACTACATAGCAATTTGAATAGGGAAAGTTTAATATAAAGAATAACTAAACTATTTAAAAAGCAGTAACTATAAAGAAGTAATGAGAACTCTAAAGGGTACTGTGTTTTTCAGGGTTCTCCAGAGAAACAGAACCGATAGGATATATATGGATATGTAGAAAGAGATTTATTATAAGGGATTGGCTCATGAGACTATGAGGACTAAGAAGTCCCACTATCTGCCATCTGCAAGCTGGAGGCCCGGAAAAGCCAGTCATGAAATTCCAGTCCGAGTGTGAAGGTCCAAGAACTGGAGGTCAATGGTGTAAGTCCCAGTCCAAGTGTAAAGGCCTGAGAATGGGAAGTGCTGATGTTTGAAGGCAGAAGGTGAATGTCCCAGCTCGAGCAGAGAGTGAATTACCCCTTCCTCCATATTTTTGTTTTATTCTTCCCTCAATGGATTGGGCAGATGTCCACCTGAATTGATGAGGACAGATCTTTATAGTGTCTACTGATTCAGGTGCTTACCTCTTCCAGAAATATCCTCACAGACACACCTGGAAATTATGTTGTACCAGCTCTCTGGGCATTTCTTAGCCCAGTTTAGTTGACACATGAAATTAACCATCATAGGTACCCTAGGGTAGAAAGGGAATACCCAGGGAAGGTCTAACTGGGAAGCAGAAAGGGGCACCTCAAGGCTGGATGTCAGACCTTACTGAATAAGGTGTGGGGCAGCCCCTGATTCATTGGGGAAGCAAAGAAAAGTCCCCCAGGTGCAGGTGAGCTGCCACTGCTGAGCGGGTCTACAGAGGGAGGATGAGCATTGGGAGCTCACCCTCTGGGAACACAGAGCTCACATCAGGAGGAAATCCTCTGAATTGTTCGCAAGTCAAGGCTGGCGAACATTAAGCTTACCACTTTCTATTTCATTTATCCCTGAACACTAATGAAGCACCGGTCGTCAGACATTGTGAGAGAATGCAACAGTGGGTGTGTAGCGGGTCTCCTTGCCCTCGTGGGGCCAACAATTTAATGCTTGTCCCTTCATAAAGGTAACAGTGTATTACACTCCAGAAACAATACTCTACCCCATGTTAAAGATAATAATTCAATAGCCTCTTAGCTTTTCTCTTATCTGATTAAACATCACGATTTCGTTAGTTTTCATGGAATCAATTGTCTGTCTTTAAACACTTCTGCTTCTCTTCTATGAATCATCTCTAATGTTTTTCATATGTCTTTAGTGCATTGAATATAATAGGGCACATAATTAAAAGGACGTTGACATTTTTATCCAGCTCATTCTTGTAAGAATCATCTTTTAATGTGTTTAGAAACATGTTCTTCATGAACAACTTACATCAGGTCCTTCCCAAGCCTACCTTTGTTCTGGAGTTTGTGCTTTTGTCCTATTTTATTTCATCCTGCTTTATATGTACCCCTAATCGGAGAATTCTTGTTTTCTCCACTCACTGAAATACTAAGTATTAATAGAATAACTCTTGGGACATTTGATGTATGAGGACACTTTTAAAGTAGCCTCCATTCTAGCCCAAGTTTTTCCTAAGCTGTTACCTCAGCCCTCAAGCTATGTTTAGGAACGGTCTAAGAACAGAAAGGAACATATGCCACAGGTATCCTTGTTAATCAGAATGTTATATGGGGTAGAACTGAAAGCCTTAAAATCAAACTATATTACGTCTTTTATGCCCCCTTTGCCTGAGTAACCTGTCTGTGAGGTATGTTATTTACAAAGATATGTGTTGTACCTGGGACTTTTCTAGAATATCACTAGATTGATTGCTGATTATTCTTTTGTCTTCACTGTCTTTCACACTGAACTACTCTCATTTTGTAGAATCAACCTTTCTTCTTTTCTAAAAAATGGGAACATTATTTGTTTCCCTAATTCTTCCACAAATTATCAGAAGAACATATTTTTATTATCTCCCATTTTCTAAGTAATTTTTCAATTAAAGCCCAGTTTAGATCTCTGACTGTCTCCACTTCACTTATTCTTTTCTGGCATATTTTTCATTTAATTCAGAATGTTATCTATTTTTTTCCTGAAACATACAAGATAATAAAAGTAGCAACTGGCATTGACTACTTAAGTACTAAATGCCTAGAATTGTACTACATGAATCAGATATATTAAATTTAATCCTCTTGACATTGTATCAAGATATTCTTAGACCCATTCTATAAGCGAGGAAATTGATATGCATGAAGGCTAAGAAGTATGCAACAGAGCTACAGTTTCATGTATTCCCTCTTCCAGGGTCTGTTCTTTATAGGCTGTTACTAATTGCCTCTCACCCCTTTTTTACTTTCACATAAAGTATATGAGGAATGCTCACAATTTTTGCCATACATTTATATTGATTGAATATGTGTAGTATTATACATTTAACGCTTTTGTTCTTAAACTCAAAATTCTGAAAACATTTTTTAGAGTCTATTTACATACTTTATTTTGAATATGTTACAGAGAACAACATTGTGTCTGCCTTCCAGGGACATTCGTCAAATGGGTTTTCGGCATTTTGCAGACATATCTTAACTAAATGTGATTCATGGGAAGGTTCTAATCTTGTCTCCAACACCACTTTTTTGACTGATCTGGCTGAGTCACTTGCATTCTCTGTGAGATGCAGTTTCCTCATCTATCCATGAGAGGAGGGGGACTTAAGGACTTGAATTTTGTTTTAACTCTAGGATTCTTTGTCATTTTGTGCTTCCCTCATTTAGATCAGTGAGTTATTTTTATTATAGCCATGAAAGATGACTTAGATGGGCTTGATCTAGTCCATCCAAACCATTGCATTTATATGTATATGTAGATACAGCCAAGTGGAGAAGGAACTAATAACTTACAGCAACACGGGCCCATTTATGTGGGTGTTTGCCTTCACACAGCACGTGGGGGAGTAGAGAAAGTATAGTTTTTATTTGATCAGTCCAGAGCACAGCTATGTGCGTGCTCTCATTACTCTACTTAAAATTCTCTTATGTTTTTGTCAAAAGTGACCTGTTCTATTTCATATATGAAAGCTTCACATTAAAAGAATATGAGGTAGCAAATATCTTTACTGAAACGCTGTTGGCAGCTGAAATCACTGACAACTTCCTGGCTGTGATTCATAATCTATACTGGTGCCTTTGAGACAGCAGGCTATTGATTTTTCTCTGTCTATAATCCAAGACCATATACAGAGCTTGTTATACATCTGTGGGAATATAAACTGAGTTTTGATACAAGTTAGGAAGGTTCTCTTAGCAGGGCACTTAGTTTTTGTCTTAAAAAAAATCTTTACGCAAGTGTAATCTTCGTGAACTTTTTAAAGACAAACAATTCAATATAAGTTAGATCACAGGCTTTGGAATAGAGAACACTGCGATTTCTGTTGTTGTTTGAGTTTCTTTTTTTTTTCCGAGAATTTAAATAAAATAACTTTCTTCAGTAGTTAGCAGACTACCTATTAAATAATGATTGAAGCCTTTTCTCTTTGTTATATATAAATATACTTTTTATTTGATGAGACTAAGTAGAATAGATTTTAATTGCTTTAAGGAGATAAATATAAGGCATAGACCTGAATACAATTGTTAAAAGTCATATGGTATTAACCACAGAGCTGTTTCTAAATAAATGAATGAGACTTTTACATATCAGAAGTCTTCTTAGACCTGAAAAATGTTGTAACTATTTTTGAACCATTGTGTAAATGTCTGACCAAGAAATATAAATGGGTTTTTTTAAAGTAGACATCTCAGAGAACAAAAATGAAAGCATAGGTTTTCCCCCAAGGTAATTTCTTAAGTAACAGAGTAAGTAATGTTTATCTAACCCTAACACCTTAGAATGAGTGTGTATTACAAATTGAGATGTATGCACATTTCAGTATAAAAACTGAAAATAAAGAACACTCACAAATGACTACTATTCCAAAATGTATAATTTCTATACAAATTATCTAACTAAAATGTTCTGTTTGCATTTTTATATAGTACTTATTTTGACTCTATTTTTTATCAAATATTTTATTTTAATAAAGATAATACCTGATATTTACAGATAACACATTAAGTGCTAAGAACTCCTTAAAATACTTTACCTAGATTATTCGTTTGATCTTCATGATACTCCTGAAATGATTATTCAGATGTGGACACTGAACAGAGATATGTCAAATATCTTGCCCAAGGTCACTCAGATAATAAAGGCTGGAGTCAAGATGAAAACCCAGGCTGTATGAATCAGGAGATTATACTCTTAAACCCTGCTCATCTAACTTCCCTTAGAGTATTTTAAACAAACTAAGGGCAAGAATTTTTATTGAGTCACCTTTGTATCACCTGCAGTATTTAACATATTACCTCGGGCATCGATTCTCAGTAAATACTTATTAATATAAATTGAATCATAGAGAAAATATGTAAGGAAAATAAAATTAACTTAGACAAAGAATAATCAGTGTTTAGTTCTTTGTGACCTGAGACACACAACTTAGAATAGGGTTTCTCACTGTTTCTTTAACCGATACAAATATCCCATCTTGATACGTCTAGTTCCTGCATAATAGATTATGATATTTTTTAACATTTAAATAATAAAAATAATTAAAATTTTGTTCCATTTTTAAAATATTAATATAATATTAAATAATTTTTCAAACTATATAGCCATTCTTCATTCTATCCCATCCATTGGCTGAGAATCACTTAATTTCTCTATATAACTCTCACATGTAAACTTTTCTAGTTTTACAAATGTACTTGTAAATCTTTATAAGTCTATTAATTTATCTGTTAAAGAATAATATGTAAAAACATCTTACTGTCTAATATTCATTTTACATTAAAAATGATGAATGCAATAAAATAAAAAGCTAGCATAAACTGAAATTCATCAAAAAGCTAAGCAGAACAAATGGACCTTCATCTAAAAAGATAATTCTTCTAATGCAAAAAAGAGGAAACAAGGGGTAAATAATAGCCACAACAACCACAACAATTTCACTACAGCAGAGAGAAAAGGCTTCCAATTAAAAGACAATTTCTGAAAATCATTCACTAGAGGAACTAAAAAAAATAATAATTTTAGAAAACTATTTTAAACTCTCCACAGGATTTAAGAAAACTCAACGAAATAGAGGGGGAAAAGCATAATAAGAGAATGGGCTGAAATGAAAGATTACTTGATGACGCGAAGAGAAAGAAGTATGAGATTAAAAAATAGTTTAGTCCAACTAAAAAAGTGGAAGCAGAATTAAAATCTTAACTTGAAGCAATGATGAGTGAAATGTATATGAAAAAATAAATTATGTCAACAAAAACAATATTTTATACAACCAAACTGAAATAAATTTGAAAAATCTAATTAAAATAAATATATGGAAACATAAAATTCTAAATGTGAAGAAAGAATAAATAGAAGCATAAATAAACTAAATTGTAATAAATACCTAAAGATACCAGGTTAAGATGGTTTTGTGAGTGTTACAAATTGTCAAGGAATAAATAATCACTATTTTATGAACTGTTACAGAAAACAGAAGAAGACTAACGAAATTCTTAGCTAACCTACTCCCCTAGGTTTTCGAAAAAAGGCATGATAAAGTAGGACTTGTCCCAGAAATGGAAAAACAGTTAAACATCAGAAAATCTACTGCAGGATTTCATCATTACAAGGCATTAAGAACAAAAATTCTACAGAACACTTTTTTGCAACAACATGGATGGAACTGGAGGCCATTATCTTACATGAAAAAACTCAGAAACAGAAAGTCAAGTACTGCATATTCTCCCTTATAAATAGGAGCTAAATAATGAGTATATATGGATATAGAGAATGGAATATACATTGGAGATTTGGAAGGGTAAGAGGGTAGGAGGAAAGTATGGGATAAGAAGTTATCTAACGGGTACTAGATACAATAATGGGGGGTTACACAAAAAGCCCAGACTTCACCACTACACAATATATCCATGTAACAAATCTGTGTATGTACCCCCTAAATCTATACAAATAAAAAAGGAAAAAATACTATATAAACTTTAAAACCTATTCAGAGTTTTAAAATTGCACATGAAAAATGCAAAAGCATTTCTTCAAGCTCATCCCACCAAAATTTGCAGCAATTATTATATTTAATGAAGAAAATTAAGGCACAATCCCTTTAAAATGAGAATGAAGGCAGTGATGAAAACTATGGCTATTCTTTAATTATAGTAATGGAGGTCCTATCTTCTATAATAATATGAGAGAGAGCCAGAGAGAGAGAGAGAGAGAGAGAAGAGAGAAACATGGCTTAAAAAGGGATTAAAAATGAGACCTTGCTATTCTAGGTTCAGCCAAGATTATGAAATAGCATGAGCTGCTGGTTCCTTTTCTGAACCTGGATAAGCTACTAAGGGAAATATGGAACCAAGGAAACAGCAACAACAACAACAAACTAGGAATATATGAGTTGATAAATGGTTCCTCTGAACTACTATATGTGGGACAGGGGGAGTGTTTAGAGTGCTGAATACAACTCTGCAGAGTGCTATTCACCCCAACTGTGATGTGAAAGCTGTCCCCTGACTTTATATAACCCAGAGACCTTAAGAAGTTGGCTGCAATTGGAGCAGAGCATGGCTGACAGTTATCTGTGAGTATACACAATGGGGAGAAGTAGTTTGATTTTTTTTCTCTTTTCCATACTCTTGTCTTATGCCAATAATTTCCTTCTCCATTCCTGAAGCAATCTATGATAATAGTTCATACCTCTTGTGTAGTTGTCAAGAGATATAAAGTCAGGGAAGTAAAAAATGTGTGCCTGAAAATTTGAGGAAAAATTTTCAGGGTGAAAATTTGAGGAAAGTACGCATATCTCTCAGACATTCACTCCTTTACCCTTTCACCTCAAACAGTTCAGGTTGGGAGAAAGAGACTGCTCCTTCCAGGGTACTTCTCCTCCAGGTTCTGAAGGTGAGTGACAAGCTGGTGAGTGACAAGAATGACAAACTGGAATTCTGTTGTGCCTGGGCATCTCTATCCAAGGCATCAACCCTTTCCCTCTGTACTCACCAGACTAGGGTGAGGCCTTCTAACTTCCTCAAACATTTTTTTAAGACATAATTCTAGAACCCATAAAAAATCTATTCTTACAAGCCAAAATAATGATATACAACAAATCAAGCAAAATATAGCATCTGAAGCAGAAGTATTTCAACAGATGGGGCAAGAATATAAAATAGGTTTAATAATATACCAGAATAGATATAAGAAAATATTAACAAATATAATTTATAAAAAACCCAAGTAAAACCAGAAGATATGAAATTAGATATCAAATGTTAGCCAAATCATTCTTGTATGACTCACTACTCAGGAAATCCAAAAGGATCAATGAATCAACACAATAAATATGACAGTTTAGCAAGGTTATCAGATATAAGATTTACCTACAAAAATTAACCATCTAGAAATTATAACATTTAATAGGATTCTCTAGAAACTCACCTAACCAAGAATGTAGATGTCCTTTATGATGAATATGTTAAGACTATTAAGGAACTTTAAAAGTGGCCTAAATAAATGAAAGAGACATGATGTTCATGGATAGCAAAGCATAACTTAATGTGATATCAATTCACCCCAATTAATCTATAAATTCAATTAAATTACAATGCAAACACCAGAAAGATTCTTATTATTAATTGACAAACTGATTCTAAAATTCATATGTGGTTGGCCCTGGTGGCTCATGCCTATAATCCTAGCACTTTGAGAGACTGAGGCAGGAGGATCACTTGAGCCCAGGAGTTTGAGGTTGCAGTGATCTGTGATGGAGTCACTGCATTCTAGCCTGGGCAACAGAGTAAGACCCTGTCTCAAAATAAAATAAAACACAATAAAATGATAAAATAAAATAAAATTCATATGAAAGAATAAAGTTTCATCAATGGCTAAGAAAATTTTTAAAATTAAAGAAAGATAATTTTCCCAACTAGATAATAAGATATTAAAAAGTTAAAATCACAAAAAAATAAGAGTGGGGTATTTATGTTGGCAAAGACAAATATGTCAGTGAAAGGAGAATAGACAGACATTACATAACAAATGAAGAAGAAATGTAAGCATTACTTAATTCTAGATGGTATTGGAAAGACTGGCTCACTGTTTATAAAAATCAACATTATACATTGCAAAATGTGAAAAATTGATCCTAAGTAAATTAAAGACTTCCATATGAAATATAAATGAAGAAAAATATCTTTTTGACCATGGGATAGAAAAAGATTTTTAATTAACACTCAATAATTACAAATTGTTAGGGGTAAATTTATTTATTCAACCTTCTCAAAATTAAAGACTTTAATTCAAAACCTTGTATCCCAGATATATTTTTAAAAAAGCAAAAAAAAAGGGGAATACTTTATTTTACAAAAGATTTGTAAAACATATAGAAATTAATATCTAAAATATACAAAGAATTCCTTCAGGTCATCAAGAAAAATACAAGAAACCCAATTTAAAAAGCCATGGTCAAAGTAAATAAGTAGGTAGAATCCAAATGAATAATTTTCTTATAAGTGAAGAAGAGAACAACTTTCTAGTCACTGACAAAGGAGGGTTCGGGATGGGGCCCCATGAGAGCATAATTTTCATCCAACATATTTGAAGAAACAAAGAACAATCTTATGAAGGACTATTGAGAATCTAGAAAAATAAGAACACTCAAAATCTAGTGTTGGGAATATGAACTGGCACGGACATTTTGGAGGGTAGGATGGCAGTATTAAATGAAAAAAAGTATATTTATATCCTAAATTTAGCTAAACCTATCCTAGGAATATATCTACAAAAATGCTCATGTAAGTCCACACAGGGATATGCATTATAGCACTGGATTTCGTAGCAAGGGTTTGGAGATCACTTCGACGACTAAATAAAATATAGAATTTACATGGTATGTGCATATAGCAGAATAATTTTCAGCAATCAGAATTAATGAACTATTCTCACATATAGTGACATGGATGCCTCCCAGAAACATGGTGTTGAATGGGAAAACAAAGAATAAAAATTAAATCAAAACTCCACTTCCATACAAACACTCAACCAAAGAATATAATTTACAAGGATGCACACACATCTAAATAAATGCTTTAGTAGATGTCTATGGGGCAAAGTGGATAGGAGGAGGGATAGGATAATAAATGGAAAATAATAAAATACATAAAAAGTATGGCTTTGGAGTAACAAAATGAAAGTGTTTCACAAAATGGGAATATGGTTAATTCAAATCAACACATCTGAGTTCCAAAAAATAAAATAAAATCAGGGAAATGTGATACAAATCTGAGAAATTTCATTATTGAAGGAAAAAATGGAGAGAATATAATAGATATCAAATATAAAAAAAATAAGTATGCTCAGGAAAAAAATTAACTGTTTTATTAGAGAAATAATTAAGGTATAATTGAACTAAATTCTTCTTATTAGATAATAAGATTCTAAATATGTAAATGAAAAGGATTGCCATATTCCAGGAAACATCAAAACATCAAACATTCCAGACTATTAGTTATCTGTAGGTGTGTTACAAATTAACTTAAAAATTAACAGCTGAAAACAATAAATGTGTATTATCTCCCAGTTTCTGTGGGTCAGGAAGCAGGGCATAGCTTTCACTGGTGCCTCTGGCTCAAGGTATCTTATCAGGGGAATTGCAGTCATCTCAAAGTACGAATGGGATTATAGAACCCACTTCTAAATTCACTCCCGTGGCAACTGGGCTTCTCCACAGGGCTCTCTCACAACATGGCAGCTGGGTCAATGATGCAAGAGAAAGTGAGAGAGAGAGAGAGAGAGAGAGAGAGAGAGAGAGAGCACTCAAATGAAAGCCACAATCTTTTTGAAACCTAATATTGCAAGTGACATCCTGTCATGTCTACCATATTTTATTTGTTAGAAGCATGTCAATAAATCCAATCTGTACTCAAGGAAAAGAACTTATACAAGGGTATGAATATGAGGAGGCAGGGATCATTAAGAATCTGCCTATACAGATTTTTTTTTCAGTCAAATATATTATTGAGGATTTTACACATGCTAAACACTTTGTTAGCCAAAACTATTTTTAAGTTCAAAGAAAACTATGAGATTCTATTCAGGAAAAAATTGGAGGAATGATAACTAAAATTACTGGCATAAACTTCACTGTGACACCACATGTCAGAGAACAGAATTTTAAGGGTAAAATGTTATTAATTCCACATAAACACATTTTATTATTAGTCAAGATGTTTCAGATGTGAAAGCAACAAAAAGACATACAAAAAGATACACAAAAAAATCACCTGTAATCCTCAACACATTACTTGAAGATATAGTCCAGTTAAATAAAATAAATAAAAATTATCAGAGCACAGATATGTAAAAGAAAGTAGTGATATGTAAAGAATCGGCACTTTTCCTGCTCTTCTTGGAATATACCCTTGGTAAATAATTAAAAAGATATTCACACATTATATGTGTAACACTCTTTTTTTTTTTTTTTCTGAGACAGAGTCTCACTCTGTTGCCCAGGCTAGAGTGCCATGGTGTCAGCCTAGCTCACAGCAACCTCAACCTCCTGGGCTCAAGTGATCCTATCCTCCTGCCTCAGCCTCCCGAGCAGCTGGGACTACAGACATGCGCCACCATGCCCAGCTAATTTTTTCTATATATTTTTAGATGGCCAATTAATTGCTTTCTATTTTTAGTAGAGACGGGGTCTCGCTCTTGCTCAGGCTGGTTTCGAACTCCTGACCTTGAGCGATCCTCCTGCCTCGGCCTCCCAGAGTGCTGGTATTACAGGCGTGAGCCACCATGCCCGGCCAGCACTCTTATTATATTAGCAAATAAATAGAAAAAAATATTGAAATGTTAAAAAAATAGAACATGAAAGTGATGGCAAATTGTATTGACATTAAAAGTCATTTTTGTGAAGCAAAATTTTTATTGGCACAGAAAATGTTTATGATCAAATCTTAGATTAAATAAGACAAAATTTACATATATTGTAAGTTCTTCAATTATCAATACAATTTTATTTAAAATATTCAAGGAAAATAAACCAGCTAAAACATTTGGTTGTGTATCCTTTTGGTTGCAAACAATGAGGAGTATTTTTAAGTTTTTCTTTATAATTTTTGTAATTTCCTTCACTAAGAGTTTTATAATCAATTATAACAAATAAAATGTTTTTAAAAACTGGATATAAAGATTTCAAGAAGACATCCAAGGAAAATATATACCAAAAAAAGTAGAAATTTCTGAATATCTTTGATTCTTACAATTAAGTTTGAATGGGAGGCATTCAGGTTTTTTTCATCATTCCCAAGCCCGATTCCCTGAACACAATCACTGTCAGAATCATAAAGAAATGTAATTGGCACTATGAGGTTGTGCTTATTGTCTTTATAAGAGATAGACAACAAAAAACATGGCCTAAAATCGGGTAATGTTTTATCATGTTATATGTATCCTTATAACCCAGTGTGACACTTGGTTTGTATTTGATACTTGGTTTATATGTAAAAGATAGAAGAAAGTGGAGAAAAGGAGGAAAGAAAAAATGTTAGGAGAGAGAAACGAGGGAGAGAGGAAGGGAAGAAAGAGAAAAATGAAAAAAGAAAAGAGAAAGTAAAAGAAAGAATGAGAATGAAAAAGAAAGGAAAAGAAAGAAAGAAAGAAAGGGAAAAAAGGAAAGAAGAGAAAAAAGGAAGGAAGGAAGGAAGAAGACGGAGGGAGAGAGGAAGGAAGGAGAAAAAGAAGGAGGGAGGGAAAGAATGAAAAAAAGGAAGAGAATAAAAGAAAAAAGAAAGGAAGGAAGGAGAGAGAGAAAGGAATAATTTGAACCATGAAGGGCAGTAGTGGGGATACTCACAAGTCAAGGTAGACAATAAAAAAAAGATTATCAGCAGCATACATCATTTCAATTTAATAAGTATTGACTGCACACATTACCAGGTCAAAATATTACCTCTTTGCTTCTAGAGTCACTTTCATTTGTTCAATGATAAAACATTTTTTAAGAACATAGTGTAGACAGGCACCAAAGTGCAATGGAAAACAAGATGAATGCTGTTCCTTGTCTCATGGAGCTGAACACATCACGTGGTCACTTGGGCTAAAGGTGCAGAACACCAAAATATAAGCAAATCCAAGGCGAAGGAGTCAATGTGAATTTCATGTTTCGGATAAAATGTCTTTCACATACCAAAGTTTAAAAGAAAGAGATGAGAACAGTGGGTGCAATGAGCTAAATAGTTAAACCATATTAATGATATTCTTGTTGCAGAGGCATCAACTCCCGAGACCTGTGCCTTGGATACAAATTACATTTTATATATATGCCTTGGTGACAATGGAGTATGCTTAAGTAAGGGAGACAGGACACACTACAAAGACAGTAGTAATATTTTGTTTTGTTTTATTTTTCCCCAGAAATAAAGGTGTTCCAGATGTTCCCCCTCAAATCTTGTCATCCCTGTCAAAACAGGCTATTTTCTATCAAGGAAAAAATAGACCTCCAGAGCCTAATACAAGAGACATAATCATAACCAGAAAATTCTGAAATGGTTTAGCCTACAGGTCAGAAGCCAACAATATCAAAGAGAAACTAGTGATAAAAGTATCAGCAGGAAAGAAAATAAAGCTTGCAACGGCTAAAAAAATATACTACTAGAAAAGAAAATAAATACAAAATAAAATAAATCCAAACCAAAAATCAAAAAGATTTACAGAAATACATTTATTTGTTCACTGAACAAAATGTAGTAAACACCTACCATATAAGAGGCAGTTTAACTACATCACGATATTTGCAGCAATCGTGGCAATGTCATGAAACAATGATAAGATGACGATAATGACAAATTAAATTAATTGTGACTAGATCTTGTCACGTGCTTCATATAGGTAAATTTCACTTACTTTTCATTATAATCCTTAAAACATTTTTAAAACAATGTCCATATTAAAGATGAGAAAATAGGCTGTCAAATGTTCAGGCTTTTGACCACCCTAAATATACAGTGCAAAAAACACTAATAAAATTGGGCATTGGGTCCATCACATAGAATATTTAAAATCTTTTAACAGGAAGAAAATAAATCATACAAAGTGTTAAGTTATACCAGTTTAATTTTAACCTCAGTTTTAGTATTTAATAGCTGTGTGAGATTAGACTAGTTATTTAACATAATCTGAGCATGTTTCTTCAGCAGTAAAATACACAAAATAAAATGTGCCATATAAGAGTGTTTTCCAAATTAAATGATTTGCATGACCCATAAAAGAAAACACCACCATAGGTGGACTTTGTTAAACTTAAAAACCTCCTCTGTGAAGACACTGCTAAGAGAATGAAAAGACAAACCACGGACTGGGAAAAATATTTGCAAAACACATATCTGATTAAAAAACCTTGTACCCATAATATTAAAAAAAGACTTTTTATACTCAACAAAGAAAACAAACAACCCCATTTAAAAATGAACAAAAGATATGATAGGCAGCTCACCAAGATGGTACATAGATAGCAAATAACCACATGAAATGATACTCAACATCATTTATCGTTAGAGGATTAAAGCAACAATAAGATACCATTACACATCTATTACAATAACTAAAATCCAAAACATTGACAATACCTAATTTTGGTGAAGAGACAGAGCTAGAAGAACTCTCATTTGTTGCTGTTAGGAATACAAAATGTTATAGCAACTTTTGAAGAAGGTTTGGTGGATTTTTATAAAGCTAAACATAGTCTTACCATTTGATCCAGCAATAGCACTCCTTGGTATTTATTTAATTGAGTTGAAAACTTATGCTCACACAAAAATCTGAGCACAAATGTTTATAGCAGTTTTTTTTCATAATCACCAACTGGAAGTGACCAACTCATCTTTCATATGCAAATGAGTAATCAAATAGTAATGCATTCATACAATGAATCTTATTCAGAGATAAAAATAAATGCCCATCAATACATGAGTGGATTAATAAAATGTGGTATATGTATACCAT
>VBSM01001124.1:24329301-24345289 GCA_008086735.1 Cheirogaleus medius
CCATAATATTTGTACCCCCATAATATGCTGAAATAAATAAATAAATAAATAAATGGATGAGCTACGAAGCCATGAAAAGGCATGGAGGAATTTTCCTTGCATACTGCTACAGGATAGAAGCCAGTCTGAAAAGGCTATATACTGTATGATCCAATTATATGGCATTTTAGGGAAAGACCAAAACTATAGAGACAGTGAAAAAATAAATGATTACCAGGGATTCAGAGGGAGAAAAGATGGACAAATAGGTGAAGCACAAGCAAATTTTAGGATCGTGAAGCTATTTTGTACAATATTGAAATGATAGATGCATAACAGTCTGCATTTGTCAAATCCATAAAACTTTATAACACACCCTGAACATTAATGTATGCATTTTAAAAATCATTTAGGAAATAGAATTTCTGGAAAAATTCAAATTATGTCAAGAGAATAGAACTATTAATATATTACAAATGTTTGAAACAATCTCATTGAAGAGGATGGAAGAAAAGGTGGTGGCAGAAGTAACTTTGGCACAACTTTTATACTGCTATACATGTATACTGGAATGGAACAATTAGATAAGTAGATGACATATTGTGGGAGCCATGTTTCTTATTGTCAGAGTGGAAATTTACAGATAAGCAAAAAGAGGAGGTTAGAATGATCTAGTAATGGGTTAGAGTTGGAGACATCAGTAAGAACTCATCACTGGCATATCTGTAAAACCGTTGTGAAATCTATTAATAAAAATACAAAAAAGAAATAAATGATTAAGAATATATGGTACACCTGTTATAATTTGACACATAGCAGGTGCTCAGTCATTTGATAACCAGTGGTTTGATTATCAGACAAGGACAACGGAATATCCTGAAATGAGTATGGATGTAGCTTCCAAGGCTAGCAAATTGTTGTGAACTCAAATTCAAGTGTCATTATTATACCTATAGATTTTATTATTTATGGAGTAGGGAGTTGTGTTAATGTTTGATTAGCTGATTAGTAAATATTATCCAAATTGCTGTAAGATCAATCTCAAAGAAATGTTTTATTATTGTTGTTGTTGAGCAATTCACCCTTTGAATTATGTTCAAAGAAATCTTTCCCTGTAGAAACAATTTAAGGTATTATCCACAAGGATCTAATGTCCTAGAATGAACTGTACAGTCATCTAGAGATAATGGCATCTTTACATAATGAATAGAGAAGTGTCTATGTATGGGGGTTGGAGGCTGGAGAGAAGATGAGTCTGAAGCATAGAGTATGTTTCAAACAGAAGAACAAAATAAGAACAATTACAGTACTTACGTTAGCTAGTAAATAAACCAAAAAAGCCATTTTTTTTCCTGTATGATGAACTCCAGATAAGCCGGTGATGATGAATTTATTTTCATCATCTAACCTGATGGAAAGAGGCCACTCCGCTAAAATCCTGATAATTTCCCCTCTCTTAGAGAAAATGTTAAATAGGATTGCATGAAAAGTTTGGATCAAATCACATGCATTGTTCTGCTTATCAGGGGATTTATTCTCAATTCTTTACAATCTCTTCTGTGGGATTGCTATCTAATACCTAGTATCTATGAATGTTGGTGGGATATTTAATTTTTTTCTTTACTATTTAAGAAGTTACAGAATATCACTTATTGTGAAAACAAATGCATTTCATTAATGATAGAATTAATCTGTACAAGTAGAGAAGTTCAATTATAAGAAAGTTCCATATGAGAAATATGACTGGATGTATCAGGAGAATAGGAAGAAAGAATAAAATTTTAAAATACTCCTCCATTGAAAGCTAATTCTCTTTTTAAATTATTTAAGAATCTGAAAAATGTTTAAAGCAGCAGTTAGAAAATGTGTCAGCTTACCTAAAAATATAAAAATAAAGTTAACATTAATTATAATCCTATACTTAAAATAATTAATATTTATAGATTCTTAAACTTAGAAGTATACTTAGTAATATTTGACTAACCAGGCATTTCTCACAAAAGTAAGAGAGAATTAGTATCTGATGGACTCTGAATATCTTTTATCTCCAAGTATAATTCACCAGGATCTCTAGTCTCTTTACAGTATGAATAACAAGAACCAATTCTGGAATATTAAGCAAAGATCCTGTATTTCTTTAATGATAACTATGCAACAGTACTATTCACATCCAAGTCATAATTGGTGGCTGTTTCTGAATTTGTCTGCTTCACTGGGCACAAATGGGAAGAGCAGAGAGATTCAGTAAGGCTTCTATTCTTCAGAGATTAAACAGACATGTTTTATTCTTTCTCCAGGTAAACCAAGAACATTCTTTTTTTTTTCTTTTTCTCATGTTTTAATTATTTTTTTATTTTTAGTATGCTCAGGAAAAATTATTTGGCCTTTTTTATTTCCAAGACTGACATTCACTAAGCCACAGTCTTTCTCCATCAATTTCTAATCATTCATATACATACACACACACGTGTGTGTGTGTGTGTGTGTGTGTGTGTACATGAGAGAGACAGAGATAGAGAAAGAGACAGAGAGAAACAAATAGAGTTGGCTCTTTCTGTACTGTGGTCTTGATCTGATTTACATAACTGGGAATGCATTTCTATTGCTTATTGGAAACTTAAGTTTGAGTTGCACCTTGCCACCTGCCACCACGTTCGCACTAAAACAGTCTAATTAATTAGTTCTTGTCTAGGGCCATGCTACCTATTACATGTGTTACATAACACGTAAACCCCACAAGAAGGAGCCTATGATCGTATTGAAGATATAAGGCTTACTTTCAAACACTATAACAAAGAGTATTTTATAGTGTAATGAGAGCTAAATGAATCTTCTTTTGCTCTTTTCACTGACTCCTCTTTTCTGTTGTCTCTCTGGGATGCAAAGTATCTTCTTATTCTTCCTCCCTATATCTCTTTTCCTCCATGGCTAATTAACTTCCATTAGTGACTTCAAAGGACATTTTACTGAAAGGAATTTACAAATTCCGCTATATAGTTTGCAGTGTGTGTACCCATGCACACATAGGCACAGCCCGCATTTACCAAATATAATTGGTGTGTGTCTATCTCCGATTCCAGTCCAACGGGAAAGACTTCTTTTCTCTAAGGCAGTAGGTTTGGCAGTCTCAGGGCATCTTGGCTTTTAGGAGGCCACATGTCTACTTTAAATCAATCAGTGAGGCTAAGGAAGGGGAAACACTGATGAATCAGGGGTGGCTTAAATTTCATTCCACCTGGAAGCCAGAAGTAGGTAGCTCAATCTGAATAACATGAACTGAATGAGGAATTATCAAACAAAATAAAGGGATGTTATTGGGGTTCTTTAAAATAAATATTGACTGTTTAATATAATTAACTTTCGCATGGTTTATTATTATTTTTTATCTTAATAGACTTAGTGTATACAAGTGGTGTTTGTTATAGAGATGTATTGTATAGTGGTGAGGTCTGGGCTTTTAGTGTCCCCATCACCCAAAAAGTGTATGTACGTTGTATCCAAGAGGTAATTTTTCATTCCTCACCCCATTCCATCCACCCCACTTCTGAGTCTCTAATGTCCTTTATACTCCTCTGTATGATCATGCATACCAATAGCTTAGCTCCCATTTTTAAGTGAGAACATGTGGTAATTGGTTTTTTGTTCCTGAGTTACTTCACTTAGGATAATAGCCCCCAGTTCCACCCAAGTTGCTGCAAAAAGTATTATTTCGTTCTTTTTCATGACTGAGTAGTATTCCGTGGTACATATATGCCACATTATCATTATCCACTCCTCAGTTGATGGGCATGTAGGCTGATTCCACATCTTTTCAATTGTAAATTGTGCTATAGTAAACACATGAGTGCTGGTGTCTTTTTGACATAATGACTTCTTTTCCTTTGAGTCAATCAATACCCAGTAATAGGACTGCTGGAGAGAATGGTAGGTCTACTTTTAGTACTTTGAGAAATCTCCATACTGTTTGTACTACTTTACTTTCCCATCAACAGTGTATAAGCATTTCCTTTTAACCACATGCATGCCAACATCTATTGTTTTCTGACTTTTTAATAATGGCCATTGGGACCAGATTAAAGTGGTATCTCATTGTGGCTGTGATTTGCATTTCTCTGATGATTGTAGATATTGAGCACTTTTTCATGTGTTTATTGGCCATTTATATATCTTCTTTTGAAAAATGTCTATTCATTTATTTTACCCGCTTTTCAATGAGGTTATTTGTTTTTTCCTAGCTGATTTGAGTTTCTAGTAGATTCAGAATATTAGTTCTCTGTCAGATGCATTGTTTGAGAATATTTTCTCCCATTCTGTAGGTTGCCTACTTACTCTGTAGATTATTTCTTTTATTGTGCAGAAGCATTTTAGTTTAATTAAGTCCCATTTATTTATTTTTATTTTTGTTGTATTTGCTGTTGTGTTACTGTCTTAATCATAAATTTTTTGCTGAGATCAATGTCCAGAAGAGTTTTTCCAAGGTTTGCTTCTAAATTTTTATGGTTTCAGGTCTTACATTTAAGTCTTTGCTCCATCTTGAGTTAATTTGTGTGTATGGTGAGAGATAGGGATCTAGTTTCATTCATCTGCATGTGGCTATCCAATGTTTCCACCACCATTCACTGAATCGAGTGTCCTTTCGCCAGTGTATGTTTCTGTCTACTGTGTTGAAGATCAGTTGGTTGTAGGCATATGGCTTTATTTTCTGTCTCTACTCTGTTCCATTGCTCCGTGTATCCATTTTCATATTAATACCATGCTGTTTTGGTTACTATAGCCTTGTAGTATAATTTGAAGTCAGGTAATGTTATGCCTCCAGATTTTTTCTTTTTGCTTAGGATTGTTTTGGCTATTCAGGCTCTTTTTTGGTTTCATATGAATTTTAAGATTGTTCTACTTCTATGAAAAATTGTATTGGTATTTTGATAGAAATTTTCATGGAATCTGTAGATTGCTTTGGGCGGTATCACATGTATTTTTTTAGTCTGCATAATATTATTTTCTTCATGCTTCCTCTTTTACTATGCTTTCTACACATCAATCTTCTTCCAGGTTTTCCAAATCTCCATGCTCTTACCTAATGAAGGACTTTTGAACATTCTTTTCTTTTTCTTGAAATGATCTTCCCATCCCAATTTCCTGATTTTTCCACCCCATACTCCCCACTTTTCTCTCTGGACAGATCCTTTTAATTCTTTTAGTGTCAGAATAAAATACAATTCCTGAGAATCTGTCCCATTCTTTTCATCTACAGCAGCCCAGATTTGTCCTATATTTTATTCTTTCATGGCATTGATGCTTTTCTACAATGTACTTATCACTATATTAATATAAATATATAATTTATGGCTATCAGTGAGTTGTTTTTATGGCTGTCACCTTGCACTATAATGCCATAAACTTCATGGAGGCAAGAACTTTGTTTCTTTTGTTCATCTTTGCATCTTGAACTTGTAAAACAATGTTTGCTGCACAGAAAGTGTGCTCACTATACATTATTGAATGCATGCATGGATGAATGGGTAGTAACGTTAATTTTAATGAAAAAGTTAATATAATTTTTCTGCCAAATACATAGTAACCCTTCATAAATGTGAGACTTTCTTATTATCTTTGTAATTATTATTAGCTTGATAACAGTCACTAGCTAGCAATTATAAGCTTACTCCAGGGCAAATCAGCAAATAATCAATGCAGTTACAAGACTAAATAACAAGGTAAAACATTATTGTTATGACTTTTGCAACCTATGTACCTTGCTCTGGGAAAAAAAATTTGTGAAAATTTTAAACTACAAGGTTTTTTGGTTGTTTGTTGTTTTTAATTCCTGTTTTAATTAAATAACTTCAGGTAAAAGTAGGTTAAGAAAGAATCCTAGGAAATAGTTAATAAAATAATATAGTTGTAGAATAAAAGGGATAGTCTCTAAATCAAGGTAGCATTCTGTCAGTGATAGGGAACACTTATTAGCATGACAGGCTTTGACAAGAAACCTCAAACCAATCGGCAAGCAGTGATATGTCACTCTGCCTGGTATTTGCTCTCTAGAATTCTACTTTCTTTTTCTTTAATTTGTTTTCTCATTCTTTGATTTTTTAATATAATTCCACAACCATGACCCTACTATCTCCACTAGTTAAACCTAATTAAACTAGTAAACCTAGTCAGACTCACTTTAATTATTACGGTGTTAACCCAAGATTCCTCCCTATCTGATTTTTTTTTCAGGATATTATGGAAGTACAAACATTTTGGTTACATGTTATGACTTTGCCACACCCAAACCATGATTTGAGGCATGCCTTCCCCCCCTACAATGCTCACCGTGTCCATTAGTTGTGAGTTTACCCATTCCCAACCCCCTGAAGAATATTACTACCATGTGAGCACCATAGTGTTGATCAGTTAGTGCCAATTTGATGGTAACCTCTCTGGAAAAGAATTTAGAGACACCTCAAAGAGCTAAAAATAGAAATACCTTTTGATCCGGCAATAGCATTATTAGGCATCTACCCAAAAGACATTCTATAATAAACACATCTGCACCCAAATGTTTATGGCAGCACAATTCACTATTGCAAAGTTCTGGAAACAACTCAAGTGCCCTTCAATGCATGAGTGAATTAATAAAATTTGGTATATGTATACGGTGGAATATTCCTCCCTATCTCTTAAAGTGGATCCTGTACTGCTTTCCTGATACCCAAATCTCATCAGCACATTGCTGTTTTCACTCTTCTTCTGTCCACTGACACCCCTTGTACACTCTTAAATTGGCGGAAGTTGTATAACATTACATTATAACTGTGCTGGCCACTACAGTATTTCCATTTTAGTAAAATAATTTATATATTTATGCCCTTATCTTGGGATATTACCACATGGATTACTTTGTATTTTTACTCAAATTATTTATTGCATTTTATTATTTTAACCATAACCTGTATTTTAAAAGTATATTTTGCATATTTATTGATGTGAAGATTGGCATTTTTATAGTTCTGTTTCAGAGCATCATGAGTTTTGTTACACCAAAATAGGCAAGAGAGTGTGAAAGGCACAGTGATGGGACCCAAGAAAGCTGGAGTCTCAGGAGCTCCTCCCACCAGCTGCAAGGCAGAGGAAGAGCCATCTGACTCTATCTTGCATCTCTACTTCTTTTCATGTAAACCAGAGATTTAGGCTAAGTGATCACGAAGGTCTTCCTGCTCCAATGCTCAATGATCCCACATGTGCCTTCAGTAGGGAGGCTGCTACTGCTACTATACAGGGAGAATACTTCCAGACTAAGTTGATTTGACATTTGGGTATCATCTGCCTTGGCATAGAATGGTATCTCTGCCTTGGCATAGAATGCTGTGTTCTTTATAGAAATGTGGTTAATTGGACACTGCTTTCCCAAACTGTGGTATAAGTAGAGCTAATAGCACATGAGATCATTTAGGCAGATGAATATTTTTTTAGTTAACCTTAATTTAATTTTTCCCTCTTGTAAATTTTATACACACACACATATGTGACAAACTATCACATCAAACTTCTGATTTTATAAATAGTGATATTTCAGTTGAAGCTAAATTTATTTGAGAATAAAATGAGTAAATATAAAGAAGATTATTAAATACATAATTCATTTACTTAACCCAGGTGATATTAATACTTACAGCAAAAATTATGAAAAGTATCTGCAAATAGCTGAAGGCTTGGAAACACTGGCTACATCAGTTCCAAAAAGCTTAAACTGGATTCTGACCTGTTGGCTTTTTGCAGCCTCATACTTTCTTCTACATTCCTCTAATACCGGTTTCCAAAGTTCCAGATACTATATTTACTCTTTTGCATAGTCTAATCTTTCATCGAGACACAGAAGAATTTGTTGATGATGTTTGTTTTGACTATTTGTATGTTTGATTTTATCATTATGAAAATCCTTGCTAGCTTTGCTTCATTGGGGAATATAACATACATAGGCCCTTCAACATTAATGGGTTTTCTACTCTGCTGAATTTTATTGTGACTTTGCCCTATCTCTAAAAATTGATCTGACAGCATAGGCAACACCACCACACAGGAACTGACAGTCAGTGACAGTTACTGGGAGGAAGTAGGGGCAATGGAATGTAGCATTAAATAGAAATCTTTTTCAGAAATGCATCTGCAAGGCTACAAAAGGGCTTACTGTTTTAGGAAACATAGCTTCATTAATAGACAGGGAGTTTGAAGCTGAATTCAGCAATATTTTTGAAAAATTCAAGTTCTCTTCATTAAATTATTTGTATCTAAGTTATAAGGAATTTTTAAAGGACCATTTCATTGCAACTTTTGCAGATAGGGTAACTGAAATTCATTATCTTCTCAGCCCTATTCCCAGACTAACTTTAATCAAAGGGAGTTTTATACTGAAGACGTACAATTTCTATTTAATTAGACGGGCTAGGACATATAGATGAGCTAATATTTCTAGAGGCATCTCTAAGGCTTTTTACAAGGGCCATTGTGTTTTACAGTGTCACAGAAAAAAAAGGAAGTTAAATCATGATTTTTACTAGGGCTGTAGAAAAAAAAAAAAGCAATTTCCTTGCATTGTAAACAAGATTATTCAAACTCCTCCTGCCTTAAGTAAAAAGTGTAAGGGCAGCTTTTAATCAAGTTATTACACAAAAGTTCAGTATTTTCACAGTTTGTAGAAGATGACAATCTAATGCATTAGACAGGCAACTTTAATATCTAGATGCTCAAGAAGGACTATCAAGCAAAAACCCATCTGATGTCTAGTGATTGAGGCCATTTAAGTTATGTATTCTGTGTTTCTCAGTTTTTACATATGGGTGTTATCTATTTACCATTCTCTGTTCAAGGTAATCTCAACAGTTAAAGATATGAATGACATTAAATCAATATTCAATACAATTTGATAAATGAAGTTTTCTGCATCCACTGTGGTCTTTATAGTATTCATCAAACATCTTCCTAGAGTTTCTTAAAATGGCATACAGTTACTATAACATGAGGGATGCTCACCACCAATATCATACATTAGTGTTTTATGTGAATGATATTTATTCTGCAACCTCTCTGGATATTTTAATCTAGCTATTATAATGACAATAAATCATTTTGGAATTCTCTCTGACTTTAAAAGTTGTAAGTATAAGTTCAAAATAATGTTTATGTAGGGAAGACCAATTGAATCTTTGCTTTAAGGTTTCATCTAAATTGGCCCTAAAGCATCTTATATTCTCTTATTTATTCTTCTTTCTTTATATCTGACCTATAGATATATTATTATTTCTGATTTTGGGGAAAGCAAATGCAGTATATTTGATAGCTACAGGAATCTTTGCTGTATTGTTATGCTGAACTTTGTTTTAACTGTACTACAAATAATCTTTTCTCTTTTAGCCTAATAGTGTGTTGTTACTTTAAATTTCAATAATAAAAATAAAAATAACAAGGATGGGATCTTTGCTAAGAAAAAGCAATTTGCTTTTTTCTTACTTGTTACTAATATAAAATGTGAAGGAAAATTTAATGTGCTGTATTAAAGTCAATGAATCAATTAACTTATTGACCACTTAGTATGTGCCAATAACCATAGTACAAGAAACATGCACAATATTTCCAGCAGTTAAGCTATTTGGTTTAGGATGCAACAATAAACTATAATAAGACAAATAGAGGCATTTCTAAAATATTAATAATTTATTACTGAGAATAAGATTATTGGAGGAAAAGTGATATAAGCTTCGAAATGAAGAGTAAGATAAGAATAGGTAGAGGGCACATTACACAGGGGCAGGAACGATGTAAGGAAACTGAGGGGTTAGGGGAGAGAAGCACGGGTTCCTCCCATGGTGAGGAGAATAGAGCTGGTTTAGAAGCATCTCAAATGGTGAACTGCTAAGTCACTGAAAATAAACGTAAACTCTTCAGCCACATGCGAGAAGAACTGCAGAACTGAATGAGCTAGTTATCACTGGATTTTGAGTTTGCTTCCACTTGAGGTACTATTTTGTTACTCAAGATCTGATACCTAAAATTAATTGATTACATTTAAAAATAAACTTTCCAGCATTAATTTTATTTTATAAATAAAATAAATATTAGTACTAATATTGGTAAACCATTAGAATATTAAAAACTATGAAAATAATGTAACAAAAGAGATAGTAATTGAAGCATAGCTAGATGAGATATATGTCAAATGATCATTATTTTATTCTTGTTTATATTTTTACTTTAATTCGTATTGTACTTAAAACACACACATTCATATTTAAAAGATTGGGACATACGAAGGAGTATAGAGGAACAGAAAAATAATAACGCATTGTTCATTGATTTATTTTCCAAATATTTACCAAACACTCTACCCAGTAAGCACTGGCAATTCAACAGTGAGTCTAATACGCTAGCTGACCTCAAGGCTCCCAAATCCCAGCAGAAGAAACAAACACATAAGTTGGCCTTTCAAAGGAAATAGTATGGATACCACAGTAACATAGAAGGCCGCATAACCTAAGCAGAAGAAAAGTTTTCCACAGAAGGCAACACATAAACTGAATCTTAGCAGTTCTTTTTCTTCTTCTTCTTTTTCTTCTTCTTCTTCTTCCTCTTCCTCCTCCTCCTCCTCCTCCTCCTCCTCCTCCTCCTCCTCTTCTTCTTCTTCTTCTTCTTCTTCTTTCCTTTGTTGGTTTATAGAAAGGAGGGAGTCAAATATGTATTTACACTGAAAGTGAGATGAGAGGAAATAGTTAAAGATAGGAGATTACAGTCCAGAGCCTGGTGCATGAAAAGAAACACTAGTGAAAGAGTTGGCCTTGAGTAGGCAGAAAAGGACAGAACTCTCATTCTCTGAGGCTGATAATTATTCTCTTTGGATGTGGTAGAAGGCAATTAGAAAGTGATGGAGATAGACACTGAGTAATATTCCTTGAGACAAGTAATGAAGATTTGAGGTAGTCATTGAAAGAAAGGGGGAAATGAGCTAATCAAGGATTAGATTACCACAAGGATTAGCCTGGGAAAGTTGGGGTCCGAGATTTTAAAAAGGTGAATTTTGAAGTGAACCTGATATTCATCACTTTTGTGATTAGGAGCATCAGTAAAAACGGTACATAGTTGATACTCTAATCTGATAGTAATTACTCTTCCTGTAGTACTATTATCCATTGTTGGCCTGTACTCAGTTAATACAAAAGTATGGAGAAGCAAGCGAGTGGGAAAGTACTGTCAAGTTGATTGTTCTCAAATATAAATCGCAATTGGAATGGAAGAGTTAATAACTACATTATTTTTAAGATATTACTCTAGAATTATATGAGTTATGATATACTCTTTTAGAGAAAGTTCTTTTTAATGCAAGTGTCTTTATCATACCATCTCCCCAGAATATTTCTTTTTCTAAAAATATTGCTTTTTCCCTTTCTCCAGCCCAGGTTCTGATCCATCCCAGAATATTTCTAATAAGGATGTCTTTTGGCCTCAACTCTGCATCTTCAAAATATATATACATTAATCAAGGCTATCTCCTACATGTAGTATCTCTTATTTCTTCACTTAACTCCTTAAACTCCCATTTTAGACAAAAATAACTTTCCCACATGTAAAAATTCAGTATTTTATTATACGCATCAGTTTCAAGATAGAAGTTGGTATTGAAGTTAGTGGTGAACTGACGTAAGTTCCTCCACTACCTACAGACATATCTGGGATGGCATGCAGTGCCCTCAGCTTCCTACCTCCCCCTATACGCCGTGTGTGCAATGAAGACTCCTAAATCAATCAATAACTTAAACAAAAGTCACCTCAGCACATTGAATAATCAATTGTTTTCATTTCTAAAAATTTGGGGGCTGACGGGAAGGAATAGAAATTGAATAGAAATTTGGTTTTGAAGGGAAGAGTTCAAAGTGTAGAGGAAGGTACTTTGAAATGATATATCAATTTCCAACCACAGTAAAAATTACAGTTTCAATTTAGTGCGTAGTTTTTTACACTTTGCAATTTTTTAAATTTTGAGAAGAGTGGATTATCATTTTGTGTGTAGGAAGTGTATTCAACAAAAACGTTTATTATTTTATTATATTTAAAAATGCAGGAAAATCAGTGCCCTCCGAAGACAAGTTAAAATCTATCCTAAACCTGTTATAAGCTTTCTCTTGGCACTTAATCTGTTTATGAAATATCAGAATGAACCGTGCTTTTTTATTCTTGTTCACATCTCTAGGAATAATCTGTAATTTCATACCAAACCTAGTAAGTCACTTGTGATCCATCCACTTCCAACTGATTGATTTTTTCCGTGATATCTTCATCGTAATTAGGGTTTTACTTTATACAAAATGTAAACATTTGGTCCAACAAATACATTTTAATTTTTCTAATTAGAAAGGGTTATGATAAAAATTCAGAGAGCCTTATCAGAATGAAATATAGTAATTTATAGGTGGATTTTAACCACAGTTTTTTTAAAAAAAAAATTGAATTTGAACACTGACATTACACAGGATTTTTTTCCCATTTTATCTTTTCAATATTATCCTTGGATTGCAATTTTACCCCCAGTACTATAGACTCTGTTGTCTTTGTGTTTCTGCCTGTTTCCACAACTGGAGCCAGTACATCCAATGTGTCATTCACATATACTACATTGAAATAAGCAAACTGTTGAAAACAACAGGAATATTTCAAATAATCACCATGGCATAATGGGAGATTTGTTCGGGTAAATTGGCACAGCATTCACCAGTTCTGTTTATATTATTTGCCTGCTGATTTTGTTACTGTATTTCTTATTGTTTAATATACAGCAGCAAGCTCAGGCACCTGCAGAGATACTCAAAATCAAGCTGGCCTCCAACTACAGAAAAGCAATTTGTTTGCATTTTCTTAATTCAAATAAAAATTTATTTTCTCTGATTTTTCAAAGTATATGGCACAGCATGCCCAATTTCTACAAAATTTCATCCAAATAATGTTGCAGTAGCAATGTTGATGTTTCAAAGGAGATTGTTCCGAGAAGGAAAAGAAAATAAAAAAAGCAGCTGCAGCATTCTTTTCATTGGGATGGGTCCTGAACACACAAGCATCTTCTCCCAGGCCACGCCAGGTGGGCCCAGCTCTACTCTCCAGAGGAGCAGCAGCATAACCTAGTGGAAAGATCTCAGACCCAGGCCCGAAGATGATAGTTCTCAAGTCTAATCTTGAGACTGCTAATCACTCACTCAGCCTGTGTCTCTAGCACAGGGTGAAACAACTAGCCGGTGTAATCAACTCCCTGAGAGAAAGAAAGAAATGGAGGATTTGGCAATAGGGAGATTATAACATCTAATAGAGCCTTTTTAAACATAATCAAGCGAAATTATATATGTAATCGTATTCCAAATAGTTGCTTCTAATCTCAGATGAAAGATAAAAGACAGTTCCTATCTACATATGACACTTAAAACTCTGAATAAATGGTACATATAGATTTAAATAAATGTATTTGCCTCAGGAACTCATGTAATATATATGACTGATATTTTACTTTTAAAACATTTACTTTAAAACATAATATATACATGTGTCTGTGTGTATATAAAAATATATTTATGATACATAATCACAGGTCCACTTTAAGCCACACAGTATATTTTGCTAAATGTAAACCTCCTAATTCTATTTATTATGGTATTACACAAGAAATATATTTTAAATTTGTCTACTTCTGGGGTTGTAATTATTAGTAAATAATTTAATTTTATGTAATCTAGAGATTTCTTTATGTGAATTATTGCAAAATATTCATTTGTATTAGGCAGTCCAGAAAACATTTAAGACAAGGAAAAATATATTTTCCAAAATCTTTTTTTCACCAGGAAATATACCTAGTTTATCTTCACTTGTATGCCATTAAAATTATTTACAAATGCGTGATTAAACTAGGAGGACATTTGAGACTGACAGTGAAATTACATTGCAAATCTCAAATCTTATCTATATATTGAGTAAAAAGATAGCTATATTAGCAGGCATAAATATTCTACATTTAATCTATGAATTCAATTGAGATATATTGAATATCTTATTTCTAAATACAGAATTTAGGAGCAAAATATAACAGGGAACAAATACAACAGGAATATAAAAGTTACCTTTAAAATTACAGCAATCACCCTTGCCATTCCTATCCCTTTCTGGATGGATCTGTAGTCAGTGGTTCATAATTTCACTGGGATTAATTTGCCAGCATTCTGAAGACACTTATCTTATTTTCTGGAATTCAGAAAGGGATCAGCCTCCACACAATCTATTTCACTTATCTTTCAGAACAGCAGCACATGATGAAAGGAGATTCATGTTGAATGAATATATTTGTCATTGTCCGTGGTGCCTAGATTATATGAATATGACTCAGATGGGTTTTTTCTGAACACAATGGGACATACTTATGCATAAATAAATCCTATGCAATTTAAGAACTATCATTCTCACTAGTTCCCATTTTTTGTCATAATTGATATCCTTACCTTGATCATAAGTTATTTGCCTTATAAGTGGAATATTTTCTTAATTATGAAAGAAAAAGTGGAGCTTCCTGTAAGCACTTATATAATAACCATCAAGTGATTCATTTGAATACATTTATTTTTTGAACATATTTTAATTGCAACCTACCTTATTAAAACAGCACCTATTTAGATGTCAAAAAACAGATCAGTGTTATTTTTCAGTGATATACACACAGACACATAATTTGAATGGTAGAGAACTAGAGGTAAGATAAATATTTCTAAATATTTCTGTCCTTCCTTTTCCATAAATGAGCCTGGTTTCTTTGGGTTTACCTCATTTTATAGATGAAAAGGAAGTGAGAAAGTAAGAGACAAGCAGACTCAATAAAACATAAATCAAAGTGCTAAACTTGCGAAATCTTGATAGATGCAACTTCTCCTGTAGCGACAATATAGAGGACACATTTCACTTTTAAACTTTTTTCCATTAGTTTTTTGACAGGAGTACACTAGTTCAGCTTTAATGAGATTCTAGTGTAAAAACTTCAGGGCTAAATAAAAGAAACAAATCAAAAGGACCGAATGATTGCCATTTAATGTGAAAGAATGAAAGTGCAAACAATCATTGTATGACATCTCGCTGGGCTAGTCACTGCAGAATGACAGGTAGAACAATTCAAAGTTACTGATCTAAAGACGGAATAACAGCTTATATGTTTGAAGTGCTCAGAAGATGAAGAAATAAAACAGACTCTGAGATAAGACATGGTTAAACCTTTTAAATTCCATGCCCTATTGTCAGTATCATTTGAATGGTTTTGTACACATTTTTTTTTCTGAAATCATGTGATTGAGAGAATTAATTTTACAGCTTATTTTATGCTTTTAGACTTCAGAGATTTTTTTAAGCTAAATAAAAATATCGCATATAATTTGCTTGCATAATCAAAAATATATTTTACTGGTTTGCTAGTCTATGCATTGTAAAAACTCATATTTGGGGCTATGTTGGTAGGTAAATTTACACCATTTGTGTTCTCCTTTGATTCGAAGGAAGATTGATTATTTTCATACTTAAAAATAGTTTTAATTTCATATTTTCCTTTTACTTATTTATTTTGAAAAATAAAGAAAATCACCAATTCTTTTTTTCAATAGCCTTTTTATCAGTGAAATAACCTATTCTAGTTACTGCTGGAAACAATAATCTGTAATTGCCGCTTTCAGTCCTAATTTGGCCTGTCCCTACTTTTTCATCTCAATCTAATCTAAACCTATTTGAGCAAATAAAATGATATTTACCTCATCCTCTGTTACAAGCTTTCAAGATTACAGGCTTCAGGAAAAATCAATACAAAATACCAGCTTAGCAGCAGGTTTGTGCTCAGTGAGAATGCTAACTTTTCTTCCCGGTATTTCTGATTCTCTGCTATCCTGGAGTGAAAGCAGAACTCATACCATTAAAAAGATGGGGAAAAAAGGAAAAGAAAAAAAAACACTTCAGTGATGCGCTT
>VBSM01001124.1:24345389-24369455 GCA_008086735.1 Cheirogaleus medius
TGTAAGCAGAGTCCTTGCTGGAATATTGAATTGTAGCATGTCTATGCTCTTTAATGGTCTAAAAGGTAGAACTCATTCTACCTTTTCCAACTTCTTAGAGAATTTGCTTTCTCTTGTCACCCCCATCCATCAACTTCTTTCACTGCTGAGTGAAAGCTTTTGAAGGTTTTATGGACATAGTTTATATGCCTATAAGGTGTTGAAAGGAATGGTAAGAATACTTTCTTTTTTTAAAATCAACTTGTAGACAAACATATTTGAATTAGTACATCATCCTTTGCCCCCATCCTTTCCTCCAATTAAAAAAAGTGGCAAAAATATCTGGCTATTTTTTGTCTAAGTACCAACATAGAATACTAAGTACTACAGAATTCTAAATAATTTTTGAATAAGGAACATGTGATATTTCTTCCATTATTATTTACTATTATTTTTAAGAACATAATGTACACAATTCAATAACTACTACTTAACAAAAGCTAATAGTAAGAATAGTATTGATTTCCATAATACAGACAAACTCTACACTCTAATAAATACCATCATATGACTACTTTTAATTCAATAATATCTGATATTAGAAAGCACTCCTCAAGATATTATTTATTAAATGTTGTTACTCTTAACATAAACATGGTTTTAAACCTTCTACATGGTATAATTGTATAGTGTCATTAAATGTGTCTGTCTCATCAAATTGATATTTGCTAAGTTTAAAAAAAACCCACACCACCACTATTTTCTGATAACATGTTCTTTTATATTAAGGAAATTACATGGTTTCAGTGATAATCTCAGGTTAAAGAATTCTCAGAACTAATTTGTTACATAGTTTCAGAAATATTTAATACAACAAAATAATAATATAGTAAAGCAAAATAATTTTGATTATCTCTTGAAGATGTAAAATGTAGTTTTACATCTGTAGTTATGACTAAATTACTGAATAAATATGTTGAAACAATTTCAAAATTCTCCAATATTAATTTCCTATATCATCACTGAATAATCATATCAAAAATGCTCATAACAGAAAGTTATTTGGATAAATATATAATATTTCCATTTTGAAAATTCCAAAACTAAAATCTGGGCATTTAAAACGTTACATAAGAGAGAAAATGCAGAATTTTTAACTTACTGTCCACAATGATAGCCACAAGATTATATTATTTGGCAACATGATTCATCATCATAATGACCTGAAAGCAGTATCAAGTAGAATTGAAAATATGCATATATGTATGCTAAATTCAGAAAAACAGTCTTATTTTCAGAACACAGAATAGTAATTCCTGTAATTCTTTCTGAAACTTTGATCTTTGTAGGCATCATTTTAAACAAACAGTTTATAAAAATGGTTAAATAACAAGAACTGTTTCTTTTGTTAAAACACTTATGCTGTTGTAATGTATATAAAAGTGTTTTTGTTATCACATACTATCGTTTAATGTGAAAATCACTAAGTCAAGCATTATTTTGAAAGTTATCATTACTAAAGTTAGTTGAATCATCTAGTTAACATATCCATTATTCTCATTGTATATATATATATCATAACATCACTTTGTATCTCATAAATATGTACAATTATAATTTATCAACATCTAATTTTAAAAATTATATAATTAAAATTTAAAAAAATTTTTAAAGTTAGCTGATTATCACGTCACCTAGCCTTTTAAAGTAGCTTTATATATTTAAGAAAATAATTATAACTTGAATAACATTTTTTTTGTTCTTCTGCATTTAGCCAGTTTTTTGTTCCAGACCTTATTTGGTAATTCTGAAAAGTATTATTCCTAGAATCTATTTCCTAGTATACTTACTATAAAAGCAATATCCTCTTATAGATAAACAATGAGTTATAATTAATTCCAGGATTATTCCATAACTTCTGATTTTGTGGAGCCAATTCTTTAAGAAAGTTTGGAGTCATTCTTATTAGAACTTTTGCTATTTAATGAGATGGGAAATTCAAGAAATAAAGAGAATCATTTCTCATTAATTTCAACTGATTGGTGAGAACATGTCATCAGATTTCTAAAAGTTTCAAAACTCCTTGTAGACTTTGTCATTAATTCTTATATGTCACTATCAAGTAGGCAATAAGAATCAGCAATTTCATTGTCTGAACCAAAAATCCAAAGAAAGAAGAAATTAAATAACTTGCCTATGGGCCACATAGTCAAGACAACTATCATCTGTTCAAAAACAGACTGGGTCTGCTTATGGCTCAGCAAGACACTTCAGTGAAATGAATTGAGGTGACTGGTCAATTTCTGAGATGCAGCCAAGAGTATTTTGATGACCTTGTAAAGGAATGAGAAGCTAAATGAAAGGTAGACTATTGTCATGGTTTTAGTGATTTGGAGATTTTTAAAAAACTACTCAATAAGAACATATACCTGTTACAAATATAGTAGCTAATTTGTTTATAATACTGTAAAAGAAAAAGCCCAAGACTTACTCGAAATAATAGCATTCCACAAGCATAGTTATGATTTTGACTAATTAAAAAACTTCATCCAACTTGAAATTATAGAAGTTATTTGTGGTTATAGGATATCCCAATTCTAACAGGCAATTTGAGAAATGGAAGGATGTAAGAGATATTTTTAGTAATCATACTGAAAAACTAGTAAGAATAAAAAGGAGCAGGAAAGGAAAGTAAGCAATCTAGGATGAGTTCTACCAACATGAATTTAATACAATCTAATTTTGAACATTTTTCTATGATAAGCAACATGAAAAAGCACACAAATTATATGTATACATCTACAATAGTCTCTTTGTATCCACGGATTGTGCACCTGGAGATTCAACCAACTCTGAGTTGAAAATACTATGTTTGGAAAAATAATTAATTAATTAATTAACAACGAAACAAAATAATACAGATAAAAATACAGTATAGCACTATTTGCATAGCATTACAAGGTATTAGGTAGGTATTATAAGTAATCTAGAGATGATTTAAGGTATATAGGATAATGCACCTAAGCTATATGCAAATACTATGCCATTTTATTTAAGGAACTTGTACATCCACAGATTTTGGTATGAAAGGCCAGAAGCCAATTCCCTGAGGATACCAGGGGATGACTGTAAATACATATACATACACATTATACATCATCAGCATTCAGTGAAACATATTCTATGTTTGTCACTCCAGTGTGTGAAGCACCATAACATTTGGTACTTCTGTGAATATCACACATTTTATTTAATAGAACTGACACTTACGGGTATGTATTGGCTGTTTGTATAATGTTATCCATTTTGGGAACAATGTAAATTTTGCCTTAGAATTTCTATTGTGTGGAATATGAAGCTTGATATCTATTTTGAATTTAATTTTCATTAACAACAAAATTTCTAAGAACTAAATCAATTTCTGGATATTTATTTTATTAGGGGGAGGAAATATTCATTTTAAGAGTTTTCTTTTATTAAGAATTAACCTGGTAACAACAGTTTTAGGACTATTTTCTTCTTACATAATTATCATGGCTTTGTCATGTCTACTAAATTAACAATAATTCCTTAGCATCCATTCTATATTCATATTTCCTTGACTGTATCAAATATTTTTTTCTTATAATTAGTTGGTAAAGTAAGTACACAAAGTCCACCTGATATATTTCTGAAGATTCTTTTATTCTATGTCTTCCTCCCTTTTTTTTCTTTCTTTTCTTCTTTATATATTGTTATGTGTAAAAATTAGTTATTTAATTTGCAGAATGTCCAACTGTAGCTTTGTGACATCATTCAACTTGTTTATTTATTCTTAATATTTTAATGGATTAGATTAAGATTCAATCATTTTAGGCAAGAATGATTTATAGGTTGTGTTATGTCCTTCCTATTCTGTCACAACATGAGGTGTATAGTATTAGTTCATCTCATTTTATGACAGTGAGCTATTAATGCAATAATGTTACTGAACAAAAAGAAAGCCACAAAATCTCAATAGTATCCAATAAGCACTGTATACCACTTATGCATCTCTGTGTCACCTGTGTTTCAGCAGATCTGTCCATCTGGAGGGTAGCTATATATAGACTCTGATGGCTGGGAGCTCAGTTTCAAATGTCTCTCATCCACCTTTAGGCATCAGATATATTGTTCTCAACAGAATGGAAAAGACTTAGAAAGATAAATGGAAACCCATAAAGCTTCTTAAAACCTCAGGCTTAGCATGGGCTTTATTTCCACAAATACGCCATTGACCAAAGCAAGTCACATGGCCAGGCCAAGTTAGACCTGACAATAAAAGAAAGTAAAAGAATTGAGACCATTCATTCCATCCACCACACACTTTCAGTGATGCTAAAATAAATCATTAGATTCATGTGATTTTAACATGATCCTTCTAAGAAAAATTTACCCCAGGTTTTAGCATTCATGGATGATTGTTATCTAGGTACATATTTCTCATTTTTAATTTTTCAGAGGCTGAGTAATGCTTGATTTCTATTTTACTGTTCCTTCTTCTTTAAAAACTAGAATTCTTTTAAAAATATTCTTGCTTCATTGTCATGGACTGAATATTTCCCCCTTTCCCAAATTCTTATGTTGAAGCTCTAACTCTCAATGTGATATTTGGAGTTGGGCCCTTTGAGAGGTGATTAGGGTTAGATGAAGTCATGAGGGTGGGGCCCTCATGATAGGATTAGTGCCCTTATCAGAAGAGACACCAAGCTTTCTCTTTCTCTCTCTCTCTCTCTCTCTGTCTCTCTCTCTCTCTCTCACTCTCTCTTTCTCTCTCACTCTCTCTTTCTCTCTCCCCCCTCTTTCTCCCCCTCTCTCTCCACCCCACTTGTATACTCACTTGGGAAAGTCCATGCGGAAATACATGGACAGGGTAACCATTTGTAAGCCAGGAAGAGACCCCTCACCAGGAATTGAATCAGCTGGCACCTTGACCCTGATTTCCCAGCCTCCAGAACTGAGAGAAAGAAGTTTCTGTTGTTTAAGCCATGCAGTCTATCGTATTTAGTCATGGCAGCCAAGCAGACTAACATACTCATCAACTATTTAGCCTGAAATATATTTCATGCAGGACAAGCAAAATAAGTGCTTGTTAATTTCCTTTTATTTATCAATTTTCAGAATAATTAGCTGATATTCTAGTAATATCAAACAGTGAGCAATAAGGTTTTTTAAATGTAATATTAAGTTCTTACAGTTTTAAAAATACATTTTATGCATGTCATACCACTGCATTTGTTATTTCTTAAAAAGCAAACCTAAATTGTTTCTTTTTAGGTCACAGAAACCTTTCAAACTACCTAGTTCATTTGACTGAATTCACCATTATTTGGTAACTTATTTTCTTTTTGCCAAAACAAAATATCCCAGTCTCATCTTCTATATTTTCTGCCCTATATCTGTAATTAGCCATTTGTCAATGATCCCATCTTTTCAGTGGGAAACAGTATTTAGAGACCTCAATCTGAGTATTAGTATTAGGAAATAACGTTTTAAGGAAAAACTCATGTATTATCATCAATTCAAATTTAAGTTTAGAAATATTTTATTTTATTTATTTGTAAGCAAATAACTTTTCACTTCCTTACAAAGATGACACTACTGATATCATTAATATGACATGAAGTCGTGTTTAACTTTTAGTGACTAATTTAGACTCTCTAGATATTTCTTTTGTGACTAATAGATGCCTAATCAAGATAACTGATGTGCATTATGGGTGAGGTCTATAGCCATAAAGCAGAAAGAAAATGGTGGTCTCTGTGGTAATCAAATTATTTATATAAATTTGTTTAAATCATAGCACTTTTGTGTTGAAAATCATCTAAGAGAACATATGGTTCAATAGTTCTCAAATTCAAATATTCAGGGAAAGGGGAGGAAGGGGCAAGATGGCTGACTAGAGATATCATTTGTAGCACCATCCGGGCTGGAAGGTAGAATATTGGAGTGAGGAGAGTGGAGCAGAGTTACAGCTCAGATGTGGATCACTGAGATGGACAAGGGAGTCATCTGGGGAACCCATGGAAAAAAACTGTGAAGCTGAGAAAGAAGAGTAGAGAGGAGAAGATAGTGGTATGGATCAAACTCAGAGAGGCTTGGAGTCCAGTGAATAGGTAAGGGGGTTTTCCCTCCCCAACCTAGGTGCCTTTAGTGAACAGCAGGATGCAAAGTATACTGAAGGCACTTCCAGCCTCCAGGAGCCCAGGCTTGGTAGCTAAATACCAATAGTGGGCTGAACCAGCAAACCCCAGGTGTTCAGGTGTCTATAAGGCACACCTCACAGGATAGTGCCACAAGAGACCAGAGTGCCAGCTTTCTTACACTTAGACACTTCCTCCTCTGCACTCCTGCTACTCAGGGCATCAGAGAAAGTAACTTGAGCTCCAGGACTGGTAGCTGCGTCCCCTCTCCTGCCCATTGCCACCGTGAGAGAACTCTGAATGGATAAGCTCTTGAACAGCTGCTTCTCTATGGCTGGGGGGCGCTCCCAGCTGCCCACTGGCATTTTATGGGATCACATATTGGTGCCTGGTCTTGGTGCCCCCTGACACTAGAGTGGTGCAGGGAGACACAGGGGAGAGGTCACAGTCCTGGACTCCAGTGGTGAGTAAGCCCTTGCAGACATATCTAATGGGATAGCGTGGAGGAGTGCTAAGGGACGGGGATCTGTAAGCACACCTAGCCCTTCAACCCTGCTGGAGAACTGCCATATTGGATGGGATGCTGCACTCAGAGAGAAATAGCCTAGCCCCTTCCTGGTTCCCATGGCAACCAACAACCTTCCCCTCACTCATTACAATAGGGAGTGTAGCTCAAGCCAAGAAATCCACAAGAGGCCCCTTCCCTCTGGCAGGAGTGTTCCTCTGTCTGAGGCCTCTGCGGATAGAGAGGCCTACTACTCTCCACTTGGGGTCTTGTGGTGGAAGAAGGATGCACGATTTGGGAACCCCATACCCATCAGTGTTTCTCAGAGACACATGCTAGTGGGTCAGACACACAGACTGGGGGGAAGTTTCAGAGCTGCTCTCAAGTGGTGAGAGAAGTCAAATGGACTTATCTGATGGGAATGTGTTGTCGGGTTCCAGGGAACAGTAATTGAGTGGGGGGCACTCATCCCTTCCCACAGAGAAATAGCGCTAGTGGACAAGGGTGGAAACAGCCCAGCCTGGTGCCTTAGCACCCAAATGTTTAGACCCCTGCCTCAGGAGCAATGTTTCTGGCTTGGAGAGCTTGCCCTGAACTTCATACCAGTGGCTCCCCCTAGCAGCCAGAAAAGGCAACCTCTAAGCCCCACCTAGACTTTGCAAAGCCTTTCAGGCTCTTGCAATCCAGATGTGATCTTTCCTGCTCCTCGCTCCACCTCAGTGGGAGTAGAGATCAAGTAACATTCTGGGAGCTGCAGTGTCCCTCCTAAAGCTTAGGGCATTTGTGTGTCCCACCTGGGGGACCAGAGCTTACTATGGGCACACACACACACACACACAAAAACTCAGTAGCTGGTTCTTTCACACAAACATCAACCAAGCATGGGGGAATGACTCTATACCTAAGCATAGACTCTTCCAACTCAGGCAAATAGGGGACAGAGAATCCATGCTCACAAGTATCAACCACCATCTCAGAAGTTAAGCTGGAGCACCTAACACATTTCACACTGTTGGTAAGAGGTGAAGACAGCAGGTCAAAGGTAACTTGAGAGGTTCATCAAACCTGCTAGAATACCTCATAGGCAACTCAGGAATAGCACTCTTCTCTCTGACACATAAGGGATCGATCTTCAGGGACCCAGAGATAGGCCAACAAGCCAGCGGGTAAAAGATATGAACATAAGTTTTTGAAAAGAAGATAGACCAATGGCCAAAAAATGCATAAAAAAATGCTCAACATGTCTAATCATCAGGGAAATGCAAATCAAAACCACAATAAGATATCACCTAACTCCAGTGAGAATAGCACTTATCAATAAGTCCCAAAACAACAAATGCTGGCTCAGATGTGGAGAGAAAGGAGCACTTATGCACTGTTGGTGGGACTGCAAACTAGTGCAACCCCTATGGACAGTAGTATGGAGATACCTCAAAGAACTATAAGTAAACCCAGCATTTGATCCAGCAATCCCTCTGGTAGGTATTTATCCAAAGGAAAAAAAAAGCCATGTTATCAAAAAGACACTAGCACAATTGTAGCACAATTCAATTCCACAAAGATGTGGAATCAATCCAAGTGCCCATTAATTCATGAGTGGATTAATAAATTGTGGTAGATGTATACCATGGAGTACTAATCAACCATAAAAAGTGGTGAACTAATACCTTTTGTAACAACCTGGATGGAACTGGAGACCATCCTTCTAAGTGAAGTAACACAAGAATGGAAAAACAATCACCACATGCACTCACTATTAAATTGGAAGTAATCAATCATCTCTCATGTGCACATATGGAAGTAAAACTCAATGGAAATCAAGCAGGTGGGAGGGAAGAGAGAAGAGAGAATTGGTAAAATCACACCTAATGGGTACAATGCACACTATCTGGTGATGGGCACACTTATAACTTTGACTCAAACTGTGCAAAAACAATTCACGCAGCCAAAACATTTGTAGCTCCATAATACTCTGAAAAAAAAAAAATACAAAAGAATCTACTAACAGAGAAACCAAAAAAAACACAAATATCTTGAGGTAATGTTGCTTGTAAAAATGCAAAGATTTAAAACATAAATGTATTTTTAAAATTCCGAATAATATATACTTTATTAATGTTAAAACAATATTCAGGGAAGGGAAGTAAGGGATATGGAAGGAGCAGGAACAGAGATCACAATGAATCAAAAATTGAGACAAGTGAGGGGAAGGATTGGCTGCAAAGAAACATGAGGGAGTTTTGGAAGTGAGTGAAATGTTCTATATTATTTGTCTGGTGGACACATGTGTGTATGCTTTCCGCCATGAACTCATCAGGTCTATTTAAAATGGGCTAATATTATTGTATGCATATTAAACTTCAATAAAGTTGATTTTTTAAAATCTTATGTAAGTCCTGGGCAGGGCTCCCTAAATAGTTCTGTTCAGAACAAGTTCTGTCGTTTCACAGATGAAATAAATACAAAAAGGGAAAATTGGGTGCACACAGCCATAAAATCAGAATTAAACCAAGACTAGGATGATTCTCCTGACAGCATTTCAGTTCATTTTCCTACAATAGCAAAAAACAACTCACTGGCCTCTTAGTCTATAACTGGAGCTATTTGTTAGCTTTATGGTAATAAGATAATTCAAAAACTATTGTGAAGAACAGAAGTCAATTTTTAATCTATTTTATAGAAATCCATTGCTAACATATTTATTGTTTAATTTGTAAAGACAGGGTCTTGCTCTGTTGCCCAGGGTCTTGATCTGTTGTCCAGTGGCATGATCATAGCTCACTGCAACCTCAAACTCCTGACTCAAGCAATCCTCCAGCCTCAGACTCCTGAATAGATGGGACTACAGGCGGGCGCCACACATCCAGATAATTTATTTATTTATCTATTTTTGTAGAGATGGGGTCTAGTGGGTCTCAAACTTCTGGCCTCAAGTGATCCTCCTCCCTTGGTCTCCCAAAGTGCTGGGATTACAGGTGAAAACCACCACTCCTGGCTAATATATTTTTAAAGCAGATTGCCATTTATCTGTATTTGTAAAGTAAAAAGCTCTAAGAATCAAATTAGTTTTCATGCATTGGAAGCAGTATTTATTACTGGTGTTGGTGTGAATATGTCAACAATAAAAGACTTGTTCAAATGGTCCCTATTGTTAAGTTCTTCACATCATGGGGGTCAGGTGTCTTCAGTTCACCTTGATTGCCACTAGATGGCAATCTGGCACCCTTCGGAGAATAAACCAACCACATGCTTTTTCTGGTTTGGAGGCTTCAGAAATAGTGACCACCAGCCTAAACAAATTAAATTCTTTTTTTGGCAAAATATATCCATGGAAATAGTTAATGACTTCATGTTCTCTTGAATCCTATCTTCAAAGTACTTTACAACTTTCCCTGTGGTACTTACTGACCACATTTCCACCCTGATACTTAGCTTTAATTGAGAGTAAATTCTTTCTACATTCTTAAATATTAAGTAGTTTCCACTCTGTTGTCTCAAACAATCCATGGCTCCTGCCAAACTTATTCCACAACAGTTTGTTCTTTATAGCTATAGCAATAAACATATTATCTATAGTAAATTTCTGGGAACAAGCATAAGTATATGCATATTCAAATCTAAGAGAAACAGCAATTTTCTAGCCCACTCTTTAAAATATTTTCTGAAATTGTCTTAGTGAAATATTTCTAAAAATAATCTATTTTTTTATTTATTTTATTTCTGTAAGCATCAATCTATCTCTGGATTTCATGAATCCAAAGACTTTGTAGATGTCATTGCATCAAAACAACTGCAATTAAAAATTGACCATTTATACCTACTAAAGGTATGGTGTTAAAAGAATCTTGTTTCTTTGGATCTTCTCCAAATATTTTACAAATTCAAACATATAAGTCAAAATACGGGGACTTCTGTTGTCTCCTAAAACCCATGACATCTCTATTCACCTTTTGGAGTAACTAAGACAAAGATAAGCCTGCTGTATAAACCTGTGCCTTGTACAGTCATTGATAGTATATGTGTGACACCTTTTAAATATGGAAAGAATATTTATTCAATATTATTAGAGCAAGCAGGAAATCTAAATCTGAGATATAAACTGTTTTATGCTGTTTCAGAAAATCTAGTTAGTAATAAAAACTTCTATTACTAAAAAACAAAACGTAGGCAATGACACAAAATACCATTTATTTCATAGTGTCTTTCATCAGTGGGTAACAGAGCAACCATTTCACCACAAAGCTATTCAGAGGGTGCATGCTAAAGAGGACTAAATGTTTAGTTCAAACACACTTTTAGGATCCTATGCATAACAAACCAAAGAGGTATTCTAAGTAAACACTTCAACTGGGAAAAATAGATTGACAACTTTGTAACTTAGCAAATTATCCAAGTAAAATTTCTGCATTAGTATGTAGGAATTATCTCACCAGTATTTCACATGAGGCAATGATTGCACTGTAATTGGAAAAAAATGAGCAATTTGGCTTTGTTCTTGATTCCTGGGTTGGTAGGCCAGGACTTCTCTTTGAGATTAGGACATTTATGTATCTCCATACATTGTCTGTAAATTTATTGCATTAGAGAAAACTGTTTACTCCACAAGTTTTTATTTTAAATATGCCTTTCTTATTTCAGCACTAATCATTTCTTAAATTTTCATCTAGATGAAGCATCAAGTGAATTCAGAGTTCTACTTCAATTTTGTTTGGGTTTTTTTTTAACTTTTCAATAAAATAGATTCTGAAAGAAACTCTCTACAGTATTATATAGCTAAAGCACATCTAAATGAAAGGATGGAAAAACAATCACTAAGACCTTACTGAGAAATTTCATAAGAATGATAGACATGAAAGAGCTAAAGGTAACAGATGTTTCAACTAAGGCAACAGAAAACCCAGATGTTTGGCACATTAACATAGTATTAATTGGGCAAGTGAGAGTCATATTTTCCTTTTTCCAATAATAATTATTATTCTCCTATTTAAATTTGTATTTATATAATTTGCACATTATCTATTATAGAATGAGAAAAATACAACAGCATTTTAGATTTCTCAACCTATGCTTTGTCTAGAAAGTCATTTTTTAACAAAATAATATATTCAGGAGCTTTTAAAAATACATTTCATATGCTATCCTTGATATTTAAATAAACTGGTTTCCTGTTTTAAAAAAACAAAAGGAAAGGAAAGAAAGAAATAACCATACACTATGCAGTAAAAAATAAGAACTAAAAAAATACAATTCTTTAAATAGACTCAATATAAGGTTCTAAAATAGAATTTTATATTCTTTATGGGAAGAAAATGAAGTTTTTCCTTTAATAGACTATGTATCCCAAGATGATTTTAAAGTATTTTCACTTAGAAAAGCTAGCTGCTATTACATATGAATTTTCAAAGCTTGCCAAAGCTTTGGAAGGAATGATGAAAATTACTATTGCACGACCTTCAGGTTTTCTTTGTTTCATAAAGGGCTAAGATAGCATTTTTGTCATTTTTCTTTCAGCTCTGGTCTTTCATCATAAATATCAAAGCATGCAATTATGCCTTCTCAGATCCTACCATATTCTGCCTGTTTTTCTATCCATGGTGATGATGTTTTCTCTTTTTCACAAGATTTTTTATTTTGTTTATTGAAACTCTGAAAAGAATTTCATAATTTGTTGAATAAAATAAATACAGTGAATATAAATAAATACAGTGACTAGTAGAGTGATAAAACATTATTAAAACAATAATGATACTTTTATCAAAGGCAGCATCAGACAGATTTCTCTACTAGGCTGAGTGTCACAGGGACTATATCCATATGAGAGTGATTTGACCTAGAGGTGGGCTTTGATTATTAATGTTTATTATGAGAAGTATCCTCATCTTGACCCTATGCAATCTTTAGTTTTGTAACTTCAGCTTTGCTTCCTACATTAAATCTGCCTTCTGAATGAGTCTTATTATTCTATCTTAATATACGTACCAAGTATTTTACCCTAGATCTATGATTCCTGAATGGTTATTTTTATGATTAAATCAAAAATATCCTAAATAATTCAATATAATAAATTAGCAATAGTTTTCTATTGGATTCCAGAAACCATATATTAATACAAAATAAATTTGGGCAACAGACACAATCATAGTTTTGTACACAGTATGTCATCTCTCTTAAGCTTTGGACAAAATCATGAAAAGTTATAAGCCAGATGAATATATGTATTAAAATCCATTTTACATTTGTTTCCATTAATATTTCAGAGATTACATTTATAGAAAGTCAATATAATAGAAATCATACTTATGCATCTGATTATTCACCTAATGGAGGAATTACAGTGTAGCTGAGCTCTGAAGTCACACAGACCTGATAGAAATTCCTGTTTCTTCTCTAATAAGTGAATGTTTTTTGCCAAGTTATGTAACCATTCTCAGCTTTAGTTTCTAACCTATAAAATGGACACAATAATAGTGAAAACCTCAGAAAGAAATTGGAAGAATTAAATGAGAAAATAAATACTTGTGAAGAATTTGGCCCAGGGTCAGGCAACTAAGTTAAATTCATTATTATTTATTAGTTATTATTATTTTGTTGATTTTTTCAGTTTTCGTGTTCAGTTTATGAATGTGAGAAAATTTGGACAGGTAATTTTGCAAAACAGGTACATTTTATAATGAAGAAGGATGACTCTCCCTTCTTACCTCAGTGTGAAAAGCTGGTTTTAGAAAGATAAACTGAGACTGGAATGAAGTCTCCTGCTTTGCTCTAAGGTAGGGAGATTCTGCAAATAAGGATGAGGAAGAACAAAGCACAGAGAGACCGAGCAAGACATACCATGGAAACAAAACAGCTAAAGATTGCAAAAAAAGAAAAAGAAAGAAGAAAATGTGCTGAGCTTGGTGAAAACTGGACAACAGTCAAATACCTAAAGCAAGGGAAGCATCACAGTCATGTTGGAGTTGGAGACCAGCTAGGTAAGAACGTTAGAGTGAGCTTTTCTTACAGTGGCTACCAACAATCTGGTATTGCTGGGTTGAAGCATTTAAAATGACACTTTTTCTTTATATTGCGTAGGGTGGTCAAAGACATGATTTGTGTGAGAAAAAAATTACTTTAGAGATCTGGGCCCACATTCAAGTGCACCCTCCCCTTTACCACCTGGATCTGTTGCAACAAGTTAATAACCCTTCCGATCTTGTTTCTTTGTAAAACTGAAGGCATCTAAAATTCAGGTGAGGAGAGAGTGAGATATTGTCAAGAAAAGGCATTACAAGTACTACAGTCACAGAGATGTTCATCATAGAACTTTGTGAGAGTGAATAACTTGAGACAACAAAGATGTCCATCATTGGAGGAATATTAAAGTATATGATTTGACACCTACACTCTTCAGTATTATACAGCCCATTGAAAGCAGTTAGTTTTATCTTCATTTCTTAAAAACAAATGTTTATATAGGAAGAAAACAGCAAGATGTAGGAGGGTATGTATGTAAGGATCTCATTTTTATGTATTAAAATAAAAGTTTTGTTAGGTTACTTAGAAAAATATTGATAGTATTTAAGCCTGAGGATTGAACAAAGGAGAAAAGGTGGAAGTCAAGAGAAAAAGTTCACCTTTTTTTCTAAATATATTTTAATTTTTTTAACTGAAAGAATAACGCACTGTATTGCTGTTAGTATTTATAAGTACACTAACACTATCTTTATTTCTTTATCTATAGTACAATCTTTGAAAATGCTGGCATTTAATTTAAATATCAGAATTTAAAGGCTGTTAAATATTTCTAACTAAATCAAATACAATTAAATATCATAAATTACCAATTATACAGACAAAGATGAAGAGTATAAATTTATATAGAGGTCAACCTGCCAATATGTATCAAATTTTTAAAAGGGCATACCATTTTATTTAGCAATTTCACTTACAGAACTTTATCCCATGAAAATAAATCATACAGTGCACTGTACATATAATTATTTACTGCAGCATTTTTTACTAATTTGGAGAAAATTTACATTTCCTTCAGTCAAGAATTGTGTATAAATTATATATATATTCAATACAGCTAAATGCTTTGTAGTAATTAAAATAATATGGTCATTCTCTATTCATGAATATAGAAGTATGCCCATAATAATTTTGGTGTGAAAAAGACTAGTTACAAAAAGAAATTTAAGGTACAATAATATTTGTCATTGTATTTTTGTTTCAGATACACAAATTCATGTGAACATTCAAACTGTTCACTGTGATTTTTCTCTGGCGTGTAAGATTACCAGGGGAGTTCACTTTGTTCTTTAACAATTTACTACTCTTTGGAGAGATATTTTTAATGAAGATATATTATTTTACAACCTCAAAACAATAAAAATAAGCTCATTTTGGAGAAAAGAAAAATGAAGTAATATATTTCCTTCTTGGAAACATATAGAACAATAGAGAGAGTAATCCTCTGAGGCGAATGTCTATTGTGCAAGCAAAGAGTAGGTGGCGCTGTAACAGGCAGCGTGAGATAGAAAGAACAGAGATCAGGAATTCAGGGAAACCCTAGGTAGGGGGAAAACCAGTCTCAAAATATCCGGAATAAGACCAGGGTTTAGCGATTCAAGGGTTAAGCACAAAGATATATGAGTGTACAGACCATTCCAAAACCAGGGCCTCAGACAATAAGGGGAATGCCAGGTAGGTCATAATGCCGTCAGAAAAAGTATAAACTAGGTTCCAGAGAAGTGGAGTTTTTCTCCATTTGTGAGGGATATTATGGGGGTGTGGGGAGCCGCGATAACAATGGAATCTATTAGTATGCAGCAGAGATTGACAGTCTCTACTGTAGCTAGGACGAGGACATATTTGTTATTCTGGTATAGGAAACCTAGAGTCTGAGGAAACAAGATAATAAGAAAAAGAAAAAGAATAACAAATTTACTTATGAGAAAATTATGTTTCTAAGAGCAAAAAAGGACTTAGTATTAGTTTGATTCTGTAGTAAATTTCTCTTTTAAGTTTATTTTTTAGTACCTTTAATTAAACAAATATGCCTAGTTGACTTCCGTTTTTGGAAAAATAGCAGATTAGAATTATTAAAAATCCTCACGCTTGGCAATACTTAGAAATTATGATGAAAACACAGAAAAGAATTATTTTTAAATGCACTTCTGAGGGCACAAGAAATAAAGGAAAATTTCTGGGTCCAGCAAAGTACATAATGAAAAATAAATAAATAAATTGTGAGTGAGTGCTAAAACGACGTCTATGCTGTGGGTGTTTGCCATCCCCAGGAATAAAAAGTCTTGGTTTTGCAGGAAAACACGAAGAATAGGAAGTAACACAAAGGGCTCACGCAAGGTGGAGAGTCAGAACTATGACTTCATTCATAAATCAGAATCCATGGAGGACTATACTTTAGTTAGAGTGAGCTAGAGACTCTATCTGCTGGCCAAGGAAGAAAATAAGAAAACACAGCTCTCAACCTGGTTACTGATAAGGAAAGAAAAAAAAGAACCTGCCCCTCCCCACTCCCAACCCCTCACATAATTCTCCCAGAGAATTCCAACGCCCAGGTTGTTCTTCACATGAGTTTGGGATTTAAATGGTTCTGTCTGAATAAATTGAAAAACCTCAAATTGAAAAATTAACTTGAAGTCGATTTTTAGCTTTTCCTAACCTAGAATGAAGCAAATTCTCTCTGAAGGAACATCTCTTCAACTCAGACCTCAGCATTTCCACAGATTTAGATCAGGCAAATATGAGCTCAGAAACACAATTAGAAAACACAAAGGAATAAATTCACCATGATCAAGAGTCAGTGAAACATTTTAAGGTAAGTCCCGTCTATGTCTATTTTGTTAAGCGTTATCATAAAAGGATGCTGAATTTTATCGAATGCTTTTTCTGTGTCTATATATGAGAGGATCGTATATGGTCTTTGCTTTTATTTCTATTTATGTCGTGAATTACATTTATACATTTGCGTATGTTGAACCATCCCTGCATCTCTGGGATAAAGCCCACTGAGTCATGATGGATTGTTTTTTTGATAAGCACCTGAATTTGGTTTGCTAGGATTTTGTTGAGAATTTTTGCATTTATATTCATAAGAGATATTGGTATGTAGTTTTGTTTTTTTGTTGAGCCCTTTCCTGGCTTTGGTATCAAGATGATGTTGGCTTTGTAAAGCGTGTTGGAAAAGATTCCTTCCTTCTCGATGTTGTGGAATAATTTCTGCAGGATAGGCACCAGTTCTTCTTTGTAGGTCTGATAAAATTCAAGTGTGAAATCTGTTGTATTATACTGGATGGAGCTGGAGCCCATTCATCTAAGTCAAGTACAAAAATGGAAAAACAAACACTACGTGTACTCACCATTAAATTGGTACTAATCGATCAATACTAACGTGCACATATGGGAAGTAACATTCACAGGGTGCTGGGCAGGTGAGGGGGGGTGAAGGAAATGGGTAAATTCACAGCTAACAGGTGTGGTGTGTGCTGTCTGGGGGATGGGCACCTTGTAGCTCTGATTCTGGCAGTGTAAAGGCAATTTATGTAACCAAAACATTTGTACCTCCATAATACTCTGAAATTAAAAACATAAAGAGTCAGTGAAACAAGAAACAGCAAAATGAAGCTCTTAAAAGATACTGATACTGGCATTGTCAACTGTAGAATTTAAGATAAGTATGTTTAAAATATTTATAAAAATGCAAGTAAAATAAAATCACAACTATGTTATAGTTATATATATATAGTTATATGTAAAAATAAAGAAGCAGATTATGAAAAAGATTCAGTAGAGCTTCTAGTAATTAACAAAAGCACAATTGACATTACACACAATGGACAGGTCAAGCTATTGATCAGATGTACCTAGAAAGAGAATTGTGAACTGGAAGATAGGTTAAAGAAATTGCACACACATACAAAAGATGGAAGATATGGAAGAAACACTAGAAACCATGAATGCAAATGGAGAACATAATGGAAATGACAAGTAACTAATTGGAGTCCCAGAAGAAGAGAATGGGGGGAATGTGAGAAAGGCAATATTCAAATGACAGACATTTCCAAGTTTGATGAAACACACAAATCTTCAAATTTAGGAATCACGAGAAAATTCCAATTAGAATAAATAAAAATAATTCTGCATCTAGACAAATTCTAGTGAAATTGCAGAGCAACAAGGACCCCCCACCAAAAAGTATAAAAGTATTCAAGCACATTGTTTTAAAAAATAATATAAGAAAAAAATTAAAAATTGATAGTTACCCTGGCCTGGCCTGGCCTTGAGCCCCATGCTTTTATGTGTTTCACTTTGTCCTCTCTCTGAAAAACTTGTTCTCAGGTAGAATCTGATAAAGTATGAGAGAGGGGAAGGGAGAAAGAAAAAGACACATTTTGAATAGTTTGGAATTTATCCCTTAAAATACTTTTATGCAGACATGATAAGAGAGCAAGAGATACAGAAGCAAGTACTTAATTATTATATGTAAATAAATGTACATAATTTTCAAAACAGAATTTTTTTCCTGTTTTCTAGCTTAACTCTTTTCCCATAATTTATGTGGAATGTCTGCATTCTAATTTTAGTAGAAAACATACTTGAATCTATGTCTTACCAATATCAATAATTAAGTTATATCTATAGACCTCAGCATGTACCACACAGACCAAAATTTTATCCCTCCCCCCACCTCACATTATTTCTTGAGCCTTAAGACAAGACGGATTCCAGAATTGAACACAAGGATAACTACACGTTGGGCTTTAGAGACCTTATTTTCAAGAGCAACAGTAGGCACTAACATTGACTACTATATGCCAGGCACCATGCTAAGTGGTTTACATGGACTGACACATTTAATCCTCACAACAAGTCTATGAAGCAGATGCCATTTTTTACTGTATGTAATGTTCATGATGATTGAGGCTTAATGAAGTATTTGTCCAAGACACACAACTATGAGGTAAAGGATTCACACCCAGAGTGTCGTATTTTTAAAAGACATGTAATCAACCATTCCATTCTATGGGGTATAATGATTTGTCATTATCCTTATTTAACCTACAGGGTTTTTCTCTCTTTCTATTTTTAACTCAAATGATATTTTCTGCTTGGGAAAGAATCTGTGTATACATATGTAATTTTTATTTTTAAGTGTTAACATATATTCTGATATTGAGAGAAAACTTTATTTTCAAATGTGTCTTAATTAGATTATGTATTAATTATACCCATAAATAAAACTGATGATTCATTTTTACTAGTTAATGAGCAACAACAGCAAATATAGGTGCCAATAATTGTGTCATGTATAAAAGAATCTACTGGGGGCAAAGGCTCTCTAAATATATTCCATTAGGAAGTTCAAAATGTACTCCTACTCTTGAAGGATATGGAAAAGCAATTCACACTTGAGTTCTGTGATTCAGAGTTCACAATATGCATTTATTCTCAGAATATGTGAAAGAAAATTTGACCAGATGCATATCTCTAAAAACCATGCACTATCTTTAAAAAGCAGGTATACAAGTGATTGATTCTTCTAAGTGATGATAGTCAAAATTATTCACACTTGAAAATTGAATTTCATGTGGTGGTTCTATTTATGGCATTTTTAATTGCTATCAAATCTATTCTGACAAAGAACTGCAATGTGTTTATCATTATGAACTGGGCTGTCACAACAATGTTCATGCCCTGACTGTATCTTAAGTTAAATTTCAGAAAACCTTTATTTTTCTCATAAAATTTACCTGTAAGCCCTATAAAGCAAAAACAAAAGAGTTCTAGAGAAGGACACAATGGTATTAACACCTTTTAAAAAGAGAGATTCTGAAGTCTCAGCAGTACTTTATTCTGTGTCACAGAATAGAATATTTTAAACAAAGATTGTTTAATCTAGAAAAGCTCTGTGTACTGAAATAAGACATCATTATATAATCCAGTTTAAATGCTTCATTGTATATCAATAACATGTGATAGTTCATCATATTGTGGCTAAATGACCAACTAAAATAAAACATCTCCATAATTTAACAGACCATGCTTAGTTTTAAACATGTAATAGAAACATCCATAGAAAATGATAACTAAATTGATATAAAATAATAATTATAAAAGTATAAGTAATATAGTATTCTTCATCAGAAATTATACTGACATTTAAAACAATTCTTTAAAAAATTATTATAAAATTTTTAAATATAGAAAGAGTTGTTACATGACAAATATATACTTAGTTCTTTTTAATATTGAACATATGGTTCAAAATTTTAGAAATTGACTTATCTACACAAAAACCTATGAATTTCTACATTTTAACATCATAAACATTGATACTATAAGTTTGACAACTATAGAGACATATGTTTTGTAGTTCATACAATCATACAAAAGAATTTGCTTCTATGAATATGAATCCTTTTAGCCATATAATTCACAAAAGAGTTTAAATGTTAAATTTGAGGCATTGAAAACAGCATTTAAAATGAATTTGGCTTTCTGTGTATAAAGTCTCCCAGATTTCTAACCTAAAACCACATGTCTAGTTCAATTTTTCATTATTTTTACATTGAAAAATTAAAGCATTTGACTCTGATGGTTGCGGTGATTTTAGCTTAAGCCATATGTCACATGTTTTGATATGTTTGAATTTTAGTTTTGATGCTGCTATATTTAAGAGTTATTTAGGGGAATATTTTAAATGCCCAAGATCATACTATGGTTTCTTTGTGTCCATAGATTTTATTTATAGTTTTGATTTTTTAAATAATTTGTTCACAATTTCTAATATTTAGAATGTCCTAAGGTCATTTATATTACAATATAAATCCTTGAAAAGAAAATATATTACCTTTATTTAGGGTAGAGGGTACAATAAATATTCATTAAATATTGTTAATGATGTCATTCAAATTCTATTTTTCACTTATTTGATTTGCATTGTGCCAAGAGAGTTTAAAAAGTATAAGGTAGATTTCCTACTGTATTTCTTGAAGTTATTGTCTCTTATATTTTTATGCTATTTTATTTGGAGCGATGCTTCTTTTTTTTTGAACTTCAGCATATTACAAGGCTACAAATGTTTAGGTTACGTATATTGCCTTTGCCCCACTCGAGTCAGAGCTTCAAGTGTGTCCATCCCCCAGATGGTGTGCAGCACACGCACCCATTAGGTGTAAATATACCCATCTACTCCTCCCCCCCACCTGCCTGGCATTCGATGAGTGATATTACTATATGTGAACATAAGTGTTGATCAGTTAATACCAATTTGATGGGTGAGTACATGTGATGCTTGTTTTTCCATTCTTGTGATACTTCACTTAGTAGAATTGGTTTCAGCTCTATCCAGGATAATACAAGAGGTGCTAGATCACCATTGATTTTTGTGGCTGAGTAGAACTCCATGATATACATATACCACATTTTATTAATCCACTCATGTATTGATGGACACTTGGGTTGTTTTCACATCTTTGCAATTGTGAATTGTGCTGCTATAAACATTCGAGTTAGATTTTTTTTATATACAATATCTTTTGTTCCTTTGGGCAGATTCCCAGTAATGGGATTGGTGGATCAAATGGTAGTTCTATTTGTAGCTCTTTGAGGTATCTCCGTATTACTTTCCACAAATGTTGTACTAGTTTGCAGTCCTATCTGCAGTGTACGAGTGTTCCTATCTCTCCACATTCACGTCAACATTTATTGTTTTTGGACTTTTTGGTAATGGCCATTCTCACTGGAGTTAAGTGATATCTCATTGTGGTTTTGATTTGCATTTCCCTGATGATTAGAGACGTAGAGCATTTTTTCATATTTGTTGGCTATTTGTCTTCTTTGAAAAGTTTCTGTTCATATTCTATGACCACTTTTTGATAGGGTTGTTTGATTTTTTTCTTGCTGATTTTCCTGAATTCCATGTAGATTCTAGTTATCAGCCCTTTATCAGAAATCTTTATTCAATAAATGGTGCTGGGAAAATTGGATAGTCGCATGTAGAAGACTGAAATGGGATCCACACCTTTCACCTCTTGCAAAAATCAACTCATGGGGGATAACAGACTTTAAACCTAAGGCATGAAACTATAAGAATTCTAGAAGAAAATGTTGGAAAAACTCTTACAGATATTGGCCTAGGCAAAGAATTTATGAGGAAGACCCCAAAGGCAATCACAGCAACAACAAAAATAAATAAATGGGACCTGATCAAATTAAAAACTTCTTCACAGCTAAGGAAACTGTCATGAAAGCAAACAGACAACCTACTGAATGGGAGAAAATATTCACAGGGAACTATGCTTCTTGAGAATTACATGACTTGGGCCCCACTTGATGCTTTAAGTCTTGAAGTCAATCTTGTCTGCTATCATACTAACATCCCTACCTTTTTTGTTAATTATATATGCCTCCTATATTTATGTTTATTTTTTATGTTCAAAATCTATAGGTGTGTATATTGTATTTTTAGCCAAATAGAGTTTTTAAATTAATTAATTGATTTTACCCCATTTTTACTTATGATCTTACCCTAATACATGTGATTGTAAATGACACATTATTAGGCATTATATTTTTGTGTTTTCTTATTATTTGCAATGTTTTATATAGAAACATTTGCTGACAAGTTTTCTCCCAAATTTTTCATGCTTCCTCCCCCACTCTCTTATTCTGAAATGAAAATTTTATTTATTCAAAGGTAATTTTGATTGTAATAATCATTTCATGAAATATATTTATATTAGAACATCATGTTTATACCTTAAATATTATATAATTTTTATTTGTCACTGATATATCAGTAAAGCTGGAGAAAACTAAACAATGCATCAAAAGCATACAGTGCTTGGTGAGTGCTCAATAAATATTTGCTTTTCTTTTTTATGTATTTTGGAGTTTCTAGTACAGTGATTTCTTTTCTCATTTATACATCATTATTCCAGATTTTTTAAAGCCTATTATAGTTTTATAAATTCTAAATACATCTCTTAGGCCTTCTTTATTATTCTTGATTTTCAAAATATATCTTCTATTCTTCAGGGAAGAAGAAGAATATGCTGCTTCTTCTTTTCCCACCGTCACTAAAAGGATAACTTTGCCATTTCTATTGATGGATATTTTTATCAAAATTGCATTAAACTTTAAATTATTTTGAAGTTTTGAAGAAGAAATGTTTTAAATTTATTTTTGTAATTAATATTGTAATTATTTTATCAGAAAAACTTAAATCATAGAACTATATTTCTTGATATGATACCAAACAACTGGTTTAACTTAATTTTTAACTTTTAAATCTCTTCCTCAAAATTACTATGCTAGTTTAGATTTAATATACTGATTAAATATGTACAATAGAATCACCTGTTTTCAATTGAAAATTGCTTCCGTAATTCGCCATTTTATAGATCCTGCCATTTTAGCCTGCATTGGAGAAATTCTGTAGGCAGATGATGAGCATTGCTATACATTTAGTTACTAGAAAATCATTTTTTTCGGGGGGCAAGGGCATTATTTGAAACCCAAAAATTTGTACCCCTATAACTTGCTGAAATAAAAAATTAAAAAAAAAAAAAGAAAGAAAATCATTTTTTTCCCAGACTCCTACTGAAGTCAAACAAAACATTAAGCATAAGTTATGGGAAATCTTTCTTCAGAAACTTAACATATTTTGCTGATCTTTGTATCATAGTCCTCAGCTAAGAGTTAGCACACAAGAGAGTTCTTAATGAAGATCAGTTAGTATAGCATATCGCTATAAAGCTACAATAAAATTGAGATTCTAAATGTGCTCCTGTAATAAAATGATCAGAATAGGTGAACTCAGCTTATTATGGTACCTGCTGCGGCTCTGACTGAAGTCAAGAGGCTGATAGATGAGCTCTGCCTCTTCAGGTCTTAGGGGCCTTGACGTCACTTAGATGGATGACTGCTTAAGGAGAACAACATAACATTTTTGTACAAGACAAGAAATCTAGCTTTGTGCCAATAGACTGTGATGCTTGCCTAAACTCAATATTCAGATCATGACTATTTAATTTATCTGTCAATGACTTGTTCCTGATTTGCATTTCACCTATTTGGCATCTTTACACAGGCAGTATAGTCTAGCAGTTTTGTATTCAATGTAATGGCGAAGGAGTGCTCTGAGCATTTAAGAAAAATTATTTTTTCTAGTCCTGTTGTTATTTCGTTGAGACATTTATTTTTAATTGATGCAGCTAGAAATCAGATATAGTGACATGTGAAATAAAACCCATGAATATTCCAACAACTTGGCAGTGTCAAGGTGGTTTAAATTATGATATGGAATTTAAGTATTAAAACAGCACATCAAACAAAGGAGAGCATAAAAGAAATATAATTAGAACAAAAGTCACTCTATGAAAAAGACACTTGCACTCGAATGTTTATAGCAGC